>QEPC01001478.1:3329876-3373784 GCA_003113815.1 Sphenodon punctatus | reverse complement strand
GGAGGGAAGGAGGACAGGAGAGAGGCGGGGGGGAGGAGAGATGGGGGGGAGTGATAGAGGGAGAGGACTTGGAAGCGATTTCCAGGTGGATCTTGTTAATCTTAGAGGTGAAAAAGAGAGCAAGATCCTGAGCGGAGAGAGAAGAGGGAGGAGGAGGACAGGGGGATTTGAGAAGAGAGTCAAAGGTGGGAAAGAGACGGCAAGGGTCCCGGGAGCAGGACTCAGTGTGTGAGGCATAGTACTGCTGTCTAGCGAGGGAGATAGCAGAGTTGAGCGATGAGAGACAGAATCGGAAGTGGAGGAAGTCAAAGTGGTAGTGGGATTTGCGCCAGAGGCGTTCCGCAGCCCGGGTGCAGGAGCGGAAATGTCAAATGGTGGGGGTGAGCCAAGGGCAAGGGTTACGGGAGCAAGCCGAGCGGGAGGAGAGGGGGGCAAGGGAGTCGAGGGTGGGGGCAAGAGAGGAGTTGAAGGTGGAGATGGCAGAATTGGGGGAGGAGGAGAAGAAGACTGAGGGGAGGAGAGAGGGAGGAGGCAAAGTCCTGGGGCACAATGGCCTGCAGATTGCAGAAGAGACAGGGAGATGGGGAAAAGGAGGGGGAGCAGTGGGAGAGGTTGAAGGAGGCAAGGAAATGGTCAGATATGGGATGGGGCTCGAAGGAGAGATCGGAGACAGAACAGTTCCTAGAGAACATGCGATCAAGAGAGTGACCATCAGTGTGGGTGGGGGAGCTGGTCCAGAGGTGGAGATTAAAGGAGGAGGCTGAGAGGAAACGCGAGATGCAAGGCTGAGAGGGTGCATCAACATGAATATTGAAGTCGCCAAGGATATTGAAGTTGCCTAGATTTGTTTGCATCATCAGAGAACACCCAAGTGCCAGGTTTTCTATTCAAGAACTCGACATCCATGGTCAGCAGCACTGGATGCCCTACAACAGTCTTGGCCCAGGGTCTTGAGCTACGCCTTCCCTTCGTTTCCTCTGATAGGGAGAACTCTCAGCAAGTTCAAGAAAGGAGGTGGTCAGGGAGTGGTTCCCCATTCTGCTCTGGGAAATCCCTATGAGTTCCTGTTCTGCACACTTCAGGAGAAAGGGCAATTGGTTGACTTGTGAATTGCTCTTCTGGTGGGGTGTGCAGAACAGGAACTCAGCCCTCCTTCTGGTTCTGTTCTGGATGGAGTGATAAAGTACTATCATCGATGGTGCTGAATGAACTGGACCAAAAACAATGGAAGCGTACTCTGAAATTCTCTTCCATCTCCTGCAACTTCAGCACAGATAGTTTACAATTGTTACTAGCTCAGATTTCAGATTACCATAAAAAAGAGGATTATAGATATAGAAATATATCACCGACAGAAATAATTTTTTTTTTCTGTTTTATTATGTAATTTTCATTGAGAAGTTATTGTTACAGCTGTTGGACAACTGGTAAATGGGAGGGATGAACCCTCTCTGTGCATGGCCAGTTGGTTTCCTGAGATTCTGCCTCCTACTAGTATAGGTGGGGATCATCCCTACAAGTTCCTATTCTGCACATCCCACCGGAAGGGCAATTCACAGGTAGGTGAACCAATTGCCCTTTTTGGTTGTGCTAGTAAGTCTTGTTGCACCTGTAAAATTTTGCAGTCACAGTTCAGAACAAATGTTGTGAACTACTGAAAGGTGAATATAGGGATTTACAACACTGCATTCTGGGCCATCATATTCTCAACTTCTCTCTAATTTTCATAAACAAAATGGGACATCATCTGACCCCAGTGCTACACTGAGCCCACATCCCTGTGGAGATAAAACTCTTTTACTGAACTGGGGTTGCACAGCTGTAATTAAAGCATCAGTTCAGCAAAGCCCTTACACACATTTGAGAGCGTTGCAGAAGCATAGCCAAAGAGAATAACGGAACAAAATTATGGATAGTGACTTGTGTATTTCTTGTTTTTGAAGCAAGCATATATTTGGAAACTCTTCATGTCTAAGAAGCTTTTAGCAAAACGTATTGACTTTCAAATGTTGGGTGATGTTTTTAGGTGGATAAAGTAGAGCAGTTCAAACACACACAGAGTACTAAGGACTCCTTGCACGCCAAGTATAACTCAGCCACGTGTGGCACTGTCGTTGGGGACGACCAATGGGGACATCTACAAGTAGATGCCACTTCTCTTTACTTGCTCTTCCTGGCACAGATGACTGCATCAGGTAAGCAGAAGAAAAGGTTTAACACTGGTTGTTAGTGGTGACTTTTTTTTTAAAGTTCAGTGTTTGTTTGTTCATTTTATTTCAGTTTTCTTTTATCCCGCAACCCTCCTGCTCACAGAGCAGCTCGGGGTGACTTTGTTAATTTTGTAATAGACTACTATTAAAATAATATTTAAAAAAAAAACAAAAAACAAGCCTTGATAATCTGACAGTCAGACTTTGATTTGTAAAATAAAATAATATGGCAGAGTAGCCAGAAACATAACTTGGAGACAATCTGGTCGCTACTTTTTGGTGTTATTTTTTCCCCCAATCATTCAGTCATTGCCTTTGGAGTCTGACTGTCACTCCTAGTTGGCTGAAGAGGTTTGTTCTCTGGAACTGAGAGCACTGTCTGCATTGTGCTGCATTTACCTTTAGCAGATCCTTGCGGAGGCAAATGAGGCACATTAATGCGCACTTGTGCACATTGGAAAGTGCCCATAGTTGTCTGTGTAACTGCTTGACAGGACATCTTTGGTTTGTGTGCAGCAGAGTTAGTGGGTGGTAGTTGTACTTGATTGTGAATCTCATATTTCTGCATTCTCCATGTGGGAATAAGTAAATGTCAGCACATGTTTTTTGAACAAGTGATCAAGGAGGATTTGTTCCTACAGGGGAGTGAGTACCACAAAAGCAGATGACTGTTGCAGCATTTATCAAGCTGTCCATAAGAATCCAAAGTCGTTTAAGCACATTATTTTATTTTATTAAAACATTTGATATCCCACCCTTCCTGCCAAAAAATACACCAACAACAAACACAAAACATCTAAAAAGGGGGGAAATAGTCCCCCTGAGAAAAGAGGAGGGAGTCAAAAAATACCCCACCCTTACCACCCCCCATAAAAATAGAAAACCACCCTCACCCATCTCCCTCGCCAAAGGCCTGGCAGAACAGCGAGATCTTGGATTGACGTCAAAAAGAGGAGGGGTTTGGAGACTGCAGCTCGTGCAGAGTGCAGTAGTCTGTCTCCTTATGGGGATGGGTCGCCGGGAGCACATTACACCAGTTCTCCGTTCTCTGCACTGGCTGCCTATAGTCTTCTGGGCCCGATTCCACAGATATATGGGGCCCAAGCCCACATAGGACATTATAAGTAAGAGCCAGTACCTTGAATCGGGCCCAGAAGACTATAGGCAGCCAGTGCAGAGAACAGAGAACTGGTGTAATGTGCTCCCGGCAACCCATCCCCGTAAGGAGACAGACTGCTGCACTCTGCACCAGCTGCCGTCTCCAAATCGTCACCATGGGTTGCCCCCACGTAGAGTGTGTTACAATTGTCCAGTCTTAAGGTGATGAAAGCATGGATGATAGTGGCCGCTTCGGATTCTGAGACATACAGCCAAAGCCGCCGCACCAGATGTAGCTGGCAGAATACACTCCTCGCCAGAGCCCCCAATTGAACATCTAGGTGGAGCTGGGAATTGAGGAGTGCTCCCAGAGTATGAACCTGGGGAACCAGTGGGGAGGGGGACCCCGTCAATGAGGAGGGAATGCCACACCCACCGCCTCCCACACTAGCATCACCTCCATCTTGTCAGGATTCAACTTCAGTAGGCTCACCCTCCTCCAGTCCCCCACAGCTGCCAGACATCGTGTAAGCACCGATTTGATCTGCGTTGGATGAAAAAGAGAAAGAGAACTGAGTGTCATCAGCATATTGATGGCAGAGCTCCTCACAACCTTGCCCAGTGGCTGCATATAGACATTGAACAGGAGAGGGGACAGAATGGAACCTTGCGAGACTCCACACGAGAGGTCCTGGGGAGATGAAAAGGGTCCTTGAGCACCACTCGCTGAGTTGTTCCACTTGTTCCTTGCTGGAAGCATTTGAGAACAGTTCTGCCCACCCTGGCATGGTCTCGCTAGTGACTCGCCTGTCTTATGATCAATGGTATCAAAAGCAGCAAACAGATCTAATAGAATCAGCAGGGCGAACGAACCTGATCTAATTCACAGCGAAGGTCGTTGACCAAGGCTACAAGTGCAGTCTCAGTGCCGTAGCCCAGACGAAAGCCAGACTCCGAGGGATCTAGAAAACTAAGTCAGTCCAGATGCTCCTGTAACTGCCGAGCCACTATCCGTTCAATAACCTTCCCTAAAAAGGGAAGATTACGGACAGGCCAATAACTAGCAAGGGAGTCAATGTCCAGAGATAGTTTTTTGAGCAAGGGCCGGATCACCGCCTCTTTAAGGTAGCTCAGCACCCTGCCCTCCCGAAGGGAGGCATTGACCACCCCCACCAGCAGTGGCCCCAGCATCTCCCAGCTGGCCTTAACGAGCCAGGATGGGCACGGGTCCAGAGTTCACAAGAGGTGGTTCTGACTGTCCCAAGAACAACCTCCGCATCACCAATCCCACAAAGAAGGACAAGGTGAGGCTTCCATAACCTCTGGTTCTCCTACTGTAATAAGCGCAGCATTGAAGTCATGGTGAATGCAAGCCATTTTATCAGTAAAGTAATCAACAAACATGTCATCAGTGGGCACTGGAAGGTTCCAGTTCCAAGCAGAGGGAGGCTGGACCGACCAGCCCCCTCACCACCCAGAAAAGCTCAGCTGGATGAGACTTTGCTGATGCTATGAGGGCAACAAAGAACTTTTTCTTTGCTGCCTGCACAGCCACAGCATAGGCTCAGAAACTGGCTCTGTCGCAATCTATCAGCTTCAGCACGAGACCGGTGCCAACGTCGCTCTAACTGCCGCTCTTCTTGCTTCAGCAACCGCAGATCCTCAGTGAACCAAGGAAGCCTGCCCTAGTTAAATGTTGAACTGACCTCTGGCTAGACAAATTGCTGGAAGAAGTACTGGTATGATTTATGTCGACTAGTAGGTTTTTGGTGAGCCTCCCTTCTGGTTACTGAGAGTAAGGTATCTAGCCTGGAAATTCCAAACTAGTTTGTGTCCCATACCTGTGGGAAAGCAGTTGAATTGTCATTCGTCTAAACCTTACTTCTCAGTAAAGTTACTTAAAAAAATTAAACTTTGCCATCCATGGTTGTATCTTTGTTTTTAAGGCGAGCTCGAATAGATGGAGACAGAGGGGGAGTAGAGAGAGAGAGAGAGTTGAGTGTCATCAGTGTAGAGGTGATAGTGGAAGCCATGGGAGGCAATGAGTTTGCCTAGGGACAGGGTATAGATAGAGAAGAGGAGAGGGCCAAGAGCAGGGCCTTGGGGAACACCAACCAAAAGGGGAAGGGAGGAGGAGGTGGAGTTGGCAAGAGACACATTGAAGATCAGAGAGGTAGGAGGAGAACCAGTCAAAGACAGAGCCAAGGGAGTGAAGTGAGTCCAGCAAGAGTGAGTGGTCAACAGTATCGAAGGCAGCAGAGAGGTCAAGGAGGACAAAAATGGAGTAGAGGCAATTAGATTTAGCCACAAGAAGATTGTTGGTGGTCTTAGCAAGAGAAGTTTCAGTAGAGTGAAGGGGGCGGAAGCCAGGTTGGAGGGGGTCAAGGGAGGAGTTGGTGGAGAGGAAGTGAAGACAGCGGGAGTAGACAACACGTTCAAGAAGCTTGGAAGCAAAAGGATGGAGTGAGACAGGACGGTAGCTAGAAGGGTCAGACAGGTCACGAGTGGACTTTTTGAGGATAGGAGACACAGTGGTGTGCTTGAAGGCAGAGGGGAAGGAGCCAGTAGTGAGGGAGAGGTTGATGATGTGTAGGAGGGAATGGTGACAGTGGAAGCAATGGAGGTCAGGAGCCGGCAGGGGATGGGGACAAAGGGGCAAGTGGAAGGGTTGGAGGAGGAGAGCAGGGAGGAGATTTCCTCAAGGGAGGCAGGAGGGAAAGGGGACAGGGGAGGAGGGAGAGGGGACGGAGTGAGGAGAGGAGTGGGAAGTGATGTTGAGGCAGATCTTGTCTATCTTGGAGGTGAAGAAGGAAGCAAGATCCTGAGCAGAAAGGGAAGAGGGAGGAGGAGGACCAACTGGCTTGAGGAGGGAGTCAAAGGTGGCGAATAGGCGGTGAGGGTCCTGAGAACAGGACTTAATGCGGGAGGCATAGTAATGCTGTCAGCAAAGGAGATAGCAGAAGTAAGGGAGGAGAGACAGAATTTGAAGTGAAGGAAGTCAGCATGAGAGTGGGATTTGTGCCAGAGGTGTTCAGCAGCACGGGTGCAGGAGCAGAGGTGGCAGATACAGGGTTGTGGGAGTGGACGGGGCAGGAGGAGTGGGGGCAAGGGAGTCAAAGGTGGAGGGGAGATAGGCATTGAGAGCAGAGACGGCAGAGTGGGGGGAGGAGGAGGAGACGACTGAGTGGAGAAGCGGGGGGGGGGGAAGAGGAGGCAAAGTCCAGGAGGTTAATGGCCTGCAGGTCACGGAAGAGGCGTAGAGATGAGGAAGAGGAGGGGGGGCAGTGGGCGACGTTGAAAGAGGCAAGGAAGTGGTCAGAGATGGGATGAGCATCGAAAGAGAGATCAGAGACAGAGCAGTTCCTAGAGAAGACGAGGTCAAGAGAATGACCGTTAGCATGAGTGGGGGAGTTGGTCCAAAGGTGGAGGTTGAAGGAGGAGGCTAGTGAGAGGAAGTGAGAGATGGAGGGCTGGGAAGGGACATCAACATGAATGTTGAAGTCACCGAGGATATGAGTGGGGATATCGTTGGAGAAGAAGAAAGTGAGCCAGGACTCAAATTCAGAGGGAAAGGAAGAGAGAGAGCCAGGGGGGTGGTATATGACAGCGACGCGGAGATGGAGGAGGAGTAGAGGCGCACAGAGTGAGCCTCAAAGGAAGGGGAGAGAGGGGGGAGGAGAAAGCGGTTGGAAGTGACAGGAATTAGTGAGGAGGAGGCCCACCCCACCCTGACCTTTGGGGCGGAGCTGGTGAGAAAAGGAGAGAACCCCAAAGGAGAGGGTAGCAGGGGTGACAGTGTCAGAGGGGGAGATCCAAGTTTTAGTAAGGGCAAGGAGCTGGAGGGAGAGATCATGGATGTAGGGGGCTTTATTGGCAGAGGAGCGACAGTTCCAAAGGGAGCAGGAGAATGGGTGCTGATCAGGGGGAAGGCAGGGATTGGGAGAAGGGGGGTGGCAGGGCAGGCAAGAGATAGGGAGGGTGGGCATTCAGTTGCATGCATTAAGACGTGCTATGTGTCCTTACCATGAAGAAACGTGGAAGATATATTTTTCTAAGGAAAAGAGATTCACAGCTCGGAGATGCAAGTCTTCGGTTAATAAAAAACATTGGTGAACCATTTCAGCAAGGCTTGCTCACAAATCAAGCATCAGTCAATATGCTGTGCCAAAGAGAAGATTCCCCTTCACCACCTATAAAATAAAAGTAGTGTTTTCATGGTTTTCCTACGTAACATAGAACTATGTAATTTAGTTTGAGTAGTGGGAGTGATCCAGTGTTAGTGTATCCTGGGCTCCATTGTGGATTATTTGTTAGCAGCCTCTGCATAGTGTCATTAAATCACCAGGGATTCCAAATGTCTTGTCATGCTCACTACCAAAGAGACATTGACTGCTTAGCCACATTACACAATCTCACGTTAATTTCTGTTTTACATGAGATTTTGTAACTTGTTGTGCATGTACTTTTTCTCATCCATCATTGAAATTAATGTTAGTTACATCACAGATACCAGTAGCTTGCAGACAAAAATGTGAAAACGTGGGCCACCATCTCATCTGTTTTTACCCAGTGTTGTGATTCCGAGTGAGCAGTGGAGCAGGTCGTTAATGAGCGAGATAAAAGCTTAGAACTGCTATCGGATGTTGCAGCTTTTTTTTTCTAGGTTCATGATTTTTTTTTCTTTTTGTTTTTAACCAGGGCTGCGTATTGTGTTTACCCTTGATGAAGTTACCTTTATACAGAATCTTGTTTTTTACATAGAGGCTGCATACAAAGTTGCTGTAAGTATTTATGCATTCAGTTGCATGATGTGAATTATTTGAGTAGTTATTCACCAAATGACATGAAAATACTCATTTTTCAAATAAGACAGCATTATATTAACTGTTTAAGAATTAAATAGAAACAGTAGACTTGGAAACCATCATATATGGTCTTTCTTAAAAGACAGGCAAAGATTAGAAATTGTACTCACTTCACCTAGATCTTCACTCAGGCTTCCCCCCCCCCCCCCCCTTATCTTGAAAAAAGCAGATAGATTAAATAAACTTAATCTATAGTTATATGGATATATAGACATATTTTTAGAAATAAAAATAAAAATCCCCCAAATTAACAAAGTAAACTAATGTTAGGAGGGAAGTGATGATTTCGAGGGACAGGTAGAAAAGATGAGAGTTGCCAACTTTGCCTTGACCTTCTTGATAAGATTGTGACTAATATAAAATTGAAACCCCAGCCTTACATGCTTAAATTTCACCCAATGAAGTCAAAGTTAAGCACATGTGGAAGATTTCATGAGATCAGAGTCCATTTCTATTAACAAGTACCTGCTGTACAACATAAATAGGATTTTTCAATGGTGTTCTTTATAAGGCTGCAATCTGGGTAGACATTTTAGTTGATTACTCGATTAAGCCTTTTTGTTGATTGATCTATTAATCAATTACCATTTGCATAAATATACATACAGTTGCATAGATTTGCCTAATTTGCATGCATTGGGTAAACTTGCCTTCTTCCCTTGCCTCCCCTTGAGCTACATACAGACTCAGAACTAGGGACTGTCAGAAGGTCCTGGCAGCCAACCAATTAATCGGGAAACAATTTTTAATCAGTTTAAGACAGATTAATCGGTTTGATTAATGGCTGCAACCCTAGTTCTTTAACCTTGCTCTTTTTGTCTTTGCTACAGGATTACGGAATGTGGGAACGTGGCGATAAGACCAACCAGGGCATCCCTGAACTGAATGCAAGCTCTATAGGGATGGCCAAAGTGAGAATGTTTCTCTTGTTTGTTTGTTTTATGTGTAGAATTAGAATGGAGACTCTACTATGCTTGGTAGCTTTGTTGTGACTGGTGTCTGATACAACCAGAATGGATAAAATTTTCAATAGTGACTTACCCACATAGGCTGCTAAACCCATTGATTTATTTTGCCCAATATATACTTATTAGTATGGTTAGAGCACACAACTCCATGTCTTCTTGTTATCCAGGGCCTGCCTTAGAATTTACGAGGCCCAAGTCAAAGAACAAATGCGGGGTACCTGTGGCCCTGCCCTCTAGAGGTGATCATGTTTGAGGAACTGCTGGGAGGGTGTCAGGGACCTGCAGCCTATCCTAGTGAAAACGGGTGCCACTGTGAGGCCCCCAGAAGTAGAGTAAATAGCAGGGTCCAGGGCAGTTGCCCTGGGTCACCCGTTGATAGGGCTAGTCCGGTCTGTCTTTCTATTACTACTTTTTTTTTTTCTTGTGGTGGTGGTGGTGGTTTGTGCACTCTATCTTAGGAAGCCTTAATCTTTAGGAGGCTGCTAAAAGCCTTTTCATTTGGAGATTGAGTTGGAGAGGCAACATAAACTTCTCCCTCTCTTTTGGGCATGGAGTATGCTGCTTTAAAACTGTTGTCATGTCAGAGGTACAGTTTGGAAAATCAACTGGGTTCTAATAATATTATAGTTAATATTAATAGTCAATATTAATAGCTGTATTAATACTAATATTAATAGTCTACAGAACAGGTGAAAAATACTGGTATCATATGGAGCAAAATAGTGGCTGTATGGAGCGGGTAAACCATACGGTTTGCTCTTTCTCACAATACAAGAAGAAAGTAGTTCTGTGACAATGAAAGGATGACGCATTTCAAACTGAAAAACCACTTTTTATACAATGTCTTATAAAGCTGCAAAACTCACCACTACAAAGTATCATTGGAGCCTACAATTTAGTAGGGTTCCAAACAGGATTGAACATTTATAGGGACACCTGCCAATACATTGAAGGGGATTTTTTAAAAGTAAGAAATTGGGAACCTGCACATTTCTGGGTATAAACAAGCAAATAATTGATGAAAATTAGATTAAATTGAGGTTACTTCATAGCTGAAATATTGAAGTAATTTCATAGTTGCCTCCTATAGAATTTCTTGTCCCTTACTTTGGAAGATTTGGTTCTGGTCATTGTTTCTGCTAGGGAGAGCATTGTCTAAGCTTGACTACAGTATATGCTTGCAGGGAGTGAATTCTGCAGCAGGAAACAATGTTTTTCTTCTAGCTGAACAGTCCCCTAGAACAACGAGCAATTGTAAGGAGTGTATTCACTGGTAATGGAGTAGTTTATGACCGCTAAACCAAAGCAAAGAGGTGGCTTTCCACTGTAGCCCATTAACTCACTTTTTTACTCGAGATAGAGAAGAAAGTCATTAAAATAGAATATTCCCATAGCAGTAGTTCAGCACAGTTCATGTCTTTGTGATGAGATCCATGAATAACTTGTTCACCTCTAAGACATGCTTTTCCCTGCAGAACATTCCTGTCATTATCAAACACTGATCTGTGAATGTACATGGTAGGCCAACAGAGAAAAGGCCGTTCATAGCTGCGTTGATTGGTAACAACACTATCAAGGCAATTCTCTTGGTAGTTAGTGCCAATGTTAGCACTTAGCATGAGCGCGAGTCCTGCTTACTTTAGTGGGTACAGGTGCTGTAGCTATCTGCTTGGAGGATCATGCTCTAAGGATCATGTTCTATAAAACTTTGCCTTCATGGGAGACAGCATGTGTGCGTATGTGTGATAGTATATGGCACTGTATGCTCCTTGGGCCAGAAGTAAATTTGCACTGTAGTTAATACTTGGAATGAAAATCAACAAGGGCCAGATTCACCCATGTTGTAATTCTGCTGACTTGCTCTACTGGCAAAGCTATTGAATTCCAGCAACATCTGTGTATCTGCACTGTCCCCTGTACACTTCCCAGTGGTGTTGCAGCTTAATACACAGCCCTCTTCCACACCCCTCAGACAACTGACAATGGCCACAATCCCAAGCAGAATCTGCATGGGTTCCATGTGGCACAATGTGCCTTCAGTGGACATGCGTGTACTTTATGCACATGTACGTGCATGTAGGTTGTGCACAGTGCACGCAAGGCATGGGATTGGCCCTGTTGTCGGTTTTGGGAGATTTTTTCTTTTGCGAGATGTGTTTCTTTTAAAAGGGAAGGAGTCATCTCCCCTCCTCCCCCCTTCCCCCATACACACATTAGAAGATGTTTTTATTGGACCAACTATTGTTGGTGAGAGTATACAAGCTTTCAGGCCTCAGTACAGTGCCTTTTCTCAGGCATGTATGCCTCAGGCATGGAGTCAGAACTACAGATGTGAGTTACAGTTTAATTGCTTTGGATTTCATTTTTAATTGATGACAAGGCTGCCAGGCGTTTAGATGAGCTTGTATCATTGTGTAAATCAAAGCAAACTCTATTTACCTTTCTAAATAGCAAAACTGGTTATACCCACTGGCCTTTAGTAAACGATTATCAAACGTGTAAGGGCTCACCACTATATATTAATGCATCCTGTTTCTTATATGTTTCTGAAGGCAGCATTGGAAGCAATTGATGAACTAGACCTTTTTGGAGCTCGTGGAGGACACATGTCAGTCATCCATGTTCTTCCTGATGAAGTTGAACATTGTCAGGTAAAGAGTAGCCTCCATAGTAGTTTAAACTAGTCTTTAAGAAGAAGCACTTTGTTTATTAAAAGCTGGCTAAACAGATCCAACACTTTATAGACTAATTTACTGTATTATACATTAGTGTGCCTGGGAACAATAAATACTTATGAATATTTCAAAGTTAATTTGTTTTTTAAAATTAATTATCTGCTATTTTGAGTACTAATGATGTTTTTTTCCCCCTGCATCTCCATAATACTTCGAGCAAGACTGATTTTTATTTTTATTTTTTCATTTCTTTTACTTTGCTTTTGTGTGTGCGCGTTTCTTCTGCTCAGTCTATTCTGTACTCCATGTTGCCGAGAGCCTCTACCTCAAAAGAGATTGATGCTGGGCTTCTCTCCATTATTTCGTACCCAGCATTTGCTGTAGAGGACATGAACCTTGTTAATGCAACCAAAAATGAAATCCTCACCAAACTCCAAGTAAGTGTCGTCTGTTTCTTTGTGGGTTTTTTTTAAAAATATTTTTAATCTATTTGCATGAGGGTGATAAAATTAGTCCTTTGCTACCTCTGCATGAGGGTCAGAGTCTTGCAGGGATCCATGGATGGGTGGCCATGCATATGTTTGAAGAGGGGAACGGATAAAGAAACTAAAGTAATATAAAATAAAAACAAAATTGTAAAAAAAATATATCATTGACACTGGACAAAAGAGTATTGCATCATCAAGAATATAATATTTTGTATTTATTTGTCATTGCTTATGGGTTTTTTCTTTTTCTTTACAGGGGCGCTATGGCTGCTGTCGGTTCCTTCGAGATGGTTATAAAACTCCAAAAGAGGTCCAAACTTCATGTTTGTTTTTTATTTATCTTGTGATACATCCTTCGTATAGTCACCACTAAGGATGGGACACCGGGGAGAATACTGGATACCGGATTTACCGGTATCGGTTCTCCCTGGTGTCGGATTTACCAGTATCGGTATACTGGAATCGGCATACCGGATTTTTAGCATTGGCCGCTTTACCATTTATTTATTTTTTACATTGTGGCCATTGACTTCAATGGCTGCAATGTAAAAAACCCGGTAAACTGACTAATGTTAAAAATCTGGTATGCCGATACCAGTAGATATCAGATTATCGGATTAATCCAATACACCTGATTATCGGGTGTTTCAGATTTATCCGATACCGATATTCCCTCCCCTAGTCACCACTGTTGTAAATCATAGAGTTGGAAGGCACCTCAGGAATCCTCTGTTCTAACCTCCTGGTTGGATGCAGAATGGCTACAACTGCAACATCCCCAACAGATGGCTGCCCACCTTCTTTTTGAAAAATCTCCAGCAATTGGAGAACTTACAACCTTGCTAGGCAGCTTGCTCTGTTGTCACACAGCTCTTACTGCTAGGAAGTGTTTGTGATCTTTAACCAAAATCTACCTTCCTGTATCTTGAGACAGTTATTTCTAATCCTGTCCTCTGCAGCAATGCAGAGTAGTTCCTTGATGGCAGCCTTTTTAGATATTTGAAGACTGCTATCATGTCTCTCCTTAGATCTGTGCAAAATCAGAAATCGGGCAAAAAAACATTGAAGTCAAAAATGTACCCTAATAATGGCATACAAACAAGGGCACTGAAATGATAAAGGGAGGGGGGGGGGGAGAGAGAGAGATCACAAACAGCATATGATCACTCATAATTGTAATATTGGAAATGCACACATTTGTTATTACTGGTTGTGGTTTCTAAAGGGGAAATAACTCCACAAGCAAAACCACAACTTCAGAAGAAGTCATCAGAGAGAGAGTATAGCTAAGGTTATTTAGATGTGACCTTAATCTCTGTGACTCAATGAGTGCATTTTATTTGCTGGAGGAATGGACTGAGAGTGAGTGTAAGAGAAAATGTGGCTCTGTATGCACATAATAATGTACACAAAACCCCCCCAAAAGCAGCCTAATTGAATACCTGTTAGCAGCCACAGCAGTATGATGCATGAAAAATTGGTAACTTTTGAAATGGGAGAGGAAATGGGGGAAACAATAAAAATGCATGAATGCAGACTCCTGCAACAAAGAGTATAGGCAGGAGAAGAATCTTGCATAAATGCAGTTTCAGATTTTTAAGAGACTTTGAGACTGAGGGTGAAATCCTCCACCCACTGAAGTCAATGATAAAACTCTAACTGATTTGAATGGTGGAGAATTGTCCTGCCAATCTCAGTGTAAGCAAGTTTTAGAACTGCAGCCCCAGTCTCTTTTAAAATTCTCTTTATAAGATGTCATGTATAAATAATAATAATGAATATGAATCATATAAAATGAATATGATTTTAATTTCTAGGATCCAAATAGGCTACACTATGATCCTGCTGAGCTCAAGTTGTTTGAGAACATAGAATGTGAGTGGCCAGTGTTCTGGACATACTTCCTAATCGATGGAGTGTTTAATGGGGACAGAATTCAGGTAAGGAAAGCGTGTAAATGAAGTTGAGAAAACAATGAGCAGCACGGATTCAAACTAAGACTATGCTTCTTGGGGTCATTGTTGATCATTTTCTTTTCACCCTCGATCAGGGGTGGCCAGAGTTACGGTGCATGGGATCCACCTGATCTGTGCATCAACTGTAGGCAGTCTAGCACTGGTTCCATTCCTCCACGCCGAGGTCCCTCCCACTGACTCCCAGCTTTAGGGCACCTCAGCAACTGGTCTTGGGATTGGAGAGGCACTCTCTGTTTTAGAAACAGCCTTCCCTGCTGCACTGGAGACACTTCCCTAGCCTGCCTCTTCCCCAGAGACACTCCCTGCTGTGCCAGTCCTTCTCTCTGCTCCAAAGGTGACGTTGGAGAGACTAGGACTGCTTTTAAACGAGGGGCGCTGAAGCGCCTCCTGAACGCCGCATTAAAGCAAAGCTGCCGGAAGTGACGTTCTCCCTGTTGCCGGCGGAGGCGGCTGGAGACACGGGGCTTTGGAGCGGCGCGTTCGTAAGCCTGATAATTGAACTCTTAAGAATGCGCCACTCCAAAGCCCCGTGTCGCCAGCCGCCAGCGGCGGCGGCAATGGGGAAAATGTCACTTCCGGCGGCTTTGCTTTAATGCGGCATTGAGGAGGCGCTTCAGCGCCCCTCGTTTGAAAGCAGCCTAGTCCCCCTTCTCACACCATGAACTACTGGAGACTAGCTTGTGATCTACCAGTAGATCACAATCTGCCACCCCTGCCTTAAGATTGGTCTTGACCGCCACCCCTGCCCTAGATTGAAAGCCCCAGGGGATGTAGTGCCTTGCCTCTCGCTGCCCAGTGCCAGGATCATTGCTATAATTATATAAATAAATAATATTTATTATTTATATATTAGTAGTATTAGTATTCTTGTCAAGTATTTATAAAGTGCCAGCAACGTACCTGGTACTTTACAGCTGCTGAAAGCAGTTTAAGCTGCCCCAGGGAGCTTAAAATGGGTGAAAACAGAAAAGCACCTCCCCATGCATTACCCACTTGTGGATAAAGCGTGGGTAATATGTGGGTAATGCATGGGGAGGCGCTTGCCCCTCTTCACCCAGTCTGGGGGAGACGAGGGGGGCGGAGTTATGGCAGAAGCAATGTACCTGACTGACCCTTTACAACTGTTGAAAGTAGACAGGGTCCCTGCCCCGGGGATTTATAATCTGAGAGAGACAAGGAAGGGGAGACAAGGGGTGGAGGTATAGCACAGGCAATGTACCTGGCACTGTACAGTCAATAGCTAGAGACAGGTCCCTTCCTCAGGGGCTTACAATCTAGGGGAGAAAAGTGAGAGGGGAAACAGTGAGAGAGGCATATGTTCATGAAGTTGAGAAAATGCAGGTGCATGTGCTTAACTTAGTTACATGGAAGAGGAGAACTCTGTGAAGGATGGAAGAGGAAGCAGGAGGTTAATGGTGGAGTGCCTCAGGGTTTTATATTTGTGCTACTTAAGATAATTATTTGTTGACAATGGAATTGAACTGTGAGGTGACAAACTTTGCACATAACAAAAAAAAATAATGTTTAGTTTGGTCAAAACTGCTGAAAGAAGAGAGACTTAATCGAGCTAGGTGAATGAGTTGGCCCAAGGGAAGCTAAAATTTATTGTTGACAAAGACAAGGTGCTGCGAATTTGGTGTAATAATATAAACTGTTCTCAGGTAATGGTAAGTTATGAATTACCTATAACCAGTTAGGAGAAAGAATTAGTAATTTCTGTGGAGAATTGACTTCAGCTCTAATTTATTTATTTATTTATATAGTGCCAGCAACGTAGCTGGTGATGTGCAGTCATAATTAGACAGGTCCGTACCCCGATGGGCTTGCAACTGAGGCAGTAGCTCTCCCTTTGATGTGTATATATGGGAGGTGCTGTACATTATGGGTTCTTGAATGCAGATCTTATAATGGTAATGAAGAAACTAAGATGCATGAAAAATTGGTGAGGAATACTGAAACTATTCTAGTGCTCCAGTATAAATCTGTTGTGCACCTGGATTAAGAACAATATTTAGGATGCCAAGAACTAACTCAGAAGTAGAAGGAATTAATAGACATGTTTAGAAGGACTTCTACATGAGGGAAGATTGAAGCTATTGTGACTGAGAAGAGGCAAATAAGACTACATAATAAAAGTGTATGTAATGCCAAGTAGTCTAGAAAAAATAGACTACTATTTTAGACTACTGGTGCACCTACTGACAGTACCCTTTCTAATAATCCAAGGATTTTCAATGGAATTAAAAGGCAGCACATTTATGAGTAAAAACAAAAGTGCTGCCAATGAGGCAGTGGTGGCACAGCACAGATTTGCCTGTGACCCCTAGTGGCTGGAGAGCCATCCTACCACCACCATGCCCCAGGTAGGGCAGGAAACCGCAGCAAATGCGAGGAGAGCTGCTCCCGCCATGATGGGCAGTCATGGCACCCCTGACCTGTGGCAGGATACGAGGGGCCGAATGGATGTGAGGGCCCACATTGGCCTCTGTAAGTGACCCTTGACTCAGGGATGGTTCTTCATAATTTTTTGGAGGACGCATCTGGGTCCAGCTGCCTACCTGCCCTGGGACGCCTGTGGGCCAAGATCTGGTGGGGAACAACTGACATACAGGTGAGTCCTTGGCCCAAGTGGGCCATAGCAGCCTATAGCGGGCCACCGTCAATGTCTGTTTTTACCCTATGTATTGATTAAAGGAAATGTCTCTTGGCGCAGTATATAAATGTTCTGTGGAACTCCTTGCAATAGGCATAGGTCGCTCAGGTTAAAACTTAACTGGATTAATTAAAAAGGTTTAGATGCAGTTGGGTAAAATAAACTCTTCATGGTTATAAATCTTCATGGTTGAAAGCATGAGCGTAACCACCAACTGTCTGTGATTAGGAAGAAGTTTTCCATACACGTAGTTTATTGCCTAATTGTCCATTATGGAGGTTTCTTATATCTTTTTCTGAAGCTGGCCAGCCTTGGGAAACAAAGTACTAGAGTAATGGACCATAGGTCTGGTCCATTCTTATTGCAGTTTCTTTACTTTACTATCTTAAATAAAACTCTTTCTTTTTAAAAGCTATTTTAATTTTAATATATTTCTATCTTTATAGTTTTCCTCCTCCCTCTCCTCCCTGGCCAGCTTGTAGAATATTATATTGTGGAATATTGGACACCAGCTACTTCAGTTCAAATCCCAGTCATGAATCTGGCCAATGGATTCTAAGAAAATCTAGTCATGATGCTGGCCTGCTGTGGCGTGGGACCCTCCTGCACATGTGATCCCGGTGCTGCCAGACATTGGTCTAGGACTACCCTGGGGCAGGTAGGTGGCTAGCTTGGGCTGCATTCTCTGAAAATCTTCAAGACTGCAGCCCAGGCCAATGGTCACCCATGCAGGCCAGTGTGGGCTAGCACATTTGTTTGGCCTGCCATCTCCGCCTTGTGGCAGGGGTCACCATGACTGTCATTCATGACGGGGGCAGGGCCGTCAGCCTACACGTTTGTTGAGCTCCCTGCCCTGCCCATGGTATGCAGGGAGTGGAACGGCATGCTAGTTCGGTGCCGCTCCCCAACCTGGAGAGGGGTAGCCACTGTTTCCTGGGCCGGGGAGGCACCACGCCTGTCACGCATCTGTTTTTACCCATAATCTTCCCTTGTTCTGCTTGCCTTAGCTAAAAGAAAGTTGATAAGCAAAAATGTTCACTCCTTGTTTCTGTACTACAGAATAGTGGGGAACTGTCATTTTAATTAAAAAGGAAGTTGCATTGGGGATTGATTCCTCAGAGTTACTTCAGTTTGGATTCTGGTAAACTTGAAACTGATAAATGTCTGAAAATCTAAGTATGTTGGTTAGGTGAAAGTCTGACGGCATTGAAGTCAATGGGAACTTTGCCACTGGTCCTTGGACAGAGTTTTTCTGAATCTAAAGGAACATAAGTGCCATACTGGGTCAGACCAATGGTCCATCTAGCCCAGCATCCTGTCTCCGACAGTGACCAATCACAGTGGCTTGGGAGAAGCACCCAACAGGTCACAATGGGGGATCCATTCCCTGTTGTTTCCCCCCTCAATTATACACTGAGTGAAAAAATATTTTGTTTTCTTTATTTTAAACTTGCCACCCATGAGCTTCATGGGAAGAGGGGAGGAGAATAAATTAGTGACTTAAATGAAAGTTTTTGTGCCTTAAGAGAAATACAAATCCAATAACTCCAGCTGTATGTGTAAAACTGAAAAAATATCACACTCCAGTTGTATATGTAAAATTTGTAATGTAATTCCGTGTGCCTAACTGATCACACAATGGTGTAGTGAGTCTCTGGTGAGTCTGGGTTCATGCCCCCCCCCCCCCCCCCCCCCAAGAGGAAGGGGACAGGGTCTTCCTAAGTGGTGACTTTCCCAAGGCTATCAGCCAGCCTTGGTTTTACTGGTGCTGCCTTGGCTCCCAGGGAGGCTCCCTGGCGTGGCAACAACCCCAACAGGAAGGAAGTCTTTAGATCAGCCAGGCCAGCACTCCACCCTTGCCCACTATGAAAACTTTCACCTTGGTGGGGAACTTTGCAAGTGGCCTGAGCACTGCTAGAAAATGTTCAGAGTAGGTGGGGGCAGAGTGTTGGCCCTGTTCGCTCCCCTGCCCACTCCAAAAATTTCCTAGTGGGGCTCAGGACTTTTACAGAGGGTCCCCCTAGAAACCAGAGCCTGGGTTCAACTAAGCACTCTTGATTCATTGTAGCTATACCCTTACGGTCGCAGTACTCATTCAGAGTCTGGGTACATTGGCTTCTTTTTAATCAGCTATATTCCAATTACCTTATGCATATACATATATAATCAATTATTATTATAGATCATAACGCTGAGTCTAGGATTTTATCCGATGTTTTCCAATTGACAGCCAGTTATATCCCTTTGTATCACTGCAGAGCATGAGTTAGACTTAGTTTGTTAGACCAAGCTCCTTAAGTCAAGGCCAGCCGGGAGACACTGGGGCCGTTGCTGGTTGGGGGTGGTCAGTGTCTCCCTGCAGGGGGGCAGAGTGTCAGGGTGTCTGAAGGAGGCGATGGTGCGACCTCTGCTCAAGAAACCATCACTTGACGTGGACTCCCTTGCCATCTGTTGACTTGTCTCTAACCTTCCCTTTTTAGGGAAGGTTATTGAATGGATGGTAACTCAGCAGCTTCAGGAGCATCTAGACTGACTCAGCTTTCTGGGTCCCTCGTAGTCCCGCTTTCGTCCAGGTTATGGCACTGAGACTGAGCTTGTGGCCTTGGTCAACTGTCGACGACCTCCGCTGAGAGTTGGATCAGGGCCATTCTACCTTACTGATCCTGTTAGATCTGTTGGCTGCGTTTGACACAGTTGACCATAAGAAGCTGGTGACTCGCTGGTGGGACCAGGCGGGGGTGGGCGGAATTGTTCTTGAACAGTTCTGCTCCTTCCTGTCTGGGAGGACCCCACGAGCGATCCTGGGGGACCATTCCTCGTCTCCCCGGAGCGCCTTGCATGGAGTGCCGCAAGGTACTATTCTGTCTCCTCTCTTGTTCAGTGTGTTCATGCAGCCCCTGGGTGAAGTCATGAGGGAGTTTGATGTAGGATGTCATCAGTATGCTGATGACACCCATCTCTTCCTCTCCTTTTCATCTGACCTAGGCCTGGCAGTCTCTGGTGACTGTGGGGGGTTGGATGAAGGCGAGCCGTCTGAAGGTGAATCCTGACAAGATGGAGGTGATGCTGGTGCGTGGGGTGGGGGAGTTGGTGACTCCCTTCATTGATGGGGTTTGCCCCTCCCTGATCCCTCAAGTTCGGAGTCTGGGGGTGCTTCGCCACTCCTGGCTTCACCTGGATGCCCAGGTGTCGGCGGTGGAGAGGAACGTCTTTTGTCAATTACACCTGATACGTTCGCTTCAGCCATATATTTCAGACTCTGACCTGGCCACTTTCATCCATGCCTTCATCACCTCAAGATTAGACTATTGCAACGCGCTCTACATGGGGCTACCCTTGGTGATAGTTCAGAGACTGCAGCTGGTGCAGAATGTGGCGGCCTGTCTCCTTATGGGGACGGGTCGCCGGGAACATATAACATCAGTTTTCCATTCATTGCACTGACTGCCTATTGTCTTCCGGGCCCGATTCAGGGTGTTGGTGCTGAGCTATAAAACCCTACAAGGTCTGGGCCCCACTCACCCGTGGGACCGCCTCACTTCCTGAGTCCTAGATCAGCCCCTGTGGTTGGCCGGGGTCGCCCTCCTAGAGGTGCCCAAGGTAGCATGGGTGATGACCATGCCGCTCCACGGCTGTGGAACTCCCTTCCGGTCGGGGTTTGTCTACCTCCAGATCTCCCTCCTTCCGTCGACCGTGTAAGACCTGGCTGCTCCACCAGGATTTTGGTGGGGGAGAGGGGTTGCGTATAGGGAATTGGATCTTCTTTAGCTCCTGTCTTTATAATGCTTACAGATTTTATGTTCTTGTTCTTTTATATATTGTTGTTGTTGTTATATGTTTTGTTTGCCACCATGAGCTGACTGAGACGGAAGGTGAACAGAATATAAATGCCAAAAATAAAATAAAATATATTAATTAGAATGCATGAAGATTTTAACACTAATACTTTCTTTCGGCTGTACAGCACAGTTATTGTTTTGTTTCTCAGTATGGGCTTTAACTACTTTGTTGCTGCTCCTCCTCCCAGGTGCAAGAGTACAGAGAGGCTCTGGAGGGAATAATTATTAGAAAAAAGAATGGAATTCTTCTGATGCCAGAATTGTATGCTGTTCCTCCAGACAAGGTATTTGAAAAATGCGGAACATGCTTTTACTTGTAAAGTCACATCTCAAAATTACCATAAGGTTTTGTAATTTCCAGTGGTTAAATGGTTTGCAATAAGAAAGATGCCTTTCTCACTTCCTGTGCTTTTTCTTAAACCATTTGTGCAGCTAGCTTAAAAGACCTCGCAGCTAACAATAAGATGAGACACTGGAAAAATGTTAAGTTATCAGTTGGGCAAAGTGTTTGATGTGAATATTCCAGCGACACACCAATATTGTGGAGTTTGTTTATATCTTAGTACCTGAGGGAATCTACGCAAGAAATTTCTCTCTGAATTGAAATGAGAATTGACCATTTGCAGTGAAATAAAAGAACTCTTCCATGCTTTTCATTGTGTGTTTATCATCTGTTAGTATGTGTGTTCCAAAACCTGAATGTCTGAGAGAAACAGATTTCAAATTATTCACATTTTTAAATCTTGCAGTGTCAAGTTCACTTGATCTGTTCCTGATTGATTAACCCATCTAGCTTGACTATTGCATGAGCTCAAAATACTAATCACGCTGATGCTTTGTTAATCCAAGCAATCAACCAGACTAATTACTAACCCATTTCAAACATTTATGGCCAGCTGATTGAGGACACCAACACCAGCCCAACCATCACAGGGAAAGCTTGAGTGCTGACAGGCCAGGCTTTTAAAATAGAAGCACAGGTGTCTGTGAGAAGGAAAAAGAAAATTAGACAAATTTTATTTCTTCCTCCTCTTCCGCACCCCTCCCCCATAAAAAGAAATCTGAGGAGAAGGGCCTCATGGTATACATACAAAAATTGCAAGAAATGAACATTGCAATCCAGGAAACCATACAGGATACAGTCCCCTACATCTGCATTTAACAGTTTTAAACTCTGACTCATCTTGAGCTTGCTAGCGTGCAGCTTCTCTATCCAGGAAAGCTAGCTGCCCCCTTTCCTTTTACTGACATTCCTCAGGATGTCTTATTTGTCTTACTTAAATAGTTGAGGACAATCAAACATGCTGACTCCGGTTTCCCATTTCTAGGACAACCGTTTGTTTGTTTGTTTGCATTTTTATTCCACCCATTCACTCAAGGCTCAGAGTGAGTTGCAGTACATAAAAACATCTATAACCACACGCAAAATTAACCCAAGTATTCTAATACCTAAATAAAAACAAAAATCCCCTGACTGACAACACCCTAACCTATCCCTGCCTGGTAAACGAGAAGATCTTACATTGCCTCTGGAAGATGAGCAGGTTACGGGCAGATAAACCTCCAAGAGAGGAAGTTCCATAATTGGGGGACAGCCAGAGAGAACACCTATCTGCGTGCCCTTCTTGTACAAACTCAAAGATAAGTGGTACTCACAAGAGGGTGTTCCTGGCTGACCTCCGAGGTTACAATGGGACATGAAAGAAAAGGTGGTCTTATAGATATTTGGGGCCCAAGTCATTCAGCTCTCCACCCGTCAACACAAAAAATATTTTTGTGTTCAGGAGAAGCACAATCTTTTTGTGCTCAGGGAAGCACAAAAGAATGAGAGAAGAAAGGGGGGAAAGTGCTGCAGCACAGGCAAACAGGGCACCTATACATGCTTGTGAATTTGCTTTCACAGTGCAATCATCTGGCTGTTAAGCATGTGTGCTAGCTTGTAGCGTCATAGTAAATTCCATTAAAGTGAATGGGACTTGCACCAGCACTAAACTGCTTGAGGATTGTGCCCTCACTTCTAGTAGGTATAACATGCAAGCTCTTATATATTTTTCTTGGTAGGAGTGTAAAGGAGTAAGGAAACTTTTAAAGTAATTCTGTGTGGAGATCGTGTCGTTTAAATCACCTTATCTCACCAACCCAGAATATTAAGAGATGGAGTACGCGAAACATTGATTTCAGATCTGATAAATGCAGGTTCCAGACCATGCAGAAAGTTTTTGTTTAGATTCTAACTAAGAAATAGAGTCCAGAACCTATTCTGGCTTGGTGGGTTGGGCTTTCTCTACAGTTTTATGTTGGATGTGCACTCATGTTACAAAGGCATTCTGTAGTGTTTCTCTAGTCTCTTTTCTTGAATAGATAATCACTATGATGCCATAAAAAATGAATAAAGCAAGCTTTTTCTTCATGACAGATGTACCCTTTTCTTTGGTAAGCATCCTTGCAAACAAAAAATCAGTGAGATATTGGAGGGGGAAAGAAAAGTGGTAATTCTTCTCTTTTAAAAAGACTGCAGCCTCAGTTGGGATCAGGGTCCTCTTGTGCTAGGTGCTGCACATAAACATATTAGAATACCCAAGATCTCTGCACCCAAAAATTTACTATTTGAGAAACAGTATTTGTGGTGGGAAGGACTAGTTAATAAGAGACATGGCCATTGTTAATTAAATGCTTCCAAAGAATACCAATGCATTTTGAAAAGTATAATCTGCAAAGCCTGTAGTTAATCGGAAGATTTAAATCTCATTACTGTGTGCTTTTATTGGCAGGTAGATGAGGAATCGGAGACTCCTCACTCAGTTGATCGTGTCCCAGTTGGAAAGTTGCCTCATCTCTGGGGCCAGTCTCTGTACGTTCTTGGTTCACTGCTAGCAGAGGTAATTGCATCTTTAGAAACCTTGATAATCATTAGACAGATGTAGCGTTAAACCAGTAGCTAATTTTCTGTGCCCCCTTGCTCTCCTGTATTCTGGAGAAGAAATATGATGCAGATTTTGATGGACCCAGAAGCCACAGTACGTGGGGGAAGAGTTCTTATGTATACCAAAGATAGATAAATACTCAGACACACAGTTTTTAAAAAAAATTATTTTAAAATTATTAAGTATAAGGATGAGGTTTCTCCCATAACTAAACTATTTCAGATATTAATAACAATATTATGTAATAAAAAGTGTTAACCTGGCTTCTTGCTGTATTTTGTTTTTTCCTGAAGGGATTTCTAGCTACTGGTGAAATTGATCCCTTAAACAGGAGATTTTCCACTGCTTTTAAGCCTGATGTTGTTGTTCAAGGTTGGTGACTTTGTTTTTGATGCATTTTTATTTCTGTGAGTAATGGAATGAGATAGAGGATGACTGTTCCTTCTCAAGAAAAAATGGAATGAAACGTTTAAAAGATCCTTCTTGGAAATCTGTGTAGAACAGGAAAAATCCTCTGAAATGCTGCACTTGAATTGGTTTACTTAGTACTCCTTAAACTGCTGTATTGTAATTGAACACTGACAAAGTCCAAGAAAATCTTACCCCTTTTAAATTTAGGAATACTTTCAGAGTGCTGGATGGGCCCCATTCTGTTTTGTTTTCTACTCTTCACTTTCATAGTTTAACTTCAAACTGACTTTCCTTTACCATGCCATGGCTGAAGGGTACAGTCAGGGACTGAACAGATATTTTCCCAGGGACTGTAATGAGACTCCACTGCAGGTAAATGTAGCCTCCTACTTCGAGGTGCCATTTTGGATGATTATACAGGATCCATTCTGCTGTCCCAGAACAAAGCAAACGTCCGTAATCGAACACTGCAGAATAAGCTAAGCAGCTGCTAGGGTCACAGGTGGCGAGTATGAAAGAGGTAGTGACTAGCGAGGGACTGCTACTGCCAAAAGAAGTTCCCATCCCTGTCTGCTTCTCAAGAATTGCATTGGGTTGGCAGCAATCCAGGTTTTATCCCTTGATGAAGTTCACTGCTGCCAGAAGTGAACTACTTACTTCTCCCAACCTTGTCTTTCTGGTTACTACTGCCATGAATTAAGTGTTGGCTCCTGAAGTAGTACTGGCAATACAGGCTTTTCTTCCCAGCTGTTCTCTGAACTGTTTGAGGTGGTTGTAAGCCTGGTCTTTCAGCAGCAGCCTGTCTGCTAGTCATCCACTGACTGTGCCTTGCCACTTTTGCCGGCTAGTTCATGAGTTACTGTGTTTATAGATTTGGGATCCCCTTAGATCTTTCATGCACTGGTTGTAATAATGGTCTTGGACCCACTTGTCCTCATGGTTGTCCACTCTAAATTTCCAAACCTCATGAGTCAGGCTTACAACAGTCATGGGTGACTTAAAACCATGAGATGAGCACTAAATATTTTGTTCACTTTTTTTTTTTGTTCTCAACATTTCTGAGCTTTCAGGGTGACTTCATTTGTGCTTTCAAGCTCATCTGTGCAACTAGAAGGCTAAACGTTTATTTTATTTAAAAAAAAAACCCAAAAAACCACCATTTAAATAGTAAGAGTTGGCTACTCTTTGTCTTTTACAAAGCTGGTTCTTTGGTGGCAGGATAGAAGGAAAAATCTTCAAGTTATGTCATAGCATCTGGCCTGCTGCTGTCTGCTTAGCTTCTTGTCAGATTTCTCTTTCATGTGATTCCAGAACTGTTTTTAGCCAGGATGTGGAGGGAGGGACGGGGATGTGATAACATCAGTCTTGAATTCAACTCCTTATGTGATACCTTAAGTAACAGTTTGAAGGAATCCCCAAAGGGCTTTTCTTAATTTCAAGTGTATGGGCATTAAAAAAAATCAGGGTAAGCATTCTGGTAAGTCGTCTTGGAGTGTATGTGTAGTTATGTGATTACAATAAATTTGTATATATTATGTGTAGTTGGCTTGTTGTCCACCTACATTGCAATTCCTGGTTTTGATGTGCACCCTGTACTCATGTTTGTTGAAATTTGTTTGTTACATTTTATGATTTGTTCATCACTTCATACTCTCTGTTGTTGGCTGCTAATCTTGTCTTCTTGGCTATGACACCTGGAAACATTTTTTTTTCCCTTGATAAATTCAGTTTGAGTAGGTTACATAGTGCAGCTTGACTTTCCATGTGTCATGATAGTAACATTGTGACTAGAGGCAAGTAAAAAATTCAGAAGGAATAACGTGTACTTTTTTTTTTGTGTGGAATGTCCATAAGCAGATCATGATTTCCTCAAATGTATTAATTATTTGCATTTAATTGATTTATTTTTTTTAAATGTGCAAGTCACTAAGTATATAGTAGATAGTGAATAGTTTTATGCTGGACAGCTTGGTTGTTTCCATAAACTCAGTGGTGGATTTCTGCTCAATTGTACAGTCTACTCATAATGCATATTTTAAATTTGCTCTTTGAAAATATTGATATATGCAAAAGTAGCCATTAACGAGACTAGACTGGTCTTGCAAATTTGCCCATGTGTGTGACACTCCACACAGAGCAGCTGAAATATCCTGTTCTGTGTTTGTGTAACATCATGATATCCTTCATAGCAGTGTTAGTACTAGTTATATTTGTGTCCCATTACACTATTAATGCTATGCAAATGAATCCCTTGTCTCTCCCTCTGTTCCCCCTTCCCTGTCTTCCCTCCCCCTGTCTTTAGATTGTAAGCTTTCGGGCAGGGACCGTGTCTATCTTATTCTCTGTAAAGCGCCAGGTACATCGCTGAAGCTTATAATAATAAAAGCTTATAATAATAATAATAAGTAATGCTGTCAGAAGCATCTAGGGGTATTTTCAGACGTTACGGGGCCCTTTGGCCCCGTACCGTAACCAACGTCTTCGTTCCCCGCCGGGGTCACCCCTGCACGGCCCAACAGACGTGCCGGGGGGATCCCGGCGGGGAAAGTGGGAGGGGCCGGGGCCGCGCGGCGCAACGTGCGGCCGCACGGCCCCGCCCCCTCCACGCACCCCGCCGCCCGCCCTCCGAGGAGACGGGCGGGCGGCGGGGCCAATGCGGCCGCCGCGTCTGGCCGATCGTGCCACGGCCCGGGATCCCGCCGGGGATCCCGGGCCGTGGCACGCGGCCAGACGTTACTTTTTGTTGGCCACGGCCCGCGGTCCATTTGACCACGCTTCCCGGGACCTTCCCCCGGCTAGCCCGGGAAGCGTGGTTCAAATTGACCCCATGTGCCGATTCAGCGTGGCCAACATCTGGCGCACGCTGTGCAGACGTTCAGGGGCCTTTCGCCCCGCCGCGGGGTTCACCGTGGTTCACTGTGGTTCAGCGTGATCTCGTCACGTCTGAAATCACCCTAGGTCTACTGACACAGATGAATTGTGTGTGTGTGGTATATTACTGCTCAGTCTGTTTTGGTTGTGGAGAAAAGACAAGAAATCTAGCAAAGTTAAATGGTTCCCTGTATCCTCTTACAACCCTAAGTATAAGTAGCAACAGTAGAAGATGTCGGATCAGAGGAGATTAATTCAGGTTAAAACAACTGAGTGATTCTCTTTTCTCTTGTACAGTAACAGTTTTGGCAGAATCAAATGAAATTAAGCAACTCTTGAGACGGCATGGAATCAATGTTCAAAGCATTGCTGACCTCCATCCAATCAGAGTGCAGCCAGCACGGATTCTGAGTAGCTTATACACCAAACTTGGTAGGTACTGGGACACAGAAATTAAATTTTATTATGAAATCTACTACTTTTGTCTTCCATATTTTGTTTACTTAAGAACTATTTGAGTGCATGTATTGCTGAATTTTTAAAATGAAGGTGCTGGAGAAAAGCATTTAAAAATGTATTGTGATGAATACACTGATATTAATTGATACAGTAAGTATGAGCTGTATTAAGAGAACTTGTTCCACATGCTTGCTACACTAGATTCCTGGAGTAAACTGGCCCAGTATATTTTTTTCAGCCTCTGTTTATTGATGAATCATATATTTAGGGAGATTTTAGCTGCTGAAATTGAAAAGTTTTTGTTTATCTGGACTTAAGTGATAATTTCATAATCATTCTATAAGATCTTAAAATGGATAAAAAGTCCTCTCTTTCTTGTGTTGATAACAATAAGGTAGCATGTAGGTACAATGCCTGCTGGTACATAGGAGCTTAATCCTCTTGAGTTGTGGAGCGCTCCCAACTCGCACTAACTTTAGGAAGAATCTTACAAGTTTAAGCCTTAAAGAAGTAGCTAAAATATATGTGGTTACCCTTTATTTCCTTTTTGAGTATACATGCTAGCTGTATTTATCTCATTCTATCACAAGGAAATGTGGAGGGTGTAGTACTGGCCATTTTACTTATGTGGCATGTGGGAACTTATGCAGCATTCACTGTGATAGATCATGGGCTGTTGCTTTGTTGACTGAGGGGTGTTGCCTGTGTGACTTGAGCCTGTCGGTGGTTTGAGTCTATCCTAGAGGAGCAGAGTCCATCAGTGGTGATGGGTGGTTATGTGTCATCCCCTTGAGATTTGAAATGTGCTCATAGGTTTTAACATATCACCCATTTAATTGAACATATACATGCAACCCTTCTACAATTGTAGAATACATGGAACTTTTTTGTGGCTAGGGAAACTAAAGTTCAGCATTTCATTTTAATTGCAGAAAAACATGATTTTGTATGGGGGTTTTTAATCAGAGAAAGTTGATATTTTTATCACAGAAAACTAGGATTCCTAGCCCATGACACAGTGATTAGAACTGGTGCCGCCTTAGGTGTTGCAGTGCTAAATTTACATTGCAGGCAACGGGGGAGGGGGGTTGCTCCTGCTCTGTGCTGATCATTTGGTTAGCAGGAGAAAAGATCACCTCTCCTCTTTACATAGTGCAGCTTCAATCTAAAGCTGCCAGCCTGGCTAAATGGTGAGGTGAAGGAGGCTGTTAGAGCCAAAAAAGCATCCTTTAAAAAATGGAAAGCTAGTTCTAATGAGGAAAATAGGAGTGGCAAATTAGATGTAAAACATTAAGGAAGGGCAAGAGAGAATTTGAAGAAGGACTTGCTAAAGAGACAAAAACTAATCCATAGAAACATTTTCAAGCACATCAGAAGCTAGAAGCCAGTTAGCGTCATTTGGGACAATAGATGACCAGGGGGCAAAAAGGGTGCTCAGGAATGATAAGGACGTTGCAGAGAAGTGGGATGGTTCTTTGCTTCGGTCTTCACTGCAGAAGATGTTGAGGAGATACCTGTGCCAGAACTGTTGTTTGTAGGTAATGAAAAGGAAGAGCTATCACAAATCAGTATAACTTTGGAAGAGGTTCTAGAGCAAATTGACAAACTAAATAGTAACAAATCACTAGACCCAAATGGTATTCACCCCAGAGTTCGGAAGGAACTCATATGAAATTGCAGATCTACTAGTGGTAATTTGCAACCTATCACTAAAATCTGCCACTGTACCTGAGGACTGGAGGGTAGCGAACATAATGTCGATATTTAAAAAGGGATCAAGAAGCAATCCTAGGAACTACAGACCAGTGAACCTGATGTCAATGCCAGGCAAAACGGTGCAAATGATTATTAAAAACAGAATAAGTGGGTATATTGATAAACATGGTGTAACCAAGTATAGCCTGGAACTGGGGGTTGTTAACCCTCAGTCTCTGGGCTCCTGAAGGAGAAGGCGCTCTGCGGTGCCTGACAGTTTGCCCGGAGACTCCAAGGAGAAGGTATTTTGCCGAGTCTGTGGATCCAGGACTCCCAAGGGAGAAGAGGCCTTGGACTTAGAAGATGAAGATTAAAGGCTGTCACAGAGGAGCCGATAACAAACTGTTTGTTATTCACCAGTCAGTGGACTTGACTGGGGGTCGACAGAAAAAGGGGGCCAGAGGGGTTGTATGCCCGGCATAGCTAGCGTTATACAGAAGAACTAACTGTATGCAAATAAACTGTTCAATATGCTTATTCCCTATGTGTCTGTATACTTTTGGGCCCCGCTCCTGACAACACTCACCACCAAGCTGTCACACATGGCTTGATGGGAAAGAGTCAACACGGATTTAGCAAAGGGAAGTCATGCCTCGCTAAATCATTGGATTTTCCTTCCCCTTTTTATAAGGCCGGAACAAGAATATGAAATTGAGTGGACGACCATACCGGCATATTGGTGTGCTTGGAACATCCAAATTGTATGTGATAAGGAATCAAATATTTACTTTTACCCCTCAGGTAAGTGTGTAATGTCAATAGGAAAAAATCATCTTACACAATCGCTAGTGAAGCTCTTTGCTATTTACATACCAATACTGCATTTTTTGTGCAGCAGAATTGATAAACCTCTGTACTTTTGCTTTACTCTTATGGAAGTTGGGTGATATTATAATAGGATGCTGATAAGGCATTGCTGTCCCTCCAACAGAGCCCAACTCCTGCAGGCTTATGTCCCATTCCAGAGCATACTGGATCAATAGTACAAAGTCATGGTTGGTCACTGCCCTTGGTCAAACTTCTAACTGATAGTTAAATAAATAGCTCCTCTACAAAGCTGCATGTTTTGTGTACTCATTAACCTTACTACCAATTACCTCAGTTGAAAGTTTGGTTCCAGCTGTAATGAGAATTATATAGCCTGACTAGTGTTGTAAGGAACCAACTTTGAAATGGACCTAATTCAAGGAAATTATTATTATTATTATTATTATTATTAACAAACATTTATATAGCGCCAGCAGTGTACCTGGCACTTTACAAAGTAATAAAATAGACACGGTCCCTGCCCCTAGGGCTTACAATCTGAGAGACAGGAGCTGGGGGAGAGACTTAGGAAGGGGAACAGAGGGAGAGACAAGGGGTCTAACATTCATGAAGATGCGAGGTCTCAAGTGCACGTACTTGGCTTGGTTACGAAGAGAGGAAATGAGAAGGAAATGCTAATGTTCTCTTTGTTAAAGTAGTTTTTGACTGTAGATTTTAAAGAGATAATGTGTACTAGGCAAGAATAGGTACTGGCAATAAATAAAACTCTGCATACTTCTCATTGCAGCATCTTACTTTACTTTAAATTCATCTATGAAAAATTCCACTTGTTCAGGACTAGTATTATCAGTCTTGATATTTAAGGGTAGAAAAGTAGAGTTTGTGCTTGGAATAGTAAATGTTTACGATAGTGGTATCGAAAAATTGTTTCACTGAAATAGCGTCCTTTTCGGTCAAGCATTGCATACAAGTACTTTGATACAAAGTAGATAAGGACTGGGTAGTCTAAAAATGTGTTTTGTCTTCTAGTTTACTGACCAGCACCACTTCTACTTGGCTTTGGACAATCGGATGATTGTGGAGATGCTCCGAACAGAGCTGGCTTACCTCACCTCTTGCTGGAGGATGACGGGAAGACCAACCCTCGCTTTCCCCATCACTAACACCATGCTCAGTAAACTTACGTTTTACTTTAATGACTATTTTATTTATTTATTTGGATTTTTACCCTACCCTATCCCTGAAGGCTCAGGGCAGCTCACATAAGAACATTGCATAGAAGCAAACCCTGAAGGAGACGGGCCGCCGCGAGCACATGACACTGGTGCTTCACTCTCTGCCGATAGTCTTCCAGGCCCAATTCAAGGTGTTGGTGTTGACCTTTAAAGCCGTAAACGGCCTGGGTCCCACCTACCTGCAGGACCGCTTCACCCTCTGGATTCTGGATCGGCCCCTGCGGTCGGCCAGGGGCACCCTCCTTGAGGTCCCCCGGATTTCTCGGGTGTCGGCCACGAGGAGGGCGTTTTCTGTGGCTGCGCTGCAACTGTGGAACTCCCTCCCGTTGGAGGTCCACTTGACCACTGACATCCCCTCTTTCCGTAGAGGTCCACTTGACCACTGACATCCCCTCTTTCCGTAGACAGTATAAGACCTGGCTGTTCTGCTGGGTCTTTACCGAGGGAGATGGGGTGGGTGGGTTGTGTTAGGGAGGGTTTGGGTATGGGTTATTTTAATCTGGGGATTTTATGTTGTTTTACTTGTATTTTAGTTTTGTATTTTAAAATGTTGTTAGCCCCTCCCCCAAGATGCTTATAGCAGGAGGGGGTGGCATATAAATTTTAATAAATAAAACAATAAAAGACACCCTCCCACCTAACTCTACCCCAAACCAAAAATCTACCTGTGCCGACTGAAAGCCTGTCTGAATAAATAAGTTTTACAGTGCCTTTGCAAGATGCACAAGGTAGGAATTTCCCCATTTAATAAAAAGAATGTCCAGTTTACAACTTAGAACTTTTAGCTGTAACAATAAAGACTAAACATAGCCCATCCCACATATTACGTTTGTCTTTTCTTTTCTTTTAAATATGAATATGCAGAAATAATTTTTTGGTTATAAAAAGAAAAGTTGCTGTACTATGGATTAGTGATTGCTAAATGTCACAGCCTATAACAAAGGTCACAATATTCTTCACATTGCAACTTCTTTGGAACAGTCACACTTTAAAAGACTATGGGTGGAAACAGACGTGACCGTAGCTCATGTTGGCCTGGGACTCACCTGCATGTTTGTTCCATCGCTGCCAGATGTTGACCCATGTACCTTTAAGAGCGTGTGGCCAGCTGCTATGGGCTGTGTCCTCCAGAGAAGCTTGTAGACACAGCCCAGGCCAACGCCCGCCCACCCAGGCCAATTTGGGCTAACAAGCATGTCTGTTAGGCCTGCCTAGCCCTACCACGAGGCAGGGTCTATGGATCGGGCTGGGGGAGTGAGCTCTCCCAGCCCCACTCAACAGCTGACTGGGGGCGTGGAGGAGTGCGCTCACCTTGGCCATGGCAATGAAAGAGCATGCTTTGCCGAATAGATGATCAGGAGGAGGTGGGGGTGGAGGAACATGCTCACCAGGCCCACCGAACAGCTGATTGTGCGGGGACCTGGAGTAGCACACTCACCTGGTCTGCTGAACAGCTAATTGTGAGGGGCTTGGAGTTCCTTCAGCCCCCCCCTCCCTAATCAGGTTCAGCAGCCGGAGTGAACGCGTTCCTCTTGGGGACCTCCCATGAGCTTTTTTGGTGTGTGCAAACAGCTGATGGGGGGGGGAGTTCCTCTCAGCCCCGCCCCCCCCGAGATTTTTTTCATGCGTGCACCAGGCCCCGTGCTGGCTCTTTTGAAAGGCTGGCTGGAACGTCCCTCAGGAGCATCCCCCATCAGCTGTTTAGCAGGCCCAGTGTGTGCAGCTTTGGGGGGTGCTGAGAGGAGCACCCTGCCATCAGCTGTTTGGCAGGCCCAGTGTGCATATCAAACAACTCGTTGGAGACCCCAAGAGGAGCGCCCCCCCATCAGTTGTTTGGCAGCAGCTCTTCCTGGGCTTGATCTTTCTAAGCAGCATTGGCCTAGGCGTCCTGTTCCGTGTGGACAATTCTTCATGCCACCCCAGGGCGTGGAGAGACCTGTGCTGGCAGCCCCTATGCCCAGGTTAGGGGTTGAGGGCTGCTAGTGTGAACAGCCCTCACCACCAATCCGAGGAATGGCAGCTGCAGTGGTTCTCCCATGGGCATGCCCATTATGTCTGGTTTCACCTTTATGAATCACATTAATTCTTAGCAATAATAAATTACTTCTTTTATTAATTTTAATATAATTCGTGGTCACACAATCTTTTTTGCTCTAAATTTCTTATACTACTTTTTTAATTTGAAACTCTCTCAAAGGCCTTTTTTACACACACACACCACACACACACACCACACACACACACACACACACACACACACACACACACACACACACACACACACACACACACACACACGCACGCTGGGGGTGTGGTGATGGTGGGGCGTCCGTGCATACACCGCATGCGGGAGCAGGGGGATGGGTGTGTGCCCATGGAAACACCACGGGTGGGGGGAGTGTGCATGCTCCTGGTGCACACCCATCACCCACCCACAGTGCCGTCCGACAAAACGGAGGAGGCTCCGTAAGTGGAGATTGGTGTGCACCCATGGGAAAGGGAACACACCTACCTCCGGCACATACCTATCCCCAGTGGGGCCGTGTGAACATGGCCACAGCTTGGCATTAGCACGGTTCTCTTTCTTCTCTCCTCTTTTCCAGTTTTTTTAAAGGAACAGGTTTATTCAAAGTATGGTCCTTTTTACACAGATCGTGGTGTGTGTGTTGGTGGGTGTGGGGACACATGGGTGTACACTGATCTCCACCCACCTCCACCCCTCAACACACATGGAGCAACTGCTGTTCTCGCCAGTTGCTCTGTGCATGGGTGGAGGTGGGTGTGCATGTGTGTTCATTGGGAATGCACATGCACACCCACCCACCGAGGCTTTTACGTAAGACTCATCCATGCATAAACACCCAGATTACTGGATGTTCATGTGTGGGTGCGTCTTTTGTAAGAAGGACCTATAAGGGCAAAATGACTGAAATGTAAAGCTTGAAAAGAAGGATATAAAAGCTTCTGTCCTTGCCGTATGCCCTTACTGAATCTTGTTAAGGAGCACGTGATAATTTTTCATTTAAAACATGTCTGGAAATATGTTTTTAAAATTGACTAGGATGGACTCAATGTGATTTTGTTTTATCTGCTGTTGGCCCCTCTTGCCCTGTGACCTTTTTCTTCTCACTGAAGAGAGTCGTTATGTAGTCCTCTGATGTGAACCTCTTTAACATTTAAGAAAATGCTTTAAAAATGAAATATATGTTGCAGTGCCATAAAACCTGTAATTAATCACAATCTTAAAATTAAATCACTTTAATTACATGCTTACGGGGGTTTCGTAATACTGGTCAGAATGAAAACAGATAAACTCATAAACAGCCCAGTTTAAAATTTGGTACATTTACAATGTGAAAATGTCAAACAGTATTTTTGTTCAGTTTTTTAAAATGTATTTAAAACTCGGAATTTATTATGCATGCTATTTTTGTTTCCTTTAGTTGATGATGGCTCTGACATTGATCCAGCTATTCTTGCCACCGTAAGAAAACTAGAGGATGGATATTTTGGAGGGGCTAGGTAACTATCGTTATCTGTTTCTCTGAATTAAGTTACGCACTCCACTCCATAGAGCAGCCAAATTTTATGTAATCGACAAAGCAGAACCTTTGAGAACTTACATGGGACTTAAGTAGCGGATATGCTTTGGTTTGGGCCTTTTTTAAATAGGCTACCTCACCAATGGCGGTTCATGGTCGCACTGCTGCAGGGACAATGCGTGCATATGTACGTGTGTGTGTGTGTGTGTGTGCAGGCAGGCAGGCACACACACACCCATCCCCACCCATGCTTCCTCACTGAGCAACCTGCATTTTTGCCGGTTGCTCCGTGCGTGGGCGATGGGTAGGAGGTATGTGTATCGCAGGAGCACGTACACCCACCCACCTGCCACTGCTTTCAAGGGCCATAGTCTTCAATCGTGGTGAATTCCAGTCAAATGGTAGTTTAGAAAAAAAAACATGATTGTCAATAAAATACTTTCCCTCTTCAATGAAGTGATTTGATATATATGGGCATGTAAAATAATGTGATGGGCTTTTGTTGACTGTATCCTTGTTAACTTTCGGATAAATTTCCTGCTGTCAGCATCAATCAAACGTTAAGCCATCTTTACATTCCTCCTGTTCTGCAATGGGAGGCTGCACCCAATCATGCTGACCTCTTGTCAGTCTCTTTACTCACGTATCATACCTTCAGTGCAGGGAACCATCACTTACTTTAGATTTGGCAATGATCAGGATGGATTTTGAAGGAGTTTGTTTCCCAAGTTGTCCAATAACTTGCATTCAGCACAGGAAAACCTGTGATTTTTCTTTCTTTGTATGATCTGCTCTTTGTAGGGTGAAAGTAGGCAAACTGTCAGAATTTCTTACTACCTCAATCCATACATACCTGAGCTTCCTGGATCCAGAATGTGATGGAAACCTTTTTAATGATGCTAGTGAAGGTTTTTCTAGTCCAGAAAGTGGGTATGAATTAGAAGAATATGCAGAAGATTTCTGCAATAAAGGTAACTAACAATTTTTAGCTTGAAACAAAAAGTAATAAATTTTTGAACTTATGAAGTTATTTGCAGTGTTTACAGAGGAGAATGTCTAAAATCTTTGTTTTTTCTTCATGTGCGCCTGTCGGGACTGTGGTGTGGTGGGTTGACTTCCTTTCTCATTTGAATTGAGTGGAAATGTCACGGTCATCAGTTGTTTTGGTAGTCAGTGCTTATATTCATTCTGTTCTGCTGCTGCCTGCAAGCTGGTGCTTACCAAGAAAAACAAAGCTGAAGTAGGAGTGTGTACAGATGGACAGAGAAATGAGGAGGGAGGTGGAAAAAGCCAGGTGTCTGGAGATTGTGCAATACAGTCCACAAAATATAATCGGGAGAAATTAATATTTTTTAAAAAAACAAAACCCCAGAAAATAAACTTTAAAATGTTCATTTAATTTATTTCCTCCCCCCCAAAAAAGTTGGTCACTTCCTTTAGGAGATTTGGAAACAAAGTAGCCAAATAGTATCATTAACAGGGCCAGCTTCTGTTGGGGAGTGTGTGTACACACTCAAAAGCTAGCATACAACAGAAATTGGTGCAGTAAAAGATATCTTCTTAATTACATTGGGGCTGATCCCAAACCCTGAATGTTAGCCCTGCACGCACTTGCGCTATGGGGACTGTGGCACAAGTGCAAACAGTGCATAAATCATGCTTACGGAGATTTAGGATCAGCTCTACTGTCTATTGTGTGTTTCATTCTTTGGACCAAAATGGCAGTTTTACACACTAACCATATTTTATCACTGGAAGAGAGCAAATCAGAAAGAAGCATGCCTCCAATCCCTTGCTTTAATAAGCATTTTCTTTGTGTGTTTCCATGACAGAAAGCCAAGATGAGTTGGACCAATACATAAACAGTATGTTGCAAAGCACGGCTCTTAAATGCTACCTGCCTCCAACCTCAAAGGCTGCTGATCCACCCCATGTATTTAGTGCTGCTCATTCCACAAGAGAAATATTGTCAATTATGGCCAAGGCTAAAGGACTGGATATTCCAAGTAAGTTTTCACTGGTTTTATTATGTTGTAAATATATATTCGTGTCCATCTCTTGTTTTAAAATAAATAAATCTGAAAGTGTTGACAAAAATTAATTACCAGAAAGTAACATAGGACCTTTTCAAATGAACCCGGAAGGTGCTGTGGTGCCAGGGGGGTGGAGGCCACAGCGGGTGTGTGGCCTGTCGCACGGATGCACACCGATCTCTACCATTCTCCACGCATCGAGGCACCTCCAATGCCTCTGTGCGTGGGGTATCAGCGGAGATGGGTGGAGTGCGGGAGCATGCGCACACCTTCACTGGCAGTCGCATGGATGCCCTCCCCCATCTCGCCCACCCAGTCACCCACGTGGGCAGGGGAGGTGGGGGTGTCTCATGTGAAAAGGGCCATAGAATGAGTTGCTTTGAGTGCTGCCAGAGTGATTACTACATTATTCTGAAAAAATGTGTCATTTCCTGTCACTATAGAATTAACTTGTTGCTGCTTAAACTAAATATTTAATCCAAGTGGACAGTATGAAAGCACGTGCAGCTAAGCAAATTTACTGCCTTTTTATCTTTTGAACTCTCTGATTTTGGGTGGTAGTAAACACCAAGTCAGTGGGACTGAATATAATGTGTGTGTGGGGGGTTCTTTAGATACCTTTACCAACCATATTTGATGGACTGAATGCCTTTTGTTTTTAACAATCACTCTCTTATGAAAATGAAACCCTCTTATTAATAGCAAAAAAGTTAGTAGCCCACAATGAAACTACCTGTATATAAATTCTGAAATAGAAAAGAGAGTGCATCAAGGAAATGTATGGTGACTGATAATGGTTTGGCTGAAGAGCCATTGCATATTGTTAGTATATTATTAGTCTAAAAAGAGGCATACATTGTATATAGACTTAATCTTAAATGAAGATATTCCATTGGTCGTGATTTCAGGGTGAAATGGTTTAAATCCGTGACTTAAATAATGATTTAAATCACCAAGCCTTGCTTTAAAATTGAGTTTAATAATCTTTTCCAACTGTACTTTAGAAAACAACGTTAAAAGGGCACATTTTAATTGATTGATATAACCCTTAAATTGTATTGGTTTTATTACTAAGGAAAGCCTTTGCAAAAGATTATAGGCATCTTTTTGCTGTGGTAGGATACGCAATAACTATTTACATATGTTTAAGCAATTATATAGCTTCATATTTTCAAGTTCATAATTCTACATTTTTAGTAAATTAGAAAATAGTGAGTGATATATTGTTTCACTATTTAACTTTTTATTTTTTAATTAATATTTTGTTCATGATTTTTCTCAAGCTACACTAGGATGGTAACTAGGATTAAACCCACAAAATGGTTATTTTTAAAAACAAACAAACAACAAAACAAACTTAAATATTTGGGTGGCTCATGATGACTTTTCCATGAACTGGAGAGTAAAGGCATGATCCTCATTTGTCCAGACTTAGAGGCACAAGGGAGTTGCAGGCATGTGAGCTGCACACTGTGCTGTGTTACACTTATGTGGTGTGCCGAGTCCTCACTTGCAGCAAGAGGCATCTTTGATGAGTGTGGTTGTGTTGCACAAACTGCTGCCTGTAACATGGGAGTGTAGAATCCACCTGGGGTATACTTATGAGCAGTCAGACTGCAGCTAACGTGCTGACCACATGGAGGGGCTGTGCTAGGCTCAGGGGTGGGAGTGGCAGGGGAGGGGTCTTTGCTGCATGTGCAAATGAGAGTAGGCAACTGTCAACAAAAACTCTTGATGTGAATGAAGATTTGGCACCCGTTTAAGTCTAACTTGGCATTTTGGTGAGCGAATTATGGCTTTTAATCCCCTTGCTCACCTGCACAAATGTGTCTCTGTGAGGCTGGAGACTGAGCTGCCACATCCTCCAAGGTGCAGGGAGAGTCCAGGAGTGTATGTATTGCTTCTTAGCAGTTGGCCCTCTGGTAGCTCACATCATACTGACAGAGTATAAGCAGCTTAGACTGCAAACCCCACAGGGCAGGAACTGTCTTCACTGGGTGTTGGCACAGATATTAGCACATTCTTTAATTTCAAGAGAAACGATTAAAAACCTGTCAGAGAACATTTATTTTAAAATGTTCTCTGGGGTTCTGATTTTTACACGCTTTTAGGTCCTTGCAGCATTTCCATGTAGTACAGTTATATTTCAGACTTACTCTCCTTGACGTATGTCTCACTCCAGATGGCATTTCTGATTGCTTTGCTTTTCAGGTGTTTCTATGTCTCTGCCTACCAATGTTTTAAACTCTCACAGGAAATCTCTGAATCTCGTTGATTCCCCATGTCTGCTGAAGTTGAAGGTGAGCTGCCAGAATGTTTCTCCTTGTAAGGCTCAGCATTTTTTTTTTTTATAGAATGAATTTTTGACTATTAATTCTAGCTAATTTTGTATTATTGGATGCATTTTATTTGTTGTTTTGGTGTTCACAAAATGAGCAGTGAAATACTTTGTGTTTACTATTTGTGACAGTCTTGGAGACTTGAACCCTGTTTACTGCATTGTTCCCTCTGTCACCGTTCTATACTCTTGAAGAATGATTTGAAATAAGCAGAAACCATCATCTATGGCTTTAGAGCAAGGAGATATAAATAAATAAACCACGTGAGGCAAATCCTGCCCTGCTTGTATGTGCACAGATAGACAGTGGATCCAGAGCAATGATCTCGTGAAACAGCATTTGGGAAGTTCATATTGCATTTTGCATGCCTTGTTCCATGCCAATTAAGCTCTTCTCCAAAGACCTCATTTCACAGTACTTTGTGAGGCTGAAGATCTATGAAAGAAAAGGGCATGGCTGGTAGATCTATGGAGGACTCTTTGATGCTATTAGATGAGCCTCATGAAAGAGAATGAAGATGCAACTTTAACAAAGGTCTAATAATACTCTACAAGCTGCAGAATTGCTGTACAGCCCAAGGGCTTAGGGTTCAAATTCCTGCAGATTTTGCCTGCATACAGCCAGGGACCTATGTTCAGTGTATTTTATCATCAAAGGTAATGGAGAAAATACAATGAACAAAGGTCCCTGCACAGTTTATTGAAACAGGCTATGTACCAGGGGTAATTTTTGGCCAGGCAAAGATGGGATTGGGAGGGATTGGAGGAAGGGTTGTAGCAGTTTAAGGGGACGTTTAGCTGTTGTTTTTATATGGTGTAATCCTATTGGGAAGGATGGCATATAAATTTGAATGAATAAATATATGGCCCCTAGTTTGGTAACCATGAAGTACTCTATATTATACAGATTATTCCTCCTGTAGCAAATTCCAATTTTCACTTATGCTGTTTACTGAAGATATATGTTCTCCACATTTAAGCATTTATTACCAATGCACACTCACTTACAAAAGACCATTTGGAAGTATAGGTGGAGACGTTAATGGAACTTGTTAGCAATCTACTTTCACTTGATTTCAACTAGGCTTGTTTGCTTGTTAAAACAATGACTGTATTTCTGATTTTGAAAGTAACAACAGTTACTGGACAGGTAACTGAGATTAATTTATTTCCTATTGGAAAGACTTCAGTTGTTCTGGCCAAAATTCATGCCTCTGATGATTGATGATGATATACCTGTTGACTTAGAGAAATGGAAGGAGAGGAAATGTTCTATCCTAGTTGGTGTGTTTGTCTGGATTACTCTCTTTTCATTACATCTTGCCATCTGTACAAAAGCTTGATACAGTGCACAAAAATACAAAGCATTGAGATTTCACATAATCACCTTATTATACCCTTTGTAGTTTTCACAGAGCAGTCACAGCCAAGGAGCTAGAATCTTAACTTCTCAGTTCTTTCAGTTCTCTATTAGCTTGTGTCTGTCTTTGATTAGGAGGATCCTGAAGATGTCCTTCATTTGCCCAAAGATGATCATGGTGATTTGGACTGTGAGAAGTTGGCTGAGCAGCTGAAGGAGTGTCCCACCCTCCATGATCAAGCAGACCTATTATACATCTTGTATATAATAAAGTAAGTTACCTTGTGTTTTCTAGGTCATTCTAGTTCTGTTGTGTTTTTTTTAAACAGTCTGTGTTTCATAATGACATTTATAGATAAACTAGCATGCTGATCTACAAAGCCATTTGATTTTATTATAGAGCTAGATTATATTACTATATATTCATAAGACCAAAGGAGAGCAGGAGTTGTTATACCTGAGAACATAAATGAGCACTAGGGCCTGGATCAGAGCTCACTGAAATCAATGGTAAGTGGAATGGATACTGAGGTACAGCAGTAGATGACCTATTTTCATTCCATATGCACATGTACCATGTTTCATTTAATATTGTGCCACTCAAAAAGACTCTTACGGCAGATATTATTTTGGCATATCCCTACAAATTTGCCCGTCCTTTTGTTTTGTTCATCTTCCCATCCTTTGAGGACCCATCTGTCCTACCTGACCAAGTAGAACATCTTCCCCTTTACTTTTTTTGGCATACATCGTAGCAAAATTTTCTCTTGAAAAGCAAGCATCCTTTGATAAGCTGCTGCTTCCTGCTGAAATTAGCCAGGGTGAGGGGGGGCTCCCAAAGGGAACAAAATTGCTCATTATTATGACATGCCCTGCAGACAGGAGGACTGTTCATCATCAGTTTCTTCAGCTTTTCAAAAACAGTATTCCCAACTACTGCATTTATGTAACCAATATAACCGTTTCCTCCAGTATCTACATTCCCATAGCTTACTGCTTGAATACAGTGTTCTCAGACTCCTAGCACCATTCCAAAAATATATTAACTGTCTCTTTCCACACCTTTGCAGAACTCGTAACACCATTAACACCTAGATGTCCTACTTAGATGTCATAAATGCCATACTTAGATGTCTGCCAGGCATTTGCCGAGGGAGAAGGGTGAGGGTGGGGGATGGTATTGGGGGGCGGGGGCTGCTCTCCTTTTTATCGTTGTGTTTAGTATTTAATGTTTTATATATTTTATTGTATTTTTATGGATGATTTTGTTAGCTGCCCTGGGCTGCCAGTGGCAGAAGGGGCGGGGTAAAAATGTTTTAAATAAATAAATAAAATGTAATCAAATAGGAAGTACAGGAGTTTGAGAAAGGAGAATGAGTGAATTTACTGAACCCCTAAAACATCTAGGAAAGCAATGAAATCATCAGCACTATTGATAAATTTGATTTTGTGCAGTAATGGGCATTCTGGGCCAGAATGAGCAAAGAACTTGATTATATGCTTAGCTTTAAGAAGGTTACTAGTTCTCTTGACTTCAGTAAGTTTCTCATCTGCCTAAGGGGGAAGTGCTTACGGTTTCAAAACTGAGAAGTTGAAGTCCCCCAGGCTGTTGACTAGGAAAAGAGTTAGGTGTCCAAATGCCTCTTCTGTTTTTTGTAAATCACACTTTCCTCTAATGGATTTTGATGACTCAAGGCCAGTTCTCAGCACCTTGCAGAGATGAACTCATAGAGAGGTTCAGTTTTACACTTTCATAATTTATTATACCTTTTCAAGTAAGATGTTCAGATTTTTAAAAGTATTTTTATTCATATATGAGGTCAGTTACGGTAGACTATTTTATTTATAAAATTCCAGCATATATAGTGAATGGGCAAAGTTTCCTAATCTTGAGAGCCACATCCATGTACCACAATGGAGCCAAAGAGCCTCATGTTGCTCTAGAGCCACAGTTTGCCCACTTTTGTTTTATAGGTGTATAATAAACAAAATTTAACTATATATTAATAGATATTCTTTTTTATATGCTATCTTTTCCCTTGATTCAGTTACTCTACCCACAATAGTACATATATTGTATAGATGTACAATAAAATGTTATACAAATATAGTTCGTATGATTAAATTATTGCAAAGCTAAAATATTGTCAGGGTGGAAATAGGAAGGTCTCGAGAAATTGAGAAAATAGGCCGTTTTTACATGGACGGGGCTGGATGGGGGGCTGGATGTTCTTGCATGGTGGGTGGAGGTGGGTGTGTCTTTCTTTTTACACACACACACACACACACACATCCCTCCACCCATGGGACCACCTCTGTTTTTTTGGAAGGCCCTGTGGGTGGTGATGGGTGAAGGTGGGTGTTGCGCGGGAGCGCCCACGCACCCCCACCCATCGCTTATGATATTCGTATGGGTGAATATTGAGCGAACACTCATCCACCCACCCACTCACCGCTGGCCATTTCCACGGATGCCCCCACCAGCGGAACACCCTCCCGCACACCCAGGAGGGGTGGAGGCGTCCGTGTGAAAACGGACATAGAATTATTCACAATTATTTATATACTTCTGTTACTGCTGTGTCCATAGTAAGATGTTTAGACATCTGTGCTATTTGCTTTTGAGCACTTCTAACCACGGTTGTCCTTTAAATGTTTTCTTCTGTCAGAGGCCCTGACTGGGATACAGAACTGTATGGGCAGTATGGTGTCACAGTTCATTGCCTCCTCAGTGAGCTCTACAGCAAGGCAGGCCTATACCAAGAATGGGGGCTGATCCGCTACATCTCTGGTATACTCAAAAAGAGAGTGGAAGTTCTGGCAGAGGTATAATAATAATTTTTTTAACGTGTATATATAGCATCCTCCTGCTATGGCACTTGAAGCGCTTTACATAGAACAATTTAACATAGCTTTTAATTCTCACAACAACCCTGTGAGGTAGGTTAGACTGAGAGAATATTGTGACTCGCCTAAGGTCACACACTGTGTTTCTGGCTAAGGCAAGACTTCAGCCGGGATGCCTTCCCCTACCTCCCGGTCCAGTTACTCCTCACTTAGCCACTACACCACTTCACCAGGTACTCCATACTTAGCCACTTAGTCACACTACAGCCACTACACCACAACTACACACTTAGCCACTACACACTACACCACTTAGCCACAACTCAACACTTATCCACTACACCACTGTTACTGCAGTTCCCTTCCAGAAATAGAAAGATCCCAGATACTGATAGCTGTAATAAAATTCCAGTGACAGCTGTGTTTTTTCTCCTTTCCTGTTTCTAACTCTCATCAGCATCTTATACTTTATAGAATGCTGTAGTAAATATTAGAAAAGCAATGAAGGTAAACTAATATGAAACTTATTAAAACCTTTCTGCTGTTTTGAACTGTGTTGAAAAGTTGGTAGAACTTAGATGAGGATGCTTTTT
>QEPC01001478.1:3288637-3329823 GCA_003113815.1 Sphenodon punctatus | reverse complement strand
ATATATATATATATATATATATATATATATATATATATATATATATATAAAAAAAAAAAATCAAAAAAAAATATATATATTAGTGACAATTCCACAGAAAGTCTTGGTTTCTTCTAAAGCACCCGTTTTAAAAAAAATAAAAATAAATCTATGTAACCTCCTCTGGAACCATGATCTTCTCTAACTACATTTTATTTACATCCGCCTATAGATATAGGAGGATGTAAATAAAATGTAGTTAGAGAAGATCATGGTTCCAGAGGAGGTTACATAGATTTTTTTTTTTGATTTTTTTTTAACGGGTGCCTTAGAAGAAACCAAGACTTTCTGTAGAATTGTCACGAATGATGCTTTCCTTTCTTGAACACAGTTGACAAATGAGACTTGGGTGGTCTCATTTGTTCTCTCCATTGTCCTGTACTAGGCATGCACGGACCTTCTCTCGCACCAGAAGCAGCTTACAGTGGGCCTACCTCCTGAGCCTCGTGAAAAAACAATTACTGCGTAAGTATTTATCTCTGCCTTAACGTTAAAGTACTAAAGGTATTAAAATGTTTTCTACCAATTTAAAGGAATGTTTTCAAATTACTAAATACCGTGTTCAGAATAAACCTCAAGTCTGGTGCATGTTCTTGTATTTTTTTAAAATTTAAATTTTAAAAAATCAAATTTATTATTATATAGCACCAACAATGTACAGGTCCTTGCCCTAAAGAGACTTACAATCTAGGAAAGACGAGGGAGAGGGTAACAGAGAAAGACAGGAAAATATTCATGAAGTCGTAGGTGCAAGTGTTGAGCTCAATTCAAAGTTAAAAGTAGATGTGTAATAACTTGTAACCCCAACCCCCTCCCCCAAGGAGGCAGAGCCCAGGAGAAAAGAGCACCGCTGGGCTCATGAAGCAGAGGAGGAGCTGACACCACCTGCTCTCTCCGGGCATCTGAGTAGGCCTAGCAGGGGGAGCTGAGGTTCTGTCCCTGCACAGAGTATATGAGAAGAAGAGAGGGAGGGAAGACAAGATGGCGGCCTGAGGAGAGGCTCGGAAGAGAAGCAAGGGTTTTCCACACGACACCTAAAGAGCTGCCCTCCCTGCAAAAAGCTTCCGCAGCAGAAGTAGTTTTGCTGTGACGGAGTGAGACTAACAATTCCCATATGTCCTTGTCCAAAGAAATGTCCCTCGGGCCAGATGGACCTACACAGAGGGTATTTTCAAATGAGATGATAGCCCACATTAGCCTTCATCAGATGTGTTCCCACCTGCCCGTCTATTAGGCCTCTGCCACGTGGCCTCTGTGGTCACCACAGACCCAGCCTCTCACGGTGGAGTCCAGGGACATCACAGACCCACTAAGTGGCTCAGTCAGAACTAATGGGTACCCACATATCTGCATCTTGTCAATTACGTTCGCATGCAGCCTCTTCTGCCTCCATGTCCACCAACACATAGTCCCGCCTCGTGCACCAGATCAGCTGAGAGATGGAAGCGGTTGGTAGCAATTTCCCTCCCCCATGGCTACCTCTCAGCTGAGAGGTTAGGGAGGGAGACTGGCGGGGGAGGGGGGGAGGAGGGAGGTCTCTAGGCATGCCTCAGCTGAGATGGCTGCAGAAGAGGAGTTGCGGCAGGAGGGAGACCTCTTACATGCCTCTCAGCTGAGAAGCAGCTATAGGGGAGAGAAGTCACTAGTGCCACTGATAGAAGCTGCCTCAAGCACATGAGATGGGCAGAGGGGTGCCTGTTTGTTAGGTTGGACACACTAACATGTGAGTAGCAGCTGCCTGGGACTGCACAGACTGAATACAGACTTCAGCAGGCTATTGTCTCATTTGATTTCACCCAAAGAGGAAGGAGTTCCCTGAAAGGGAAGGGTGCGCTCCTGGGCCTAACAGACAGAGGAACCTCCAGCATCCTACCTATAATCTTACAATGGCAAGGATTCCCAAAGGCTTGCTTGTCAAGAGACAAACACCTGGATTTGTCTAAGTAACTTGCCACCCTAGTTTGTGCTCCCACTGAACTGCTCACGGGTACCCCAGCACAAACCACTGTGAGACAGCCTTCCATTGCTGAACTTGGGGCAAGTCCTTGAGGAGGGGGAAATCTGAGAAGGGGGAGGGTTTGTAAATAGTTATTCTATTATTATAGTGTTCTTTGTGTGTGAACTTTACCAGTAAAATGCCTGGGGTATCTTCCCTCCCCCAATGTATGTATGTTAACCTTGTTTGCCAGAATAGTGAGTCTCTAAGATGTCTATCTCTAGGGCAGTGAATTCCCTGTGTGGAAGTCTCTAATTTGCTCCTTCATTTGGCAACAACTCCCACAGGGTGGATGCACTGCTACACTAAGTACCTGGGTTACTTAGGACCCCCCACCTCCTTGGAGGTCCCAAGCAGGAGACAAAACAAGTATCCTGAGCCCAGGGCCCCTAAAGCCCCTCTGGCAGGGAGGCTGGAACAACCCCAAGTGAAAGGGTGACACCTACTTGCTCTAAGCCCTGTGTTGGGTGGAGGGGATTACAGGTCCTTACCCTAAGAGGCTTACAGTCTAGGAAAGACAAGGGAGAGGGTAATATAGGAAGAGATGGGAACAAATTCATGAAGTTGCAGGTGCATGTGCTTAGCTTAATTCAAAGTTAGAAGTAGATGTTTAATAACTGGTGGACATCTTAGCTGCTCCTAACTGCTGATTCTTTTCCCCTAGCCCTCTGTCACCTGACGAGTTGACAAAACTTATTTATGAAGCCAGTGGCCAAGACATCAGTATTGCAGTTCTTACACAGGTATAAAACTCATGAAAAGAGCTTTCCTTAATAGTGACTGCATTGAATGGTGCTATTCTTCAAATCGTATGTTAGTGATGAAAATGATGATGAAAGCTGCAGATCTGATAGCCTTTGTTTTGTTCATGCCAGGAAATAATGGTGTATTTGGCAATGTATGTCAGGTCGCAGCCCAGTCTTTTTGCAGAGATGCTCAGGCTCCGTATTGGACTAATAATTCAGGTGATGGCCACTGAGCTGGCTCGTAGTTTGAATTTTTCAGGTAAGACCAACTGTGATTTGACGTCATCTAAAGAAACACTGTGATCTCTGTTCCCAGCTATCAGTGTTGACATAGGGCAAATTAATTTGTTTTAATTTTTATATAACTTTCCTTTTTTAACAATTACGTCTAGTTTATAAAACCCTTCTTTAAATAAGCATTATAAAATATTCCTCTCGAGGTCTTTTTGTGTGTGAAAATAATATATGAAATACTATTTCTTTGCCACAGAATCCCCATTGTCCATGCATACCCCTTTCATTTGTTGCAATGTCCGAATTACGGCACAGAGCCTGCACTTGTGGCTTTGGTTGATGACCTGATCAGAGTTGTTCGACCGTGCTGATATTGTTAGATCTCTCAGATGCTTTTGATACCGTTGATCATGAGATGTTGGTGGCCTGCTTGCGGGACCGTGCCCGGGTGGGATTGTTCTTGAATGGTTCCACTCCTTCCTGGCCAGGAGAACTCAACGTGTGGTGCTCAGGGGACTGTTAGTCAGTTTCCCAGGGCCTCACGTGTGGAGTCCGCAGGTTCTATTCTGTCCCCTCTCCTGTTCAACGTGTATATGCAGCCACTGGGTGAGGTCATGAGGGGGTTTGGGGTATAGTGTCATCAATATGCTGATAACTCCCAGCTCTCCTCTCTTTTTCATCTGACCCAGACCTGGCAGTCTCGGTGCTTACCCGGTGTCTGGCGGCTGTGGGGAACTGGATGCGGGCAAGCCGACTGAGGCCAAATCCTGACAAGACAAAGGTGATGCTGGTGGGTAAAGCGGTGGGAGTGGTGTTCCCCCACATTGATGGGGTTCGCCCCCCACTGGTTTCCCAGGTTCGGAGTTTGGGAATGCTCCTTGATCCACAGCTCCGTCTGGATGTCCAGGTGGGGGCTGTGGCTAGAGGGGCATTTCGCGAATTACACCTGGTGCAGCGGCTTAGGCAGTATCTCTCAGACTCCGACCTGGCCACCATCATCCATGCTTTCATTACCTCGAGACTGGACTATTGCAACGCTCTCTACGTGGGGCTACCCTTGGTGACCGTTTGGAAACTGCAGCTGGTGCAGAATGCGACGGCCCGCCTTATTACAGGGGCGGGCCACCGTGAGCACATTGCACGAGTGCTCTCTGGTCTGCACTGGTTGCCAATAGTCTTCTGGGCCAGATTCAAGGTGATGGTTCTTACCTATAAAGCCCTAAACAACCTGGACCCCACCTACCTTGGGATCGCCTCACTCTCCGTGTCCTGGATCGGCCTCTGCGGTCCGCCGGGAGCGCCCTTCTTGAGGTCCCTCTGGTTGCTCGGCGAGTGATGATGGAGAGGGTATTCTCGGTGTCCACTCCTAGGCTGTGGAACTCCCTCCCGGCAGAGGCCCGGATGCCCCTGGACCTCATCTCCTTTCATTGTAGTTGTAAGACTTGGCTGTTCCGCCAGGCCTTTGGCGAGGGGGATAGGTAGGGTGGACTGGGGGGAGAAGGGGTTTTTTGTTTTCTGTGGCACCCACATTATTTTGAATGAGTTTTGTATTTGGGTTTTTAATGTTTTATTGTATTTTGTTGGTTTTAAATGTTTTTATTTGTAAGCCGTCTCGAGCTGCTTGATTGCTGGAGAGGCGGGGTATAAAAATGTATAATAATTAATAAATAACTTATTTCCCCAATTTTTTTTAAGCTCAGATACAACTTCTGGTTTCTAATGAAATCCTAGTTGTATATTTGGTAACCAACTCTCACAGTTACAAGGTGGAAAATAATCGGCATTCCTTGTAACCTTTTGATGTAAGCAGATTATCACTAAGAACTGTGAAGTAACTTCAGGCAAGTTACAAAGATAGTCAGTCAAAGGCATTCGGTTGAGTGCATTGCCAAGAGTCTCTCTCATTATCCGGAGAGTCTGATACAATAACTCTGAGAGGAATGATCTGCCCCATAAATCTTAATTTTGAAGCCTAAAGATAAAAACCTGTGCCATCCTTAAATTTTCTGCTTATAATAGCAAAATAAACAAAATCGCCACTTAAAAATAAAATGAGAATTGCTGGAAACTTTCATAATAGGTAATAGAAACCCCCCCCACAAAATCTCAATTTAAAAATGCAATGAGAACTGCTGGAAAATTTGAGAATTTCTACCGGAATCTGATAAGCAGAGTCAAGTTTTCTGTGAATGGAGTCATGATCCCAAATGATATTTGATATACTTTGCCTGTCTTTGCTGTCAGAAAGTCACAGGACTTTTTAAAGTCTCAAAATGTGATCACACAAGGAAGTAGTTTAGAAACCACTAATCTAGGGTCTTTACCACAGAGTCCAGAATATTTGCACTAGTGTATATGATGTCTTGAGGATTATTGCTTTGCCCACAAATTCTCATCTTGGATCAGGAATACATCTGTAATGCATTTAGTGAACCCACTATACATGTGTGCATTCCCTTCTGTAAGCATGGCATCTGTTAGCATAAAGGAGACCCAGACAGTTTGATTTTATTCAACGTAGAATATACTATATGAATGCAATTGCATACAATTGCATTTCCAGTAATTTACAATTCATGGTGGTGTTTGTAAGACCTAAAATAGATACCTTTCACATGCATAATTACCAGAACAAGAAGAACTTGAAGACAGATACATAATATATGTATGGTGGTTTTCAATAAACCTGAGTTCTGTGACTCAGGTGAGAATGTTACCAAGATGCAAACAGGGACGTTATTTATTTAGTTATATTTATATTAAATTTTTTATGCCACCCCCTCCTGCCTAAGGCATCTTGGGACGGTTCACAACATATTAAAACATTTAAAAACATTAAAACAAACAATAATTCAATTAAAAACAATATAAAATCCCATCTTNTCCTATCAACTGTTTATTTTTAATTGGGTAATGGTACATGTGGCTAAAGGCAGTAATTCTCACCCTGCTAAAGCCATAACTTTTTTAAATGAATTAAATGATTCTGATAATGGCTAGGCTGCTGGCCAGGAGAGAATACAGATATTAGTAACAGCTCTTTGCAATGATGACTCAAAACAAGCACACAGCTAAACAGCATCATTTCACATTCTTAGCTCCTCTATCATCACACTCTCTTTGGCCCTTTTCAAACAAGCTGCAGTGGGCTGGGGGGTGGGGGGAGATGGGTGTGCACCCATGGTGGGTGGAGATGGGTATGCGCCCATTCCCACGGGCGCATACCCATCTCCATGCACGGAGCAACCAGCATTGGAGCCTGTTGCTCCATACATAAGTGATGGGTGGAGCACAGGAGCGCGCACCTGCCGGCGGCGGCGATTCCCATGGCATTCCCATGGGCACCCCCCCCCACCCGCACACATGTGCGGTGGGGATGCCCATGTAAAAAGGCCCAAAGTTGCATCCCCTTGTTTCTTCTACTTTCCATTTAGATTCGAGGCCATCTGGAAGACATAGGAGTTTGGTCCATAACTGCAGAAACGCATTTATTTCACCAGTGTTGTGCTAGGAGCATATTAGCTACCTAATACTATGAGACCCTAGTTTAGATTGGAGTTTCTAAAAACTACTGTTACCAAGTAATAATAATAATAATAAAAAAATCTGGATTCCCTCCAAAAGAGGGATACTGTCTCTGGATTTCTCAGTACATCTTAAGATTCGTTATTTTTTTTAAGTGAAGCCAAGAAGTGATAGCAGAACTTAACTGAGAAGAAACATTGCTTTTCTAGAAAATGAAGGCAACTTTATTTTGGTGATGTCGTATTTTTTTCACTAGGTGAAGAAGCTTCAGAAAGCCTAATGAATCTAAGCCCCTTTGATATGAAGAATCTCCTGCACCATATTCTGAGTGGGAAAGAGTTTGGAGTTGAAAGGAGCGGTAAGAGGATTATTCTCTTTAGACTTAAGTAGTGCGTTCTTATTACTTGAACAACGTTGGCTATTCATATTTAATCTATGAAACTGACTTCCTTATCGCCTTAGTGCGTCCCCTTGATTCCTGTACATCCAGCCCTGCGATTTCTATTCATGAAGTCTGCCATACAGGAGCAACTAAAACAGAAAGGAGTGGCATTACTAGGCTGAAAAGTGAAATGAAACAGGTGAGCACTCTTTTCAGCCTATCTTTTTCACGTGGCAAGGAGTTGTGGAAATATTTTTTTAAAATATTCACAAGAGAAACAGATTGCTCATAGCTGCTGTATGATCCTTTGGTTCTTTGGTGTTATCCCTTAGGACCTGTGCAAAACCACTCACTTCAGTGGGTCTTGTGCTTCAAATAGCCAGAGGATCACACCCTTATTTTCAGCAAATGAGATGTGGGGTTTTTTTGTTTTGTTTTTTGCTGCTGCGTTTTATATGTATACACACACCTTGGTTTTAGCATCTTGAAACCAAGAAACTTTTTGTACATCCTGCACACAGAATGCTTCCATATCCAAGTAGTTAATGATTTATTTGATGAATATAGTGCATCTTTCACCTATGAAACCTATTACTAGTTGGTTGTTTCATGCAGTCTGAAAAGATTTCTAGCAACTTATATCTGTATACAAAGTTAGAGAGTGGCTATCTGCACACGATGCATCTGGCCTATGTTCCTAAGCATGGAACACGTTACAGATGTCCTACTGAATATGTGATTAACCACTAGAGGTCACCACTAATATATTATCATCAGTACCTATGCAGCATGGCTGTTTTTCTGCAGACAGTTAATTCTGAAAGATGTTAAGATTGCCCTCAGCCCTCCCATACCTCTTTTTCTTTAGAAGGAAAGATTCCTTTCCTATACAAAAAAAGGAGGTGGTTGCTTATTCGCTGCTATGCAGATAATGAACCTTTTCTATTCATATAGAATCCCTCTGGGCTATCGTCTCGTTATATAACATTACCTCTCTCTTTATATTGCATCTGATCTTCAGTGGGAGCTGGAGGGGGGGAGGTACTCAGCACCTTTACAAATCAGATTTGTTATTTTTAGAGCTTATCTGAAACTGCACCATTTAACTAGAAAGAATGATATTATGAATATATTATTGATGCTCTTAGATTGCTGCCTCAGTAGTTTTCTAAAGCATTGCCAGCCTGACAGTCATAGTTTGTAATTTGAACACATGGGGTAACTTTTAAGGTGCTAAGGTAATAATGGAGAAACCATAAGCCTACAATCCCACCCTTATGTTGCTTTGAAATTGCTGCATTTTTATTTCTTCCCTTTTATTTTGTTTTTCTTGCTTGCTACTGCCTGAGATGGATTCTGTGCAAAGCTTGATATTCTACAGCAAGATGGGTGTAAAATTTGGAAGGTGTATTATCTTATAAGGCTAGACTCATCTCTTCCTTACACTGGTGTAAATCCAGAATAACACCCCTGATGTCAGCAAAGTTATACCAGTGTGAGAGCAGAGTCAGGCTTAAAGAAAGCACTGCAGTATTATTATTTTTAATGAATGAGTGGTTTTTTGTTTTGTTTGCTAATATTATGGCATGTGTTTCACTTTCGCATGCATGTGTCGCTTCACTTTGTTTCTACGTTGTAAAGATTGACTGACGCTTTGGTTTGTATTTCTGTTTTGTAGTTCTATTTTGGGGGCCATTCCATGTCCAGCAGCATGCACTCTTCCAGGTCCACGGTAAACTATCCTTCTAAATGTGAACACTGTTGTTCTTCCTCCTTTGCAGAGGGAGACCTAGTCTAAACATATCTCATAGTTTCTGCTCCACAGATGTGTGTTCTTCAAACCCTATATTTTTATATACTATCATAGAAGCTGGTTCTTATTTGTGGTATGTTATATCTTTTGTGTTTGTCTTTTGTGTCATTCTTCACTTCCAAATGTTATTCCTACTGCTTAAAGGATAGTGGTAGACTTGAAGGGATTACCTCATACTCCCCAATATATAAAATGCCTGAATAGGGACTGAAGCCATACTCCCAGGTTCAATTAATGCAAAAATAACTCCATGTTCAAACAATGCAAAAATCATTACAATACAAAAATTGACCTCCCTAATTGTTGAACTTAATGCAAAAATGATCTCCACAGTAATATGTAATATGTTTCTCCACAAAAATGTTTCTCCTAATTTGTATAAATGTACATGTGCTGATTTGTGTACACTTATGCTTCTGTGTGTTAAAATAGCTTATAACACAAGATTGGGCTGAAAAATAATATATTGCAAGAAATAATTCCTACTTGACTGCATGAGGCCATTTACTTACATCATTTGCAACAGTGCATACATTATAAACTTAAACATCTGCTTGCTCTTGAAAAGTTCTTTCATCCTGCAGTATGTCCTGAGGCTAATCTCCCATTCTCAGTTTCCTGTAAGAAAGGAGTGCAGGATCAAGCTTCTCTTATGGGCTGTATAAAGGGAGCTTTTCATACATGTAGGGCCGGGGGGAGGGTGGGAAAATCACAAATTACTTTCTCTTTCTCCAAGGTGGACAGTCCAGGAGACTTTGAAGGACAGCTCCTGCTTGGTGGAGGAGCCAACCCTGGCAGTTGCTGCCCAAACTCATTCCTGCCTCTGGCGAAGAGACAGGAATCCATTCTCTCTCCTTGGGGGCGGGGAGAGGCCTTTTCTTTTTACTAACTTCATGCTCTTTCTTCCTTTTCTTGTAGGAACCATACGAGAGAGTGAGGCCTGCCAGTTTTCCCTCAGGAAAACAGCAGAACCGGCTTTCTGAGGAGTTTTCAGTTCTCCTCAAACTCTACCTCAGACCTCCTCAGTTTTTAGGGTTGGCAGCACGAGGAGAGTCCTCGGGCCTTGTAAGAGCCTGCCCTAGATCAACAGTATCAAATGCAGCTGACAGATCTAACAGGATCAGCAGGGTCAAACGACCCCGATCCATATATCGGCGGAGGTCACCTACCAAAGCCACAAGCGCGGTCTCGGTGCCATAACCCAGATGAAAGCTGGACTGAGAGGGATCAAGAAAACAGATGCGATCAAGATGGCCCTGCAGCTGCCGAGCCACTACCCGTTCAATAACCTTCCCTAAAAAGGGAAGGTTAGAGACAGGCGAATAGCTGGCAAGGGAGCCAGCGTCAAGCGATGGTTTCTTGAGCAGAGGTCGCACCACTGACTCCTTGAGATAGCCCGGCACTCTGCTGGTTGACCATCCCAACCAGCAACGGCCCCATTGTCTCCCAGTAGATCTTAACCAGCCAGGATGGGCAAGGGTCTAATTCACAAAAAGTGGCCCTGACCGCCCCAAGAACATCCACCACATCAGCGGTCGTCACTGACTGAAACTGATCCCAGAAAACTGGACATGACGGGGCTTCCATAACCTCTGGTTCCCCATGTGTAATATATGCTGCGTCGAAATCGTAGTGAATACGAGCGATTTCGTTCACAAAATAATCCACAAACCTGTCACAGCGGGCAGTAGATGACTCCACTCCAAGACTGAGGGAGGCGGGACTGACCAGCCCCCACACTACCCGAAACAGCTCCGCTGGACGGGATTTTGCGGACGCTATGAGGGCAGCAAAGAACTCCCTCTTTGCTACCCGCATAGCCATGGCATAGGCTTGTAAACTGACTCTATGCCGCAATCTATCGGTTTCAGCACGCAAACGACGCCACCATCGCTCCAACCATTGCCCATCCCACTTCAGCAACCGCAGCTCTTTGGAAAATCAAGGAGGTCTGCAGAGCTGCCGCCTGGGTAGCGGATGCCTAGGAGCCGTCTGATCAGCTTTATCCCAAGTTCAGGGGTACATGTCCAGATTACTAATACGTCTTGAAAAGTTTATTAGTGGTTCATAAGGGTCAGGCCCAGCAAAGATTTGGGGTATTGGAGGTGCTGGGTTCCCTGAAAACAGGTCTTTATTAAAGGTCTGAGCACACTTCATAGACAAGTCTCAGTGCTAGCCAGTGTGATTTGCTGTAATGGAAGACTTCAGCTTGTGTCTCATCCACATATTAGGCACTTCCTACAGGAGACTTCATCCATTCACAATGCATGTTCCCCAACTGGAGATTGAAGATGGTGCTAAAAGCCCTAGGGCAAGACCTCTTTGAATATGGCACTGCCCAGGCAGCTGGACATTGAATTTCCATCCTTCTACCCAAGTCCAAGGCAATCACAGGCGGTCCTAGGGCAAATACTTGGCATCCATAGGGCCCTAGAAAGCTACTTGGAGAGAACCAGCCTTCTCAACCCTTTCTGCAGGTCTTAAAAGGAGAAAGAGAAGTAGAAAAGCTTTCAAATGCTATCTTAAACAGATGGGTCAGGGAGTGCATCTCCATGGTATATAGGGCTTCTGGCCACTGCTACATGTGGTGTCAATGAATGAGGTTTGTAGAGCAGGTTGCTGGTCATCGCTTCCCTCCTTACTAGAAATTATCAAATACATACCATGACCTCTGCGAGGGTAGCTTTTGACCATACTGTGTTTCAGAAAGTGCTGTATTATCTGACCTTAATATGAAGTGCTGTATAATCTGACCTTAATATGGGGATTCTTTGGCTTTTGGATATTCATAGTTTTTCTTCCTTGTTTGGTTGTTATGTTTTTATACTGCTTGGGCAAGTCCCATCGCTGGACTAACCACCTTGGAAAAAGAGAGGGAAGGGGAAATGTGGGACCTTACCCAGTAAATTCTTTTTTCTCTTTTGACGAGGTGGACAGTCCACCCCACCCTTTCTTCCAGACTCCTTGTTTGACATAAGTTTCCGGGTTGGTAGGTAGTTCTATCAGCTCCTGCTTTGCCTGCCTTTTCTGTTCTTCTCAGTTATTGAATTCTAGCTAGAGTTGAGTTGTGGCTATCCTGAAAGTGTTTTTTATGGGGGAGGGAAGGGGGGGTCTGTGGAAGCTGTTTTCTCTTATGTTTTTAGGTCATTGATCAGGTTTTTTTTACAAGTTCTCAGTGGTTTTTAGCTTAGGTAGTAACTGCCCGGGCAGCAACTGCCAGGTTTGGCTCCTCCCCTAAGCATGAGCTGTCCATCAAAGCCTTTGGATCCTGCCTATTTGCCCAGAGGAAGGAGGCACAACCCATTGCTGGACTGTCCAACCTGCTCAAAAGAAAAGAAAAAAACCTCACTGGGTAAGTCTCTACATTTTCCCTTAAAGAAAAAAGCTTCCAAACCGCTCTTGCCACCATGTTTGCCAGCAATGTTTAAACCAGATGCTTTACTAGAATGTGGCTGACACTGCCTATGCTAGGCAGGAATGCCTGTTTAAGCTATATACTCGGTTCTGCTCATGGAGAAGAGCATGCCACATAAGTACAGTCAAAGTTAATTTCTAAAAGGAAAGTCCTCTGAAGCCTGGAGATGTTTCTCAGTCATTGAACTTGGAGATTTCTTCGTATAATTTTCTTTTGCTCTCTTAGGCTCGTTTATTGAATTGAAAGCAAGGTTCTTGTAAGCATCCGTAGCTAAACAATATAGAGGAGTTCACTTGGTTTGTCATTAGCAGCTATAAAACATTGCTCCATTGGCAACAAAATGGGGTGAAGTTGCTAATTTAAGTTTATACTTCTGTTCTCTTCTGATGATTTCTCATTGGCAAAAGGCTTTAAGACAAGTTCCCCGCCCCTCATTAAGAGTTATGAGGGGTGGGGAAATGCTTTATTCATTCATTAGTTCATTCATTTATTTATTCTAATTTTTACCTCGCCCTTCCCCATTAGACTCAGGGCATGCCCCAGAGATGACACAACCAGTGACTGTTTCTTAGGATATTTTCAAATGAGATGTTACCATGCGTGACCACGCAGGAGTCACTCACCCAACCAACCATCTGAAGGTGGTGCGGGGGGATGTGTGCTCCCAAGAGCCACTCAGCGCACCCACTCATGGCCATTCACAGTGCACTGCCAAGAAATCCAGCATGTCCCATGTGGAACAAGCCAAAAAAGGGCATGGCAAAGGGCACTCACACATCGCCTGCCTGTATGAACTGGGCCAGCAGACAGGTCCCCCACTCATCAGTAGTGTGACCAGGAGACGCAGCCTTTGCAAGTGACAGGAACTGGGTGTGAGTGCTGGGGAGCCCGGTTCCTTAGCACTCACACCTGGGACATGTCGGTCAGCCACATGCTAGTAAACAGGCAAGGCTGGCCCNGGTGCAGCCACCGAGAATACCCTCTCCATAGTGGCCCCCTGGGCCACACGGGGGACCTCAAGAAGGGCGCTCCTGGCGGACTGCAGAGGTCACTCCAGGGCATGGGGAGTGAGGCGATCCTGCAGGTAAGTCGGGCCAAGGCCGTATAGGGCTTTATAGGTCAAAGCCAACACCTTGAATCGGGTCCAGAAGACTTATCAGCAGCCAGTGCAGAGCCTGGAGCACCGGTGTAATGTGCTCACATTAGTCAGACTTGTACACTACTGCAGTACAAACATATACACAAACAGGATCTTATAGTTGTTTACATTTTACTCTTTACCTTCTTGCTGTGACCGATCACACTCCCCATCCCTTAGGAGGGTACCGCAGGTCTCAGAGCAATCTGGTACATACCTTAATAAGTAATCTGCAATTTTATTTTGCTTCCCACGTCACCATGGAACTAGGGGGCTGAGAGGTCACCCTGTTGGTTGGGGTTGTCCCATGTTTGCCATATCCACTATCCACGTTTGTATCCAAAAACTGTATCCATGTTTGCCAACCCACTATCCGGTTGTAGCGGGAAGAGCTGTAGAGCTGATTCATTTGAATCCGAGACAAAGGGAAGGAGGGAGATGATGGTGTGGCGATAATTTTCACTCCAGGTCATAGGCCGTTTTCACACAGACGGCCCCACTCACCGCTGGGCATGTGTGTGTGTGGTGGGGCGTCCATGCAAACAGGCTGGCAGGTGTGCGCTAGGCTGTCTCTTATACACATCTAGATGTGTATAAGAGACAGCCGCCAGACACAGTGCTCTGCAGCTGTGTCACTCAGTGGCCACGGACCCCACCCCCAAGCCTTGCTCATTTAAAAACACCCTTGGCCAACCAATAATGAAGCCCACAGCAGTAAATAGTGAAGGGCAGAGTAGAATATAGAAAATTGGAGCACACAGAGATGCAGACATAATGGTTAAGTTTCTAAGACTTTGTTTCCATTATAAAATTGAAGTTGACCACTCGCCCAATTAACTTTAGGCAAGTTGTTCCTTTTGTCTATGAAATTAGGAATAATTAAGAAAAATTTGTATAAATCCTATCTATGGTGACCACATAAAGTTGGTGAAAAGAATTACTAGGATCTGCAGTGTGCGTGGTAGAACTTGTATCTCAAGCCCAATATCTTCTGGCTAAGGAATATAAAAAGTTTCAGCTAGCAGAGCCTGAAATGCTTCTGGGTGGGATGAAGTTATCCACAGCTTATAGTCCAAATCTTACCTCACTAGGCTATGAGTATTCAGCATCTTGTAGAATCGTGCCTTATTCCTAGCAGTTGCACTAGGAACAGATTTCTTTTGCACCTGTAAGGACCGTGGGGAAGACCCCACTTTGGGTAATTGACCCATACAGTGCAGTAGGAGGGAGAGGAGTAGGGAAACTACTTGCTAGGTAAATAATTGATAACTTATTTTTTAGGTTAACCAATTTATTCCTACTACAAGCATGAGTGATGAGGTTTCTACTTCCATACATGTTGTTCAATGTAAACAAATAGATCTGTTCTGCTTAATATACTGTCTTAGTATCCGGAGGTTTGTTTTCTGTGGACCTCAGAAACCTACTTTTTTTTAGAAAAAGTTTCTAATTCTCTTATGCTTGTTTTGTTTACCTTAAAAGTGTGCAAGGAATTTGTGGCAGGGTGGCCAAGGTAATTGCCACAAATAGTGGGAGGTGGGTCTGGTTCTAATTAATTAATTAAATACTCAGGGCATCCAAAGGGTATAGATGCAAACACAGTGAGTCCTTTTATTTACAATACACTGTGGGTGGCTTTACTGACTCACTAAAGTCCATCATAGGAAGACATGTTATTTATTCACAGGTCTGTAGCCTCCTCTACCCAAAAGGCTTTCAGACCCATCTAATAACAGTATACTTGGGTCATTGCAAGACCCTTAGCAGAAAGTCCCCTTCAGTCCAATATTCTTACAGTGAGCCTAACATCCTTGTCCCAGAAAATCTCCAACAGCAGCTTACACCATCTTTCCTCAAGGAGTCTCTGTCACAGAGCCTTTCTCAGTCATGCAGTAGCTCCTCTGCATTGTGGCAAAGGAACAGGACAGTGATCCTCAGCCACAGCAGTCTCCAGGAGACCCTAACCCTTCTTGAGCCAGGCACTGACTAAACTCTTCAGCCACAGCAGCCTCCTTATATCTCAGAAAGGGGTGGGACCACCATACTGCTCTCTGTGTAAAGAGCCAGTACACCTTTTTACATATATGTGGGCCGAGAGCCAGTACATTCATTTTACATCTACTCGTTCACCTCCATAGCTTAATACATATACATTGCTTAAATAAATAAAGAAATTGTCAGTTTTCTATCCCACTTCTGCTCCAGGCAGCCTGGGGTGCTCACATCCTAAAAACACACACAATCCATCACAATAAAAGAGAAGGAAAATAGAACCAACCCCCTCCCCCTCCCCTACATCCCATTTCCCTCGCCAAATGCCAGGTGGAACAGCCAGATCTTACACACATGGCAGAAGGAAGGGAGATCTGGGGCCAACCAGGTCTTGGCCGGGAGGGAGTTCCACAGCCTGGGTGCAGCCACCGAGAATACCCTCTCCATAGTGGCCCCCTGGGCCACACGGGGGACCTCAAGAAGGGCGCTCCTGGCGGACTGCAGAGGTCACTCCAGGGCATGGGGAGTGAGGCGATCCTGCAGGTAAGTCGGGCCAAGGCCGTATAGGGCTTTATAGGTCAAAGCCAACACCTTGAATCGGGTCCAGAAGACTTATCAGCAGCCAGTGCAGAGCCTGGAGCACTGGTGTAATGTGCTCACATTAGTCAGACTTGTACACTACTGCAGTACAAACATATACACAAACAGGATCTTATAGTTGTTTACATTTTACTCTTTACCTTCTTGCTGTGACCGATCACACTCCCCATCCCTTAGGAGGGTACCGCAGGTCTCAGAGCAATCTGGTACATACCTTCATAAGTAATCTGCAATTTTATTTTGCTTCCCACGTCACCATGGAACTAGGGGGCTGAGAGGTCACCCTGTTGGTTGGGGTTGTCCCATGTTTGCCATAGCCACTATCCACGTTTGTATCCAAAAACTGTATCCATGTTTGCCAACCCACTATCCGGTTGTAGCGGGAAGAGCTGTAGAGCTGATTCATTTGAATCCGAGACAAAGGGAAGGAGGGAGATGATGGTGTGGCGATAATTTTCACTCCAGGTCATAGGCCGTTTTCACACGGATGCCCCCGTCCTCCCCCCGTGTGTGTGTGGGGGGGGCACCCGTACGAATGCTGCAGGGGGATCAGTGGGCACCTGTGGGAACGCCGCAGGCAGTGGGGGGTGCTCCCACGCTCCACCCATCACTCACACACGGAGGAATGGGTACCAATGCCCCACCCACCTCTGCCTGGTGGGTGGGGTACCATGGGAATGCACCCCCATGCACCACCCACCCATCGCGCCCCCCACCCATACCCCGCGCCTGTTAGAAAAGGGCCATAGAGTTCAAGGACAGGAGACCACCACATCATCCACTCTGACCCCTAGCATATGGCAAATCATAAAGTCCTAACCTGCTGTCTCATATAAGGAAGACCTGAACCCAAAATGAGTGTGTCTTCAAAATTACAAGGTTCTCCAAGCAGAGAGTGGGGGGGGAACAAGGTGGACCAGGGCCAGCACAGGGAGTTAATAAGGTGAGACAGATCTAATGACCCAGGCAAGAGAGCCATGCAACACTGCAGGAGAAGTTGGCTTGGGAAAAGTTTAATGACCTCTTACATGGACTTTGCTAGACCCTGAGCAAGTGAGCAAGAGCACTGTCCAAGCTCTTGACATAGGTTTCTTCACCAGACTACTTCATCCAACATCCTATGTGCAGCTATAGTATACCCATGGTGGTTCAGTGGAAGGGGGGAAAACAGAATATCCTGGTAGTAAAAATTTCTTCCAGACCTCTGCAGGCAACATTACATTATATTAGATTATAGTAGATTAGGATGATTAGACATAAGATATGAAGGAAGCATTGGCCACTAAGGTTAAACGCCTCATGAAATAGCATTCATGGAGCTTGATAGATCTATCTTAAAACTAATCAAATTCTTTACCCCTGTGCCTCTCATTGGGAGGCTGTCTTAGAGCTTTACTACTCTGATGATTTAGAAACTGCCTTTAATTTCCGGTCTAAATTTATTCAAGGCCAGTTTATACCCATTAGTTCTTGTACCAACATTTTCATTTAATTTAAATGTCTTACTCTCTCTCCCTTGTGTTAAGACCCATGATCTATTTCTAAAGCATAATGATGTCTCCTTGCCAGCCTTCTTGTTGCTAAGCTAAACAGACCAAACTTTTAATCTCTTCTTGCAAAAGAAGTGTTTTTATTCCTCTAATCATCCTAGTAGCCCTTTATATTTGTTCCAATTTTTGGTGTGTGTTTTTTAAACATGGGTGACCAAAATTGCACACAGTATTCTACATGAAGTCTTACCAGTGCTGTGCATGATGGCATTCATACATTCATCTCTCTACTAGAAATGCTTCCCCTGATACACTCTAAGGATTGCATTTGCTGCCTTCTCTGCTGCATCCATGTTGGTGGCTCGTAGTAGTCAGTATTACACCAGTGAATTACCCCTACAGATCTGTGTTCTCCTCATTTGTTTCCAATTTATCAGCACCTACAGCAAATGTATTCTTATTATTCCCAAATGTATGGCCTTACATTTCGTGCTACTCAATTTCATCCCACTGGTTCTGATTTATTTTTAAAAAAATATTAATTTCATGTTTTTAATAAGTAATTTAATAGCAGTCCTTCGGGGAAAAAATAAATTGATCTGCTGTGGCTGGCTCTATAAAATACGGTGTTTCTCCTTTACCTCACATCAATATAAAACTGTTTGGAGAAGTCTTCTAACTATGTGCTGCAACCGATGAAGCAGAAATATCAGCCCAGTTCTACTTTTCTAACCAATTTCTTTTGGAATTAACACAGTAAATAAAATGTGAAGAGGTTTATTGTGAAAGACAGTGTTTTGCTATTCAACATTTGGTATTCATAGTCAGTAACTCTACTGGAAAGCAAGCTTTATTGAAACTGTAGTAGATCTGCGTTCCTGAAAGGCTAGTTCATAGCATGTTGTAGCGGGTTTTACAAATAGATTGTGTGTTTTATAGAGGTGCAGTAGTCCATCATCTCCCACTAGTACGTCATCCCCTACGGGGTCTGCTGGACATTACATCAGCTGGGGTGACCGCCAAGGGCAGTGGCTGCGTAGGAGAAGGCTTGATGGTGCCATTAATAGAGTTCCTGTGGGATTCTATCAGAAAGTGTGGAAGATCCTTCAGAAGGTGAGTTGGTAGCAGTAGATGTACATGTCTTGTATGGGTGGCTTAGTTCGGATGCATTACATCACTCTGGGTTGCAAGTGGGCTGGCTGAAATTGAGACTTATTTTTCAGGAAAGTTTTTTTGTCTACATAATAGATCACATTCCATTATTCAAACATAGCTCACATTCCATTATTAATCAGGGATTTCTTCTTTTTTTTAAAAAAAGCACAGTGCTGCAACTGAATGATTGAATTCTGCAGCTGTAAATTCAATTTGTTGTCTACCGGGAACCTGTTGTTGTTATCACAATTGAGGGCTCCTATGCTATACACCTCATTTCCAAAAGAGCACTCACTGATGTGGGGAGTGTTCAGCTGGAAAAGACTTATTGACTCTTTCCAAATATGTAAATCATTCTATAACAAAAATGCATGCCCTTTCCAGATGCACTTCTAATGTAAATAAGGTTGTAAAGTTTGATTTGATCCACTGGTGATAAAAGTAATTCCTGTGGTTACACCTGAGACTAGTAATATGGTGCGGTATTTGAAAGAGTGATGCCCTTAAGAAATGCTGTTGAGGGGTACCATGAAGTCCTATTTGCTTAAATGAGAGTAGGAATGTGCTTGAGGCAGGGACCTGTGTTCTCTGTGTTTTCCCCTTTGCCACCAATGAGGAAAATGTAGTAAACATGTTGTTTAACTGGAGACAGTGTCTTCTACCCCTTGTGTGATTGAGCTAATAAAAATCATACTGAGAGCATGAATATGTGCTATGAATCCAGATGGTTTTGCAGTGGGACATTAAGAGTAATCTCAGAATTTTAGACTTGATAATTAACAGCAAAGATAGAAGTTCTTTGTATATGCATCAGCTTTTTAAGGGAGCAGTGTCAAAATAAAAATTGCACTTGTCTGATACCTCCCCCCTGCCCCCTACTATTGTTACAGGCAATATCACAGATGATTAAAACTTGAAGATTAGAGGGGGGGGAAACAAATTATTTTCTCTTTATTCATCTGACATCGCTTCACGTAGTCATGTCAGCTGCTCTTGAATAGAAAGTCACTTTCCTTTGTTGTTCTGAGCAACACTTTCATATGGCATCAAAGGAATGAAAAAAGTTTAAAGCATAGGAAAAGTATTGTAAAAATGACATTTGGTAGGATTATTTGGGAACAGATGTGGTATCCAAAAGTATCCTTAACGTTTCATTAATCAAGTTAAAGGAATACTGTCAACCTGAATACTTAGATACACGGATATGTATAAAAGCCTAGCATCAGGGCCCTTTTTAATGGAGGTAAGGAAAAAATCCAGAATTTTGTTTGTATTATGCTTTTTGTACCACTCAGTCAAATGATTAACATGAAAGTGGCCTTGTGAATTGACATACATTAATTAAGCCTACTGTTTACAATCCTGCTACACTGGAAATAGCTGGTCATTTCTTTTTTAAACCTGTGAAACGATACCAACAGCTGCATTTTATGTATTTCTCATTTGCAGACTGACTTCAGTTGTCTGTATATTATGTACTGTTCCTTTCCTGACCACCTAAACGTTTGGAGGAGTTTGGGTTTTTTTGTTATATAGAAAATGAAATTACTTTTGAATGAAGAAGAGTTATAAAAAATGAAATTATTTTCTTTCTCTTCTTCATTCCTTAGTTTGTTGCAGTTGTTTTATTATGGTTCCTTAAACTGTGTACACTAAACTATGTGGTGTTTCTCTAGAACAGCTTATATATCCCCCCTCACTGCCTGTTCTATTGCGGCAAGCTTCCATCAAACTTTGTCCAGTATTTTCTCATTGCAGGATTACCTTTTCAGCAAAAGTAAAAACATATCTTTACACAAGTTTGTTTTTAAAAAACCTGTTGTACATCATAAAACAGCTCTTCCAGGAAGAATTTAAATATACTAATGTTTAATTTTAAGATTTTTTTTTTTTTTAAAAATTACTATTGAAAATTTATGTTAGTTTATGTTTTTGTTACAGTGCCATGGTCTGTCCATTGATGGCTACGTCCTTCCTTCTTCAACCACCAGAGAGGTACGGTTTTATGAAGAATTCCAGACAAGTTGTTAGATCTTAGAACACAAAATGTATTAAGCCATTGCTGCAAAACCTTGTTTTAAAATTAGCATAAGTTTTTCTACAGTTATGACGGAAGTATTTCATTTTGAATCGTAATTGCTATTATGAGATTTATTGTGCCCAATTGTTGATGTGACTGTGAAGTGATCCTGTGGCTGATGGAGATGGAATATTTGAGTAGCTGGAACTGATGTAGCACATATCGTTTTTAAATTGATGCACTGAACATTAGAGAGAGAGCAGTCTAATCTTGGATGTCTGGTGTTCAGATACAATTCTTTTAAACACTATGCCCATGTTAATGACATAAGACCGAATATAATCGAAATGTCTCAGAATTGAATATTTGTGTAGAATTTATCCATACCCTAAAATCGGGTTGTCTCATGGTGTTTGCCCCACATACCCCCATTTGGCCTATGGAAATGTCAGGGTCAAAATAGCAAGAGGCGGCAAACTTACCCTAAAATAACCTTGCAGCAGCAGTTTACTTACATGCCATTTCGTGAATGGATTTTTACAAGTGAGCTATCTTTAAGCATAGACAAGTAATCATAGCTCCACACTTCCCAAGCGTTGATAAATACAGGTTAATAGCAAATTCTGATTTTTAGGAGCAAAACTTAATTCCTGTATTTGCTTCTAGTTGGAAAATGGAAAGGCAGTTGTTGACCGCAGTTGTTGACCTCTGCATGACTTCAAGCTAGGTGGCTATTCACTTATCTAGAAAAATTGGTGCAGGAAAATATCCTCAACTAGTCCATATTCAATTTTTTTCTCTTCATTTTCCCTACTTAGGACAAAATGCTGATCCAAGTGAAGTCAGAGACAAAACTTCCAGTGGCTTCAGTGGGAGCAGAATTTAACTCTTGGTAACTGTTTAATAACTAAGTATTAAAAGAGAGGATAACACAGCAGAATACAGTCAAGTTGAGAGTCTCCTGATCTGCTGAAATTAACCAAAAACAGAAACCTGGTTAGAATTGTGACAGCAGGCAATCTATAAACTTCATCACTAGGGCTACAAATATAAATGGCAACTATAGCAACACAATTTTGTTTTTTTAAACAGCTTTTCCACACCCCTCCAGGCTCCTCCAATCTGGGGTGAGCACAAGGGCCCGATCCTCCAAACTCTCCTTGGGGGCGGGTCTCAGTGGGCATGAAACATACAGGAGGGAGACGGTTAGCCTGGGTGGCTGGGCCTTAGCCTGGGCTTCATTTCTGACTGCTGCTGCCCAATGCAGCCTGTAGCGACTGGCAGCCCACCCCGAGGCGGTAGAGAGCAAATACCTGGCAGTGACAGACTACATGTGCAGGTGAGTCCCAGGCTAAAGCGGGCTAATGTCACCTCTGTTTTCACCCCTAATTTGTTATGCACATTGTACCATCCTTTCTCTTTGACTAACTGCTTTGTCTTTGTAAACATAAACTCACAGAATTTTTGAATTCATAAGTATTGCGGTATCCTGTATACTCAACCAGGTAGAGTACACATGCAGAAATGAGGGCACAGGTCAGTGTGCACGTTCCAGTGGTGAGAAGGGTTGGGGGTGTGTGATAGGAATCTAACATGAAGCTATGTTTTGTCATGTGACATTGCACAGCTCTGCCATTGAAAATTAGGTTGCTCCTGCCTGCAAGGATATCTGCTGAGAGTAGGTGTGTTATCCCAAAGAGCAATGATTTTACATATATATTTTATTTTATTTTAAAAAAACTGGCTTTGTAAACAAAATCCAAATGTGGGAAACATGAGCACTGGAACTAGACAGAGGTTATGACAGATGCTCTGACTGAAGAATTATTTCAAAAAATAAATGTTTATATTCCTGCATGTTAATGCCATGTGCAATAAAGTTACACAAAATGTATTGAATTGTCTGGTTCTTTGACTGTCAACATTTATGAATTGATTTTTGTATGCAAATGACTTCATTCACTTCAGCATCTGAATTGCATATATTTTTGCAGGAAATGGGGTCTTTGTCTTTCACATTTCTCTTATGTTTCTCTCCACTAACCTAACCTCACACCTGCCAGATGACACCTTGTGAAATCAAGTTTGCTGTTCATGTGGAGTCAGTGCTCAACCATGTGCCACAGCCTGAATACAGACAGCTCTTGGTGGAGGCAATACTGGTTCTCACCCTCTTGTCGGACATAGAAGTGAACAGTATTGGGGGCATAATCCATGTGGATCGCATAGTGCATATGGCTAACGATCTGTTTCTTCAGGAGCAAGTAAGTACAGTGAATTCCAGTAGTTGTCAGGATAGGCGTTTAGGTGTTGGTTTCCTAGTTGGATACCAACTAGAGTTCAGGTCTGCCAGCAGAATTAAACAAAAAAGCAGTGTTCTTTTTAGATTCCCATATCAAAAAGGGAAACTTCTAAGTCAGAGATTCAAAGGGATAACAAGGTAATCAGTAAGTGGGAGACACAAAATTGTAGGAGAGTTTCTTGACAGAGCTCTACAAACAAGATTTGAAGAGAAGTGTACTAGTGTATAGTTTAGATAAATGTATTGTAGGACAGTATTTGTCATTTGTCCTAAATAGATAATGTAGTAAAGTTAGTTTATTTTTAAAAAGTCATTATTTTTGAACACTGTTATCTACTTTCCTTATTCCTCTTGGTTGTTTTTTCCCCCCTTCCTCACAGAAGTCTCTTGGAGCAAATGATGTCATCTTGGAGCAAGACCTAGCCACCGGGATTTGCCAGTTTTTCTATGACAGTGCCCCAAGTGGTGCTTATGGAACTATGACATACCTAACAAAAGCTGTAGCTTCTTACTTACAAGAGATTCTACCCTGTACAGGCTGTCTGATGCAATAAAGTATCACGAAGAAGAGAAGAAGTTGTAAAGATCGAAAAGCCCTTCTTCTATTTCAATTTCTATGCAGACCCTTCCCCTTGATCACCATGCATCTCTCATTGCACTATCCTGAGCCCTAAATTTCCTTCATTGTATTATGTAGCATTAATCCAGAGACTACAAACTAAAAGAAGGTGGAATGTGCCCTCAACCAGTGTATGAGAGAAATGAGTACAAAGAATGGGACTGTTGGTTGAAGAATTGTGTTAATTCAGAGGTTGATGTTCCCAGAAGCTGCAAAAGCATGGGCTACTGCCCAGGACTGGGAAGTCACCAGCCGTGGGCAACTTAAGGCTCTTAAAATGGCAGCTTAGAACTCTTCTCCCACTGATGAGTGCCTGCTGGCTCCTAAGCAGAGACCTGTTAAAGGCAGCATTTTACTCTGGATGGCTCTGTCAATTGCGTGGTGGTGGTGGTGAATTTGATACAGTTGCTGCCAGTACATGGGGAGTACTGGAGGTTGGGACAGAGAGTTGGATAGGGTTGAACAGTAGCAACTTAAGACAATTGTACTTTGACTATTCCATTGCTAGGTCTTGCTGGCCAGTATTGGCTTGTTTCTCTTTGACTGTTTTCACACTGATGCCCCCCCCTCCCCACACACACGTGTATGTGTGGGGGGGGGTGCCCATGGGAACGCCATGGCGGGTGGGATCGATGGGTGCCCATGGGAACGCCGTAGCACCAATGCTGGTTGGGCCATGCATGGAGATGGGTGGGGGTCTGTGGGAACACCCCCCCCATGCACTGCCCAGCCACACCCGTGGCTGTTAGAAAAGGAATTCAGTGTGCCTGTCTTATCCACCTGTTTTTCTTATCTTACGCTTACTTTCTCAGCACTTTGCAGGAGGGCCCCTTTTCCCTGCCCCAACATGTCATCTTAAACAAGATTGACCCTGGCACCTGGGTTCCATAAGGCACCAATATCTACAAGGGCTGTTTGTGGTGCAGGTTGGAGATGAGGGAAATGAAAGTGCCATACTTGACTGGTTCTTAGGAATCTCTCAGCATGTGTGCTTATATGATAGGAATATACACCTTCCTTTCTGGATTGTGTGTGTGTGTTTTATCTGGCCAAAGAATTTGCAGTGGTCCTGGTATTATGAAAGCTATAAAACACAGACATGACTAGCACAAATGGATTTTGAAGTCAGAATAACTTATATTTTTGTCAGATTTGTGCCGGTTTGTTTATAGTACTTAATTTTTGCATGTAAATTGATTAGCACATTTTCTATGTCCAAGTAAATGACTATAAAATAAGAATTCCTCTAACTTTAGTGGAGCAAGTTTTCTTTGTGAAGTCCATTATGCTGTGTATATAAATATTCATATGTGAGCAACTTATATAGAATCACATTCCACTGGGTTCCTTACGAGGAATAAAGGTCTAATTATTTCAGTCATTTCCCCCTATGCCCTACATCATACTGTTTCATGTGCTTGAAGATTCCTAAGCTTGTTTTAATTTTCTGTTTTGCACATAGTCAGATGTTTATAATGGTTTAAATTTTAACAAGAGGAGAATGCACATTTTTATGCAGCTGAACAGAGCTTTCAAATAGAGTAAAGCTCACAGCAAAGTACTACCATTTAAAATTCCAGCCAAGAATGTGTGGGGCAGGGATTTTGAAGATGCTTTTATTTACAATTCTTAAAATCAACTACCTTGGTATTACATGGTTCAGCAATGCTGACTTTTGACTAGCTTGTAAAATATCAGCTACTTCCAGACAATCTGTCTGGTGCAGTTATTGGAAAATATATTTATATGGTAATCTAGAAGTCTGGGGCTTTTTCACTGCAGAAAAATGTAAGACAGGATGGGAATTCTGACATGCAGTAGGAATTAAATAATCATCCACTTAAATTTCCAGCTTAGAGTTACAAGCCTTTTGTCCTGTCCCCTGAAGTTCTGTTTTAAAACAATACATTCACATCTGTAGTGTTCATGGCTTGAATGACTGCTTTAAAACCTATTTTGGGGCATCGTGGTTCCTCACTGCAGCTTCATTATTGAGGATTCACCTGCATTGTTAAACAGTCTGAGGCACTTATGAAGCAAAGGCAGTATTGATTGTAAGAAGTGTTCCCAGCTAGACAAACTCAATATTTTCATTTTATTTAAGGCAATCTAATTGGCAGTGACTTGTCTTGGTTGTCAGGCGTCCCAGAGGGCTCAAGAATAGATGACATATCCAACTCTGAATCATTTTGGGAACTCATTTATGGAAAATAAGACAAGGATAAACAGGCACATTACACATCTTGGAAACAGGGGAATTAGCGGAATGAAAATAGAACCAACTGAGACCTGCGCTTTCAGTTTGACAGTCAGTGCTATTGCAAGAGCAGAGTGCAGCTGTCAGGAAGGAAACACCTACACTTTGAAGAGAGACATGTCTGGAGGCATAAAATTGGTCTAGAAATGGCACTGGCCAGAATAATAAAATCTTACCAGCATTGCAATGACTGCCATATCCTGGCAATAAGTCCAGCCTTTCCATGATGTAGGAATGGCACGACGGATAAAAAGAACGGTGATGCACATAGTCCTCTTCTGTACTTTTTATAGTGCTCCCCCTCCCCACAACTTTTAAAGCTTTAAAGATTGGTTTTAAGTTAGAGACCAAGTTTTCCAACCATAATATTAAAGTGCTTTAAGTAACTTGTCACTCCTTACAAAATTGTCATGAAAATTACCAGCACTTAGCACAAGATCTGTTCATCCGTCTTTAGCCATACCTAATAATGTTTTGCTTGTTTATTTAAAGAACTGGATGTAAGTGAGTAGAATTTGGCAATGTTTGTGTGTCATTGGAGGTGATTTTTTTCCTCTACCTTTATGGAACCTAAACATTCTGTCTTCCTGATGGGAATTGGAAAGAGGTTTTTTGCCAGAATAAACCCGGGTGTGTGTGTTGAATTCACACCCTAGAATTCAGCTCTTACATACAGAAATAGACATCATATTGGAGTAACTTATATTTCTGATATTAAGCACTAAGAAATCTGCAAGAGAAAATACTAATTTTCTTTACAGATAAATGGAGAAAAATCAAGCACTAGCAAGAAGCCATTATTTCACATATAGGCCATGTAATGACTTCAGCTGGCTGGCCAAAGCCAAGTCTATTATTATAGGGCCTCATGGGAGCATGAGGGGATTAGGAGGGTAGTGGAAAAGATTGAGTTAGATAGGAGCGAGTGTGAAACAGAATGTGAGGAGGTTAAGGTACACATCTGAGGCAATAAAAAACTATCTTTGGGATTAGGGAGATGCAGCTGGTAAGATGACAGGAGAAGATTTTTAGAAGGGGTGGGGAGCCTTAGTGGTTGGACAGAAAATTGTCCCTACTATATTTATAAGACCACCTTTTTCATTGTAAGGAAATACAAAAATGCAGTGCCATGGGGGACTAAGTAACCACGCAGTATAAAAAGTAAAATATTTCACCATATAGGGAAGGAATACTTTTCAAGATGCTTGAGGTTTTAGCCTGGTATGACAACATAGCATAAATTAAAAGTTGTGCTGTCAGCTCTCTAATACCATGCATAAAGTACAATGATGTCTATAATTCACAACAAATATCTCTTTGTAGAACATGCATTTATTGGGTTTTGAGAACTTGAATTTGTAAGGCCAACTTGATTGTACCCCAACAGTATTTCTTCAGTGAATACTACAGTGAAATCCACTTAAGTAGAACTTGTATAACTCAAATTTCTGGATAGGTAGAATTAATTTGTTTTCTCCAGCCACAGGACTATGGAGATGTATTGTTTCTTGACAAGTCAAATTCTGGACCCTAATAACTTGAATTTAAGGTGTCTAACGTATATCCAACCAGCTAAATATCAGTATCCATGATTTTTTGGCAACATGTGGTTAAAATACTGTATATAGTATACACCAGTCAGTGTGAGTCTGCATCTCGGGCAGGCTGGGTTCTTTCCATCTCTAGCTTTCCAGTCCTGCAGACTCTCACTGACAGCCAAGTAGAGCTGTGTGCACAATCCTGTCAATTCTGATTCTGGGAGTCTCAGGCAGGCTGTAGAGAGTAAGCACCAGTCCACCCAAGACTCCCAGAGTCGGAACTCACGGGATCGATCTCTCTCTTGCACACACACCTACCTACCTACCTTGACTCTGCTTCTGAGGAGTGGGAAGGGGACTGGAGACAGAGAAACCTGGTGCTCACTTAATCCAAGCACTAGTTGCTCTATCTCCAGGTCCATTTCCTTAAGTAAAATTTGTGATAAATTGAAATTCTTTACATAGCCAGAGAAATTTGACTTTACTGTAGCAAGAGGATAAGTTTCTTCTAAAGAGACTTTAGACATTCCCAGCAGCTTACCTCTCCATTCATGAAAGCTTGGCATCGTTCAGAGGTACTACTTCAGCTCTTGGATGTGTTTTAAGAATGTCTGTTCTCTCAGGGAAGAAGATCTTGCCCTCTGGATATTTTAGCTATCATATTTTAAAATTGAACTCTAGTACTGCAATCCTGCAGGTGCTCAACTTTTTATTTCTGTAGAACAATCTGGGCAGCATCTGCACAATGCCATCAGTAATACAGCGCATAGCTCGGTACTGAGAGCAGAACATGCATGCTGTACAGCTGATGTGGTTTGTCTCCTTTGTGCTGTAACTACCAATAGTTTTTATGCATCTAGAATGTGCTGTCTGTCTGCCATATAGAAGATCTTTGATCTGTATTTGTAATGAACTGGCATTTTTTAAAAAACGTTTTAGGTCTTATTAAAGTTGGACAATATATCAAGAAAAACAGTTGTCACTGATGTGGTTAAAATAAACAAAACTAAAAAATTAACTGGGAATGTTGCTCGGTTTCGTTCCCAGTTCTCCATGCTCTAAACTCTGTGCCTTAAATTAGTGCTTTAACTAATTCCTTTCATAATCTTGGATTGACCCCCCAAAAAAGCTTTTTCCACTATTTAATAGTGTTCAACAATCTAGCTCCTGAGATGGCTAAAATAAGCTTTAAAATGTTTGCCAAATAATCCCAGGACTAGAACTTGTGTGTGAGTAAGATCACATAACATTAGTCTCTAAGCATTTGCAGATTTTCATTTTTTATTATTTTTAAAGCATACAGAGCACATCCTCGTATGGGATTCAGCATTGAATAGAAAGGGAATCTGCCCTCTTTTTGCTGGAGGAGAGAAATAGGGCACTCCTTCCTCAGGCTAAAGGGGAGCATCAGGGCCCCTTTCTCCCAAGGACACACAGGAAAGGAGGTGGGATGAACCAATTCAGTTTAGGGGGGAGGGAAGGAGGAGTTTGGGGCTCCCCCCCCCCCCCATGTGTACATGGTATCTCCGTGATTATTATTTTTAGTACAGCTGTTCTACAGGAGTATTTTATCCTTCAAATCCATCAGGTGTTTTTTTTTATTAAAGTGTTAAAGAATAATTTCCTGTAATTATCTTGGTACTGTTTTAACAGCTAAAACAGTTTTCTTTACAGATAAATGGAGAAAAATCAAGCACTAGCCCCCCCTCCCCCCCCGTACAAGTTTAAATGCCAGAACAACAGTGCAAACAAGTAGTCACCTGAAAGAGTTAATTATGTTTCTTTAAAATGGGTGAAATCTTGTTCCATCAAAATCAGTAAGAGTTTTGCCATTAACATTAGTTAAGCCAGGATTTCACCCTTTGTGTCAATCCCAATTCAAAAGCAGGAGAAATATTTGGAAATTTCCCCTACCCTCACCCCATTAGGGAGGGATTTACTTAGTTGGGGAGAACACACACTTGCTTATTCCCAATCCTCCATACCCTAACATCAAGTCGGTGCTTCAAATAATGCCATTATCTAGTTTCTTTCATGGCCTTAGATTGGTAAGACTTGCTTTCAAATCAATACATCTGTAAACCACAAGGTCTTCATTGCTTTTAACAGGGAATGATCCTGATCCCATTCTTCTCATTGGAAGAAAGACTGACCAAATTCTTGTTGTGTTAAACTCTCCACCGGTCCATCTAATTCTACTTGGTCATTCTCATAGTTGGCAACTTTTTGCTGCCTTTATCTTTTGAGTGCAAGCTGTTACCAACTGCATATACTCTTGTTGTTCCCTCATACAAATGGAAGTTCTCTTTACCCTCGGCACTCTAGGCTGTCCTTCCATGAGTTACACTAGCAACCCATTATTCCTGATTTCTTTTCTTTAAGAAGAAATGTTTCACAGTGATCACAGTCCCTGTGATAACAAAATAAGGAATGGAATTAAGCCCAAGTCTCAGGATGGCACTGCCCTGCTCTCCCACTAAAAAATCAAGCACCCACCACCACCATATTTTGTTTCCTTTCTCTTCTCTGTCATTAACATTCTCCTGCTTAGCAGCTACCCTCAACTGACCAAATAGTGATTTTTTTCCCCCCAGCCTCTATTGCCCTTTCTAGTCTTCCTCTATACACTGCCCAAGTCATTGCCTCAGTACGGGCAGACCTGTGTTTACCAAGCTGTGCCTTAGATTTCATTTCGTAGTGCAGTAGGACATCTCTGGCAAACAGGAAAGCTCTTCACAAGGGCTTCTGTAGTGAATTTGGCTTCTTCACTGGCTGTACTTATTTTCAAATTTATGAACTACATGAAAGGCCTCTAAAAATTCATTGAAGTCAATGCTGCCATCTTTGTTGAAGTCAATACTATAGGCTAGGCTGTCAATGGATTCATCATCTATGTCGATTTTGAGGTGCAAATTGAAAAGCTTCCATGTCCGGCGGAATTCCTCAACCGAGATGAGACCTAAAAGGAACAGAAGGAGATATCAGTGCTCTGTTCAACTCGCTCCCCCGGCCCCCAACCCCCCTCCCCATCCATGTCTTTCTAGCACTGAATGAATGTAGTCACTTGTTAGTGGATATCTGAAACAGAGCACATAAGTCTTCCAGGGGTAAATGCAGCAATCTTTTGGTTATCTTCCCCTCCTGCAGCCTCCACACCATTGGTGCCATTCTCCTTGAAGGTCCCAGATAGTCCTCACTTACGGGAATGATTGCCACTCTACCCAGCAGGAGGCAGATTTGACTTTTATGGAGTATGCACAGTGGGATCATCCACCCTCACTGCCCCAGATGCTCTACTGCCTCCGTTCTAGCAGGAGCAGATTCCAGATGCTCCGCTCTGGAGCTAGCGAGAGAGAGGGAGTGGGGAGGGCACAATGCCACACACAAGAAAATTGGGGGCAGCGGGAGACCCAATTAGTGAGAGTGAGCCTCTCGATTCCTCCACATCACCTTCCTACTTTCCATCCCAGCAGGCACGGAAACAGGATCAGGTGGCAAAGATTACTCGCCACTGCTGCTTGAGCCAAATCCTCAGTGCAGAGGATCTCACAGATGCTATGGTTTAGTCAGAACACCACTCCTCTTTGGAGTTCTTGGTTTCCCTGGAAGAGGGTCAAATCCTGGATCTCCCTCATCCAGACAGTAAAGACCAGGACAGGGAATTTCCCCTGCCCTACAATGGTAAGATGTACAAGTGAGTGACCAAGGCCCTGACATTAAAGGAGAGATGGCTCATCTGACTCTGATGAGGGAGCACATCCCCAGGGTCTATGGGAAAGACAAAGGCTTGCCACTAGACAGGGTGTTTGAAAAAATAAAAGTGGAGTGGAAGCAGCCAGGTAAGGCCAATAGACTATCCAAGGTTTGGGAGGCCTTATATATTGCTTTTTGAGATGCAAAGAGCTTCTATTCTGGGCCCCAAAGTTAATGTTGCAGCCAATTCACTGGCATGCCAGTCAGTCTTCCCAACCAAGGGTGACTTCTATCCCCAAGATCCCATGGATAGGGGCAATGAATCCAGTCTTTTTAGGGATTTTGCGGCCTCTGCAGCTGTTTTACAGATGGCCACAGCTCCTTCCTATTTTGCGAGTGCCCTCCTTTACCTGGTTGAAGAAGGCCAAAGATCCCTCCATTTCTTTTAAACAAGGCTAAGATTCTGTTATCCAGAATCCTCCTGGCCACTACATTTATAGCAGACGCCTCAGCAGATACTCTGTCCTGGGCGGCCACAGCCATCTCTGCTAATGTTGCAGCCAGGCACCGCTTATGGTTGAGATAGTGGACCACTAATACCAATGCAAAAAAACCTTCCAATTTTAGGACCTTACCAGGGGGCAAAACCCTTTGGGGTATGCCTCAACAAAGTGCTGGCAGATGCCTCAGATAAAGCTAAAAAACAGACCCTCCAGCATTTTGATAGACATTTTTTTCTGTCCCTACAATAAGTTCTCCCCCCACACTCTTTGCTTCAGGAAGGGATCTTCCTCCTATCAGCCCAACAGGGACTCTAAAGGCAGGTCAAGCTGGCCAAAACAGTGCAGGTTCAATGGGCCCTCTCATGCCAGACAGCCTCAGAATTCAGCCTACCCAAAACAGAAAGCATGACTATTACTCCTTGCCATCTGAGGCAGACCTGCTTGTAGGGGACAGGCTATAAATGTTCGCTCACAAATGGGTGGGGGCAACTTCGGACTCCTAGGTTAAAGAGACAGTGACTCAGGGATATGTTACTGAATTACTCAAGAAAGCTTTTGACTTTTTTTTTGTTTGTCCTCTAGTTTCCACAAAGCAGGAAAAGGCCCTGACCTGTTAGTAGAAATAGAATGCCTCATCGGGATAGGTGCCATAGTGCTGGTACTGGGAAAGGGTCTGGAGCTGTACTCCATTTTGTTTCTTGTTCCCAAGAAACCAGGGAAATGTAGAGTGGTTCTAGACTTCAAAAGGCAAAGCCAGTTTGTAAGGCCCAAGAAATTCCATATTCAAGCTTTAAGTTCAATCTGCCAGGCAATTTTGGCAGAGGGCTGGCTCACATCCTTAGATTTAAAAGAGGTGTACCTACATGTTCCAATTCACCCAGCCCATGGCAGATGGTTACGTTTCTCCTATGTACCAGCAATATCAGGCCTGGTGTTACGGCCTAGTGCTCTTCCCTCTGACCTTTACTGAAGTCCCGATTATATTAGTTGCCAATCTCCGCCTGGAGGGCATTCGCATCCATCTATATCTGGACGGCCTTGTGGGTTGAGGAGCTCTCTATGCACAAAGATTGGTACAGACCAGGTGGTTCTATCCTCAAACAGAAACACAGTATCAACTGGCTGGAACTACAAGTTATAACACTGATGCTCCTCCAAGTTATCGGCCAGTCTCTAACCTTCCCTTTTTAGGGAAGGTTATTGAACGGACTGTGGCACGGCAGCTCCAAAAACATCTAGACCGCACTTGTTTCCTCGACCCCTCTCAGTCTGGGTTTCGGCCTGGGTATGGTACGGAGATGGCCTTGGTTGACGATCTCCATCTGGCATTGGACCAGGGTCATCAGATCTTACTGGTCCTGCTAGACCTTTCGGCTGCGTTCAACACAGTCGATCATGAGGTGTTGGTGACTTGCCTGTGGGACCGTGCTGGGATTGGCAGGATGGGCCTGGACTGTTTTGTTCTTTCCTGGCCCGGGAGAACTCACCGGGTGGTCTTGGGGGAGTGTACATCTTCCCCTGGGACCTCACGTGTGGAGTCCTGCAGGGTGCCATTCTGTCCCCCCTCTTGTTTAACATCTATATGCAGCCATTACGGGAGATCATGAGAGGATTTCAGGGCATGCAGTGTCATCAGTATGCAGATGACACTCAGCTCCACCTCTCTTTTTCCATCGACCCAGGCCATGCAGTCTCTTTATTTTCCCAGTGCCTGTCGACTCTGGGGGCTTGAGTCATCTGCAGCTGAATCCTGACAAGACGGAGGTGATGTTGGTGGGTGAGGGCCTGGGAGTGGTTGAATCTCCTCTTGTGGGAGGGGGGCGGGAGTTTGTCCTCCCATGGTCTTGCAGATATAGAGTCTGGGTGTGCTCCTTGATTCACGGCTAAGCCTGGAATCTCAGGTTGTGGCCGTGGCGGGGACTGTGTTTCGGCAGTTGCATCTTGTGCAGCAGCTTCAGCTGTATCTCTCAGACTCTGACCTCACCACTGTTATCCATGCCTTCATCACCTCGAGGTTGGATTACTGCAACACACTCTACGTGGGGCTGCCCGAGAAGCTGGTCCGGAGGCTGCAGCTGGTGCAGAATGCCGTGACCCATCTCCTTACTTGGGCAGGCTGCAGGGAGCACATGACACCTCTGCTTCGGGCTCTGCGCTGGCTGCCTATAAAGCACCGGGCTAGGTTCAAGGTGCTGGTTTTGACCTTCATAGCCCTTCACGGCCTGGGTCCTGCCTATGTGCCTGTGCGACCCCTGAGATCATCCGTGGGGGCCTTTTTGGAGGTTCCATGGGCAAGACGGATGGCCACTGATGTAAGATCTTCAGTGGCTGCCCCTGTGCTGTGGAATTCACTCCCAGAGGAGGCTCGGTTGGCCCCCACCCTACTGTCATTTCGATGTTTGTGTAAGACCTGGCTGTTCCACCAGGCTTTTGGCTAGGGGGGGGTTGGGAGGGAGGGTGAGTTTTTATGATTTGTTTTAAAATTTGTAGATTTATTTTTAAAAGTTTTATTGTTGAATTTTGTGTGTGCGTATGTGGTGTTCGCTGCCCCGAGCTGCCTTTGGGAAGGAGGGGAGGGATATAAGTTTCAAATAAATAAATTAAATAAATAAGCATTTATATATAGCGCCAGAAATGTACCTGGCGCTTTACAGAGAATAAAATAGACACAGTCCCTGCCCAAGAACTTATGATCTAAAGACAGAGGAAGGGGAAACAGGGAAGGGGGAACAGAGGGACAGACAAGGGATGTGACATTCACGAGGATGTGAGAACTCTGGTACGCGTTCTTGGCTTGGTTCCAGTAAATAGGAGTTTGCAGATAACAAGTAGGGGATGATCTTGGGTGTGTGTGTGTGATTATCAGGAGTTAGGAAAGGCGGAGCAGAAGAGGTGGGCTTTGACGGTGTGGAGGGTGGGGGCAAGGCAGACGAGGGCAGGGAGGGAGTTCCAGGTGTGCGGGGCAGCGAGGGAGAAGGGACGAAGGCGGTTGGGGGAGCATGGGAGGGTGAGGGAGGGGGTGGAAGAGGAGCGGAGTGCTCGAATGGATTTGGAGGGAGATCCGAGCAGAGCGGTAGGGGGAGCAAGGTTATGAAGGGCTTTGTAGGTGAAGAGAGTGTGCAGAATACACAGGAAGGGGAAGCCAGTGGAGGGAGGCGAGGAGAGGCTGCACAAGAGGAAAGTGGCCACACTGAGTGGGGAGTGAGGGTTCAGCTGGGCTAACTGTGAACCCAGGATTCGGAGTTAGAGTTGTGCGACAGCTTGGTTAGAGATGACCTGGGGTAAGAACAGAGAACTGCCCAGTGAAAAGGGGCTGGCTGACTCAAGGAAGAACTGAGGGCACAGGTGCTGGGTGGCAGACAGCACCTGTGGAGCAGTAGGCGGGACCCTCACCTGGCCAGAGGGCTGGAAATCCATCAGGCAGTTGGAGGAAAGCTGCAGAGGGGAGCTGCAGCTGCAGGCACCACAGCCAATTTGAAACTGACCAGCCCAGCTTGCAAGCGACATGAAAGCAAGAAGTTGGCTAAGAGGAGCAGCTCAGTGGCAGCGGAGCCACAGAGAGTGCCAGAGATGGCTCCATCGGGGATTGAGTGTGACCAGTGGTAAGGCAGCCCTGGCTGGACCCCAGCAATGTGGGATGCTTAAAGAACAAGATGCAAAGTGCCCAGAGCATGGAGGACGGTGCAGAAAGAATGAGACCAGGCTGGGAGCTTGTAAGCTCACCCAAAGAGGTAATTTGGGACCATACGGGGTGTGTGTGTTGTTGAACTGGAACAATGGGGGCAACACTAGGGCCAGGCTGCAAAGATCTATTGCAGTGATCGAAGCAGTCTCTCCACAAGAAGCTGGAATTAATATTATTCTATAGTTTCTTCAAGCAGGGCTGGATAAGGGCCTGAAGCCGAATACATTGTCTAGACATACTGCAGCTCTCAATGGCGTGCTTTTCACAATAAGGGGTTCCAAGATTTCAGGGTACCTCACATTGGACAATTTCTGAGGGTGGCTAAGATTCTTTACCCTTCATTTGAACCCCTCAAGAAGGTGGTGTTATATTTTTCTATCCATTCAGGTCTCCTTTTTATTTGCAATCACATCAGCTAGTTGAATTTCAGAGCGAGGCATTATCTATAGAAACAAATGTTTGTGTTTTTCATATAGAGTCTGTTTTACACCTGGAGCAGGCCTTTATTCTAGGGCTGAATCAAGTAGTGAAAAAACTAGTTGCGAGTATTTGCCCAAGTTCCGAGGACCAGCCCTGAGTGCTCAGGCCGGTAAGGACCCTTGGTGAAATCTCACAAATAGTTTCTGAGGGTGGGGGCCGAGAAGGGGAGGGAATGGGCCAGGGAAGAGATGGTGGGGGGCCTAGCAGGGGCTGAGGGGGTAGAGTACTCACCCTCTAGAGAGGCTCCGGCGACGTGTGACTTCCTCCGGACTGGGTAAGTTTGGGGGAGGCGGGAAATGGGCATGCTCAAAAAGGCCGACTAGCCCCTTCTGAGCAAGCTCAGACCTTTCCAAGATGGTGCTCACAGTGTGCTGACACTGCCAGCCCATCTTGGAAAGGTCAGAGCATGCTCAGAAGGAGCCATTTGGCTCCTTCTGAGCATGCCCAACTTTTTTTCAAACTTACCCAGTCCGAAGGAAGTCATGCATCGCTGGAGCCCCTCTGGAGGGTGAGTACCCTTTCTCTCAGCCCCCACCCCGAGTCCCTGCTAGACCTCTGACCCCCCCTTTCTTGGCCCCAATTGGCCTAGTCTCTCTCTGGCCAGCGGGGGCCAGGGAAGTGTCAGCCTCCGGTCCCCTTCCTTGTACTCTGCCAAAGATTTTCCAAGTTCCAAAGTTTCGGGGGCCATTCTTCGGAACTTGGAAAACTAAGTCAAGTACCTCGGGGTTTTCTGGGGACTACTTTATTCCCAAAGTGAATTCAATGTTTTATCATGCACAGGAAATTGTTTTATCTTCTTTTTGTCCACTACCGGCTCATGACCTCTAATAATTATGGCACTTATTGGATGAACGTACAACCCTTAAGATTTATTTAAGTAGGACTTCTAGTTTTAGACAGTTGGAGCTTTTTATCACGTATGGGCCTCATTCTAGAGGCAGCAAGGCCTCTAAGGCGGTTATTTCTGGATAACCGCAGCTGTACCTGAGGCGTATAGGGTGACAGGGATTCTCCCACCTTAGTATATTTGGGTCCGTTCAGTATGAGGAGCTGCTACTTCAGCTGCTTTCAAATCTAGAGCATTGTATGAGGAAGTGTGCAGAGCCTCTAACTGGAAGTCACTACATACTTTTACTCGACATTACAAGATTCACACACAGGATTCAGCTGAGGTGGCCTTTGTCTGAGGAGTACTACAGGGGGTTTAGACTAACTGTTTTTTGTATACAAACAGTTATGAATCTTTTTACCATCCCTGTTGGTAGGTGTGGGGTACTGCTCTATTACATAAGCGAAGACTACCCAGGACCTTTAAGGAGAAAGGAAAATTGGCCCTCACGAATTTTCCTTCTAGAAGAACATCCTGGATAGTCCTCCAACCCACCCTAGTTTTAAAAAACAAACACACAACCACACAATGTTGGTTTCTTCGATAGGAAAGGAAGGAAAACCATAAGTTGCTCATGTTTTATTAATTAAGTAAGTTGGTTTTTTCAGGACTTTAGCATTTTCACACCTGGGGCAGCAAAGGAGGATGATCCAACTATGCATGTTTGTTTGTTTAAATTTATCCATAAAGAACACGTCTGCTTCCTGCTGGATAGAGTGGAAATCATCCCCATAAGTGAGGACTATCTAAGACCACCTTCTAGAAGGAAAATTCACAAGGTAAGGGCCAATTTGCCTTTATGCTCTGATCCACAAGACCTTCCTAGGATCCTTCTTAGTAGCACACAGATCCTTATACAGGGCTGCGCTTAAAAAACTAATTTAACTCCTAATTAAATGGAAAAAGAACCACTTCTCTCTGGTTCTGTTAGGTGAAAGAGGGGAGTTGGGACCAGCCACAGTAAGGTCAATAACAGCTTTAAATTCAGAAACAATCTAGTTACAGTATAACAACCTGTAGTAATATGATACGCAAGTCATTCCTCTAACATACCTGAATGATCTCTGTCAATCACATTAAAGATTATCTGCAGATCAGCTTTGTACCTGCACAGGGTTTCCACCAAAGCTGGCTGAAACTAAAAACATTTTTAAATTAGCGAGCATATTACACTCCGATCCAAGTTAAGGTACAAGATACACAGGTGAATTACCAATCAAATTTGCAATATAAACAGGATAAGTTTGAAGAAACAAAATTCCTGAAGCACAAGTTTAGAGGAGTGGTGTCTTCCCTTGACTCGCACAACGCGTATTTGCAGTACTCTGTCTCTTTATCCAGGTGATTTTTTTGAAAGCAGGGGGTTAGGAGCCTTTCAGTCATAGGTTATTAGTGCTTTCACTAATAACCTAACAGAGGTTGCTTGCCCACATTACCACACTGGGAAAACTAATGAGAAGCAAATTCCCGGCACGGAAAGTAACATGAGGCTTTGAACGTGGGTGCATGGTTAAAAGTGTCATTTAATGTGTCTCCTGTTGTTTTCAATCAGAAAAGGCGGAGTAGGATTTTGCACCCTGCCTTTCATGACTGAAAATGGGAGACACGTTAAATGATGCTTTTAACCACACTCCCACATTCAAAGCCACGTGTTACTTTCCCTGTTGGGTTTTTTTTAAATTCGTTTCTTCTGAGGTGGGTCTATGCAGTAACGTGGACAAACACCCAGATTTGTATGTTATATTCTCCAGTACACAAAACTCTAACATGCCGCCTGCTGTTCATAGTTGGAAAGGAAAGGATGAGAGAGTCATGGGTGACTGGTGACTGTTGAACCTGGGGGGGACCTAATTTGCATAGACCCACCCCTAATTTACAATACTGCTGCTGGTAACAGAATTTTGAAGCCCAGAAGAGTCAGGTTCAATTCCAGAAGCACTTGGCGTAGCTAGTTTGGGTTTCTTTGCATAGAAAAAGTCCAAACTTGTCTGTGTTTGTCTTTTCATTTTTGGCACTGTAAAAACATGATAAGCACTTTAAAGCAGGTCAGGCTCTCCAAATTGCAAGGCTGCACAGGGCACCAATACAGCCCTGCCACATGCATAAGAAATGTTCAAGTGGGGTTAAAATGGACAGTATCTTGTCTGTTAGTGGTGTGGCTTAACCCAGCAGCAAGGAGTTCCTAGAGTTAACATTGGAAGGAGATTACATTAAAAATATGATAGAGCAGTTTTTAAACTAGAACCTGCAGGAAAGTCGATAAGCACTGTGGAATGCACAGGTTGGACTGGGGCATTTATGCAGGATGATTTAGACTTGCTTAAGACTGAGGAAGGGATAAAAATGAAGGAACTTCAGGTGGAATTCGCTGGAGAACAGATAAATAACAATTCCATGGTGCCTGATAGAGTCACCTATAATGTGCACAGTAAGAAGAATAAAAAGAAATCACATAAATGTCTATATGCAAATGCTAGAAGCCTGAAAAGTAAGTTGGGAGAATTAGAGTGGTGCTAAATGAAGATCTAGACATTATAGGCATAACAGAGACATGGTGGAACGAGGATAACCAATGGGACCGTGAATACCAAGGTACAAAATATATCGAAATTACAGAGTAGATAGAGTTGGTGGTGGGGTGGCTCTATATGTTAGGGATGGGCGAACGCGGTTCGGAAGTTCGGAGTTCGGCCCGAACTTGGCCTGTTCAGACAACCGAACTCGAACACGAACCCAAACGCGAACATACCGAACAAACCGAACACCAAGCGGTGAAATGGCCGAACAGTTCGGTCAGTTCAGATCGTGTTTGGGTGAGTTTGGGTGGCAAAAAAAGGTTCACTGGAAGGTCAAACATGACAGGGAGGTGTCAGTCACTGAGGAGCAGACTTCCAGGCACCAGGGGTGGAGAGGCTTGCAAGAAACGAAACTAATTATCTGCCTCCCCCCTTCCCAACACCTTCTGAGCTAGTCACTGTTCCTGAACAGCAGGCGTTGAGTAGGATTTTTAGATTGCTTTAAGTTTCATTTCAGTTTTGTACTGAAATGAAACTTAAACCATAAACTGAAACCTTGTGTTATGCACTGTACAGACTCATTGAGTATGTATGTATTTCACTACAGACTCCTCTTCTGTTTGTGATTCCCCCCATCCCATATATATGGGATGTATATATATCCACTATATATATATATATATATATATATATATATATATAGATAGATATGGATATGGGATGGGGGGTGAAGATAGATAGATAGAGAGTTGTAGGAGTTAGCTTAGTGATAAAGATAGCGTTAGTGATTTAGTTTTAGTGTTTGTAGGAGTAGGTCTATGTACTTATTAGATAATCCATTTAGTTTATAGCATTTAGAATAGTTAATAGCAGTTAGATTTAGTGTAGATATATATATATATATATATAATATTAGATTAAATAAATAAATAAACCCCATATAAAAACCAAAAAACCAAATAAAAAACAAAAGCAAACCATATAAAACCCAATAAAAAACCAAAAAACCATATAAAAAACACCCATAACAACATTTCCCAAACGGCTGAACCGAACAGCCGAACAGCCTAGCCAAACGGCCAAACAGAATGGCTGAACCGAACAGCCGAACCCGAACTCGGTGAACTAGCCGAACAGCTGAACCGAACGCGGTCGAACCGAACGCAGCCAAACCGAACGGCCGAACCCGAACCGCGATCTGTTCGCCCATCCCTACTATATGTAAAAGACGACATTGAGTCACGTACAATTAAAATTTTAAAGGATGCAAACTGTTCCCTAGAATCTCTATGGATAGAAAATCCAGGTAAAAAGGGGAAGAGTATCACAGTATAGCTATACTATCGTCCCCCTGACCAGAACGGAGAAACTGATAAAGCAATGCAGAGAAACTGATAAAGCAACAGGCTACTAAAGTAGGCAACATAATAATAATGGGTGACTTCAATTACCATAATATTGATTGGGGGAATCTTTCCTTGGGGCTGGATGTGGAGGTCGAATTTCTGGATGCCGTAAATGACTGCTTCCTAGAACAGCTGGTTCTGGAACCAACGAGAGGAGGAGATATTCTAGATCTAGTCCTGAGTGGCACACAGGGCCTGGTGCAAAGAGTAACTGTGGTGGAGTCACTAGGCAATAGCGATCATAATATGATCACATTTGACATAATTTCTGGAGGGAGAAAGATAAACAAAAGTACAGCAGTAACATTTAACTTTAAAAAGGGAGACTATGACAAAATGAGGAAACCTGTTAAAAAGAAACTAAAAAGCACAGTTACAAGGGCTACAAGTTTGCAAGAGGCGTGGAGGCTGTTTAAAAGCACCCTTCTGGAAGTCCAGATTAAATGCATCCTGCAAGTTAAAAAAGGAAGCAGGAAGACCAAACGTCTTCCACTGGCTAAATGGGGAGCTGAAGGCGGCTATTAGAGCCAAAAAGGCATCCTGTAAGAAATGGAAGGCTAGTCCCAATGAAAATAATTCGAAAGAGCATAAACACTGGCAACGTAAACGTAACGTGTTAATAAGGCAGGCCAAGAGAGATTTTGAAGGGAGGCTTGCTAAAGAGGCAAAAACAAGCAACAAAAACTTTTTCAAATACATCAGAAGCAAGAAGCCTGCTAGGGAGTCAGTTGGGCCATTAGATGACAAGGGAGT
>QEPC01001478.1:3270494-3283027 GCA_003113815.1 Sphenodon punctatus | reverse complement strand
CACATGCCCCCCCTCCCTCCCCTGCATCGCCCATGGAGATAGTAGTAATGATAGCTTTTCAGAAGGACTTAGTACTCAGTGCTGAAGCAAATGGCCAGATTTTTATTTTTTATTTGTATTTTTAAGAAGGCCCAGATTCCATTTAGGAATCAAAATGAGGTGGTCAGATTTTCAGAAGTTCTTCCCTGCATCCTCGAGGCTTGTCAAATCCAGTTGTTTAACTAGGAGCCAACCTCCCAGCTAGACTGTTGGCTGCTAGTTTAGTTTGGGCCTTACCAGGTTCTAGAAGAGTCAGTTGTGAATGTTTTCACCCTTACCTCTTTTATAGGTTGTTCCATTTCCAAATCATTAAAACATGAAAGGTATTCGACACTTCCATCTTGGGCTAGCTTTACCAGACGAGAACGCAGAGTCCTCCAAGGGAGGTCAAGCTGTAAAACAGATTCTACTGCCGAAGCCCACTCACTGGCAGAAATCTGTCCTGTCAAAACAGTGTCACATTGTGAATTACATGCAAATTTTTAAAAACTCTCAATTTAAAAAAATATTTTCCTAGATGCAGGGGAGAAAACCCCCTGAAATTAATGTTTTAATACATTTGGAACAACTAAACTTGGGGATGACTGAAGTACTACAAGCGTGAGGTCCTAAAAATAGGTACTAAGAATATAATGTCTTCTACAGCTGAAAAGCCAACATAGGAAATGCAACTTGATTGCTTTACATGACTACATGTTTACAAGTTACATGAATGCAACTTGGTTGCTTGATTGCTTTGAAATGTGCTTTGATTGCAGATTTCACTGGGGCTACTCCAGAGTAAGAGGTTTGTGGATTGTGGCCAAAGTGTGATCTTTGAACCCATTGTAGAAAATGGTACCTTTAGTGATGGTCATAAAAAGTGTCAAAGATTTGAGTTTTCTACCTTCATACAAGGGCCCTACATCAACCAAGCACTGATGTGGCTTTAGAAAGATGCTCAAGAGTTACAGTGCTGGAAGAGACATGCTTACTGAATTTGTCAGTCAAGCATTTTTTATTTTATTTTTTACCCTGAACCCCAAGTGATGCATCTTTCTGAACACATCTAGACATAGAAGAGATGCTCTAGGTGTGGAACCTTTTCCCTTCCAGGGACCACTTTGAAAAATAGCATAAGCTCGAAGGGCCATATAGAAGTTAGGGGTGGGGGTGCTTAAGGGGTGCGCTCAGGAAGAGGAGGGTCCAGCTCATGGCTCTGTCCCCTTTCCTTGAGGGCATGCCCTCATCTCTCTTCTCTTACCCTGAGCTCAGTATTTTAGTGCTTGGGGGGCAGGAACTGGATCCAGGAGACCGATCCAGGCACAGCAAAGGGACCAGTTAAAGACTAACCATGGGTTGCATTTGGCCCCTTCCTCATTACTGCCAAATCAAAGCTCTTCTTCCTCATACTTAACCACAGAAGGGGGCAGTCACTTTCATTTTAACGTGGGATATAGCAACCTTAATGAAAGAGGAGTGAGGTTTTATTACCTGTGTAATTTGGATCATACCGTCTGAAAGCTGCAATAAGTTCTGATCTCTGTTTGTAAAACTTTTCCCGTAAAGACTTTAAGGCAGACCATTCAACTACACTTACCCTGTGAAGAAAGTAATCCAAATGAACAGTCAAAGGGCTGAAATGGTTAGCTATTATTTTTTTTTAGTATGTAATATTTATAACTTACCCAGCAACCCTCCATAATCAACTTGTTCAATTTAGAAGCCTTGCAGATTTCCATCTTCTACAAAATGGTATTCCCCCCCCCCACCCCCCTGGTAAAAACCATCATTCTAGAGCAAACAACCGCAGGCTCACATCAAAGTGAATGGTAAAAATACAATACATGTGAGCCTGAAGTCTTCACACAACTCTGAAAAATGCACCATACTGCATTGTTCAACCACATTTGCTATAGGCACACCCTGCTGTGTAGTGCCTGGCTCTTGACTTGCTTCAACGGTTTCTTTTGCTTATCTCCAGACCACATGTCCCCGTACACTCAGATGAAGGCATCTTTCCTTCAACTGATCATCTTGGTATCAGGCTGTCATGCCAGTTATGTTGTAAATTTGCACATGACTAATGAAGCTAGTTGAGGCAGTTGCTCAAGATACAGAAATCACCTGTACATTTTGATTCAAAGGGAATCCTCATGGGAATCGGTGTTGCTTTTCCAAACGTAACTGGGTGTTGCCAGAGCAGCAGTCAGAAAATCAACTCTTTTTTGGGGGACCGCCAATCCTTAGTGCCCCCTGTGATGGTGACACCCCGTTATTTGAGGTGCTCAATGTCCTCAAATGGCTCTTCAGATTTGGATAGAACAGCTTTACCATGTTGACAGATTTGATATTACATTGTTTATTTGTGCATGCAATATTTTTAGAATTTCTGCTTCCCCTCTTCTTGCAATGACCCAATCAAGATAATACCAGTCTCTCTTCTTACTAGTTGAATCATTGAATCTTAGGGCTGGAAGAAATCCAATGTTTTTCTAGACTAGAAAATGCACCCTTCTCTAGCCCTTGCTCACATAAAACATGTGGATTGAATATTTCCTATGCTGTCCTACTTTTAGGTCTTCAGCGAGAGAGTTCTCTATCTTGGGTACAATTCTCTGAAGGATAATACACAGCAGTATTTTGTTGGAGTGTATCAATGTAATTGTGTGGTAGTTTCCACAGACAGAACCATCTCTTATATAAACAGGAGCCAACAGGGACTGTCTTCAGTCGTGGGCCCATCTTCCAAGCTCCTTTACGGTAGGACCTAATGTGTCCCTTTCTACCACTTTTAATTAGTTGTGTTTATGTTAGTAATTTCAGGGGCTTTATTGCTTTTCGCCATCTGCAACTTTTTGATTATACCAACAGGTTCAACTGGAGTAAGTCATGCTTCTTGTGTAATAATGGTATTAGATTATCGGATGTTCTTCTAATAATACTGATAAGCTTACACAGTAAAGTTACAAACTTTTAAGAGCAGGAGTTTGCATTAGGAGAAAACTGACAACAATGGCATGAATAGAATTTTAATAATAAGCTTCTTAGGCTTGAATCACTCCTGCATCAGTTTTAGGTTATGACGTTATCCTTACATACTGGGCTAACACAGAGATGAATAAGTACACCACATGCTAAGGAACTTAAAAGCCTTCTACAGCTGAAAACATCAATTCTGTTCATTAGAATTGGAAATACTGGATATCAAATTAGAACTGGTGAGACCCCTTTTATCTGTATTAACTTTTAAATCAGTTAAAGCTAAAAGATTGAAAGATGGCTATTCATCTAAAATAATTTGTGTAATCTCCAACATGAAGGTTTTATATATTCTATAAAGTCTCACATCCTCGGGTCATATTCATACACTACATATATCCAATACACAACTTCCTTATCCTTACCATACCTTTGATGGAGAGTTTGTTTACGCGTGCATTTACTGACTTGATACTGAACAAAACGAGGGATCAGATCAGGATTCAGTTTGAGGTAAGCACCACGATTGCTTCCCTCTTCATAGTAATTGGAGGCAGAAAAAATAGTGATCACCTGATTTAAAAAAGAAATTAATAGATGAAGGCAGCTAAATTTATTACAAAGATTTAAAATTAGCTTCAGAGAAAACTGAGTCAGGTTGCAAGCAGTCTGCTGTTAAAATGTAGACAAAACATCAGTCTGACACCTGCTAATCAACTAAAAAATGCAGATTCAAGTCATTAAATAACTGCTTGCCATCCTTCCAGTTGTGCATGTCTGAGAAATCGAGGTCCGAAAAGATGAATGAAACCATTCTGGGCAGTTCATGTGACATGCACGCTTATTATGGGACGTTATGTTATAAATGTAACATCAGTTTCTATTCTAAGAGAATTAGACATACTTTTTAAAAACATACTTTTCCTACAGTGTGATTACTTGATTCAAATGAAACTTTTAGTGATTTCAGAGTATAGCTAGCTATGAGAACATTACAGTCATTAGTAAAATTACTCTTAAAACAGAGAACCGCAAAAAATGCACCCTATGATGGGACTGATTCAAAGCCTACTAAAGACAGAGACTTTTCATTGATTTTATTGCGTTTGGGATGTAATCTTTTGCAAGTGCTTTGTGTTTTTGCAAGTGTTTTATTCTAAAACTCCCTATGGACTTTTTCTTGTGAAATTCACAACAGAGTTTTACTGTATAAGCTAGATGCTTACCTTCCCATCATGGCCAACCTCGTAACCTTCCTGTTTACATTCATGAGATCTGATCAGCATCTTCAGATTATACCTTTTGAGAAGCCTGGAAGTTATGTCTGGCCCAAAGTAGCAGCCGCCGCCTCGAAATTGGTTTGGTGTGCAGCCGTTTTGGGTTTTAGGGTCACTCCAAAGAATATCAACCACCTTTGAATAGCAAACCCAAGAAAGTGACTGCCTACCGTTAGTACTGTCTGGAACACTCCAGCCATTGTGATTGCACAACCATATGGACACAAGGATGTTTCTTACAGGGGTTTTATTTTGTATATTTTTACAACATTGCACTCCCTTTGCTTTGAAACCCACACTTCGCTTCATTTAAAATATCCATTTAGGTTTTGAAATAGAAAAGCCTTTGAAGCTAATCACCAGGTAAATTCTACACTGTATTTTCAAACAAATAACAATAGAAACTAGTAAATCCCCAAAGGCAGCACAAAAGGTTTCATGTTTTTTATGTTTGTGAAGGGCTCTTATTTCAAAGTAAAGTTCCATCTTACAAAGTGGGATACTGACAGTTTTCGCCATCTTAAGGACCTGCCTTTCTACGTCACATGGATCTTGGGGGAAAGGGCAGGTTTACAGCCTGAGAGAGAGAGATCTATTTGCAAGGAAGGTAAATGTAACATTCTACTTTTTCACTAAAGGAGTTGTGCAGAGTAAAAAGAAACAGAAAATATTTGTCTGCCCCTCAATTAGATTTTCAGATTTTAAGCATCCCTGAAACTTCTTATTAAAAAGTTATTGTTCATTTATTATATTGAAGGCTCAATCTTGCCTCTTAGTGCACAAGGACAAGATGTAATTAAAGAGCCCTGAAACTCTTCTCTTCCTGCATGACTAGCAGGATTTGCACACAGTTTTCAAGAGAGGTTTTGGTTTGTTGGGAGGTGCAGGTTCATGAACCCAAGATTGCTTGTGTATGTGCTTGAAGTCAAGAAATAGACTTAATTTTTAACTTAAATAGTGTAATAATATTATACTCAAACTATGCATTCAACTGTTAGATTCTACAACACTAAAATGCATCATACACTACACTGTAGTCTCTCTTCCTTATAATTATTATTTGTATAAAGGCAAAGAGTGAATTAAAACTTCTACTATTCAGAAGTCATCCAGACAGAAGATAATTATAATGCATAACAATCCCAACATTTATTAGCAGAACAAACTGTCTTACAAATAAAATGATGGACTTAGAGAGATTATTAATTCACACCAGAAACAGGCAGATTCAGCCCTGGCTACCTAAAATGAAGTGACTGAAATTAGAATATTTCTTGATCCATGTCAGATTGGAATTGAGTTTATACCAGATCAACAGCATACCATGAACTAAAATTACACTTATTATTAATTATTATTTTAATATTGTAATTATTAAGTATTCCTTATTAATTATTATTAATAATAATCAGTTATAGCACTTTCAGTGTTTAAAGTGCTTTACAGTCCTTATCTAGTTCATCCTCACAACAACCCTATTACACAGGTCATTATTATTACCATTTTATAGATGGAAACTGAGACTGAGAGCTAGTGACTTGCCCAAGGGCAGTGAGTTCATGGCAAAGACAGAATTTGAACCCACTGGGTTTCACTTACTTGTTTCCACTCTTTTGTTGTTAATTGTGGAGACATGCAGTGGGCACTGGAATCCAGGTACTGCACCTCAAAGGATGGGCTAGAGCTAGCCCCGTCATTTACAAGGCGAATGTGCTCTTCAACATCTCTGCAGTGCTGCCTTCTATAGCTAGATGCTGATGAAGCCCTGGTTATTTCCTTGATGGAGATATCCTTCCCAGAAAGGCATCTCTTGACTCCTATAATAGGGGGATAGTCTTCTCCAAAGCATGGATTGGTTGTAGTTGACTTTGGAGGTCTCAGCACTGACTTCAGCTAAAAAGAACACATTTATCAGCACTTGTATCCTTCAGAAAAATCAATAGATATGTATACGATAGATCTTTGTTCAAACTTCCACAGAAGGTTGAATTCTAGCAACAGCTTTCCATAGAGCTGCAGAGGCTCAACAAATGGGGGCGGGGAGGAATCAGGCCACTGACTAGCATGAAGGAAATCTAACTGCACTCACTCATAACCCTGGACCTTACTCACCACTGCATTTCTCCCGTTTTCCAATGATACAACTTCATTGAAACTAAAGAGAAAAATGTTGGACTAACACATGGTGAATACCTAGGCTGCTTTGATATTTACTGGTGCTGGTTCTTTCAGGACTTAATCCTATCTATGCTCATTAAAATCAAAGTCAGAGCTCTCATAACAGGTCAGTGCCATAGAGATCAATATTTTGGCTATAAGAAAGCATTCACTCTTCTTCAAAGAACTGTCTGCCACTTGAAATTCACTTGCATTACCTACTTAGCAAATATTAAAAAGAAAAGGACTGTACTTTAGACATTTGAGCACAAGGCTATCTCCCCCACCCCCACACATTAGCTTGACCTAAAGCATCCACATCGGAAAGGAATTGTCACTGCCATAAAGACTACCATCAAGTATTCATTCAAAAATACAAGTTGGCATCAGTGAGGAATTTCTACAAAATAGTCCAAAGTTTGGCTCATCCATATCTAATTTTGAAAAGTTTGCAAAGTTATTTCAAGATGTGGGAGAAAACCATTCTAGTGTGTTGTACTGATATCTACAAATAATAAACAAAGCACAGACTTGCCAGAAGCATCTTCATCCAACTTTGACCCTTTTCAAATGGGCCACTGTGAGGGATGGGTGTGCACCCACGGTGGGTAGGTGTGGGCCGGTTCCCATGGACGCACACCCACCGTCACCCACAGAGCAACCAGCATTGGAGCCCATTGCTCTGTGCATGGGTGATAGGTGGAGATGGATGTAGCGCAGGAGTGCTACAGGAGTGCCCACCCATCCCTTGCGGTATTCCCACGGGTGCCTGCACCCAACAAAACTGCGTGGAGATGGGTGGGGGCGTCTTGTGTGAAGGGGGCGTCTTGTGTGAAAAGGGCCTGCTTTGGAAGTTGCAGTTCAAATAGTTTCGGGCCTGAATTTTGACCTAGTTGGTTTAAAAAAAAAAAAAAAAAAAGAATGTTTCATACACTGTGAATGGAATTTTCACTCCGCAGGGGAAATGCTCCAACAGCACGTAGTCCCACATAATTCAATGGGCTTTTAAAGAGGTTGTGTAATCTTACCTGTGCAGACAGACCCTCAAATTGGGCCCACTTGTACACATACCATTGAGCCTGATGGAAAAGTCAAGTCACATACTATTCTGACTTCCTCGCTGCTCTAAAGCTGCAGAGAGTTGACTTTAAAGAGAAAATAATTTCCATATTGTTTGATAAAGCCAAATACTTTCACAATGCAGAACCTTAGATTTCAGCTTGTGCAGCTGGGTATTTGACCCAAGAAATCCAATGATATCATTCACCCTAAGCATTTCTCTATGAAGGAATAGATGTCCCTACTCTCTTTTGTTTTCTTTATTCCACTAAACAATATTGTTCCAGTAAACCTTCTAAAAGCTATGACAAATTTAAGAAAAGCAGCACCATGTGAGAATAACTTCTTACTTTATTTCTTTTAAATAAATTCAGGAAATCCAAATCTGTGGTATCTGATATTCCTCCATGCAAGATTAGCACTTTGCTGTCAATTATGGTTGCCAGGGGAAGCCAGCTGTAGACTTCTTCTAGAAGTTGTAAAATTTTCTTGCCATGGAACTATGAGTAAAACAAGTTATTTGATTAGCTATCCTGAAAGCCTCTCATATAGATTACTATAAGTAAACATGACTGAAGTTTCTCTCAAGGTCAGTCTTTTGGCTGGGACTTCAATGAACTATATGAACAATTATTTTTGTTGGCTTAACCTAGGAGTGTAGTATGAATGTTTAAATCCAAAAATGTTTAAAGAACTGCTTGATTCTGACTTCATTGCTTTTATTGTTGGTGATTTTTTTTTATCTTTATGAAACTACACAAACATTGGGAAGTGGAGCAAAATTAAAAATTCAAATTGTTTTTAAAAAAAAACTTCTGTCACTTCATACATGGGAAAGGTGACCTATACATTTAAATAAACAAATGTATCTCTGGGTGTAAATATACTCTTTAGGATCCAATTCCATTTGAGTTACAGCACTATAAATCAAAGTAGCTAGAATGAACCTGTTTTTACATAGTTTAACAAACCCTGCCAACACAGGCTTCAGCTTGCATGGGCAACTGTCACCCCCAAAAAAGAGGGTTCAGGGAGAGTGGGAGGAAGAGGAAAATCCTTACCTGGTACTTTTTCATTACTTCTTTTGTGAAGCCATATCTGAAAATGGGGTAAGAGTAACATTAACTGGATTTCTGCATTAGTATTTTTATGGCAATAAATTCCTGTTGTGTTTTGAAGTTTGATTTTTCCATCCATTCCAGTCCACTAATATGTACACTATAAAACTTAAAACTGTAGTTTTTCCAACAGAATCACTGCCAGAAAATCTCTATTCCTTATTTCCTCCTTCACACCAAACATATACTTTCCCCCAACTTAAATGACGCATTCATGCACTTTCATACATATACTTTGATTTAAATCAGGCCATGTGAGAATGACTTCTTACTTTTATTTCTTTTAAATAAATTATACTTTAACAGAGGGTATTTTCAGACGTGACGAGATCACAGTGAACCACGGTCAATACCCACATGGGGCCAAAGTGCCCTGAACATCTGTTAAGCATCCGCCAGATGTTCACCATGGTCGATTCCCACCTGGGGTCAATTTCAACCTTGCTTCCGGAGCTCCCCGCCGGACAAGCGCCGCAAGCGTGGTCAAAGAGATCCCTGGCGGGAACCAACAGAAAGTAACGTCTGGCCGGGAACCACGGCCCGGAATCCCCAGCAGGATTCCGGGCCATGGTCAAATCGGGTGGGCGCTGCGCCGCATTGGTTGCGGCGCCCACCCATCTCCCCAGAGGGCAGGCGGTGGGGGGGGGCGGGCGAGCGGCCGCACGTTGCACTGCACAGCCCCGCCCCCTCCCCGATTCCCTGCTGGGATCAGCCGGCACATCTGTTGGACGTGCTGGAGTGATCCCGGCGGGGAATCATTTGGGTGATTCCGGGATGGAGCAAATGCCGCCCCATCTCTTCTGAAATCAACCAGAGTTTGAATTGTCTGGTCAGAAGCAGAATCCAAAGTAAAAGTTTTGGGTCAGCTACTTCCCATCATCCTAAGTGGGACTTAAAGCAAGGTATGCATAGAATACTTTTGCCTTAAACAGTGGGCTTTTTCAGACAAGACACTCCCCACCCACCTTCCACCCACTATACATGTGGGCACCTATAGGGCAACACTGCAGCCCTAGACCATGTATGGTGGGTGGGTGGAGAGTGTCTCGTCTGAAGACGCCCATCGTTTTACAAGAACATGATTCTTCCCCCCCCCCCCAATTGGTTAGCTTATTGAAACTTCATGGTCTTCAGTGGCATTTGTACTTGTTTCTACCAGTGTAATTATCTGATCCAAAGCTGTTCTTCAAGGTCGCCAATTTGTGTCCATTCTTTTAATGATTTATATAGTATTTTCAGCGTCTAAAGTGCTTTACAATCTTATTTAGTTCACCCTCCCAACAATTCTACAAAAAAGGGCATTATTATTCCTTTTTACAGGTGGTGATCTGACAGGTAGTGATTTGCCTAAGGCCACCCAAGAGTTCATTGGTTAAGATGGGATTTGAAATCTGGTTTCCGAGGTCCAAGTCCAGCACCTTATACACTAGGCTATGCTAGCAATCAAAGTTTGATAAATGAAAAGAGATATGAACCACATGTATTTTATCATGTCAGAATGGACAGGTTTTAATATTTTTTCATTGTGAAACTATTTTTTCAAATAGTGAAACTAATTGCTGGCTTCTAGAATAAGCTACTGCCATGGGGGAGACAACCTACACCAGTGACTTACACAACTGCTTTTTAGACAGTAGGAAAAGATTGGGGATCTGGTCTCCTGGATTTTATTCCTTGCTTTCTGGAGGCAGAGCATCAAACCAATTAAAACAGCCATGAAAACAATTAACACATTAAAATGGTACCTTAGGTTCATGATATGGTCCTCGTGGTTTCCTCTGTTCAGATGTAAATCATTAGGATAGACAAGAAGAAATGCAAACAGAATTATAAGAATTTCTATGGAATTTTTCCCTCTGTCAACAAAATCGCCATTGAAGAGGTATGGGTTTTCTTCTGATGGAAGGCCATTCTGTGGGAGAAAACAAAACAAGTAAACTTGGAGTGGCAACCTAGAAAGTGTGGAATTAATTTCTTAATTCCATGACTAGAGGTAATTGCTCTTTTGGGGGAGATATGTTAATTCCCTAGATTTTTGCATAGCATCTAGCAAAACAGAAAATAAATGCTAAATTATTCTTAGAACAAAAAACCTTTGGTTAAAAAGGGGAGTTAAGGCTGCTTTTATACGAGCGGCCAGGGAAGGGCATTCTTCAACGTGCTGCGCAGGGTGCATTTACATGCACTGGAAGTGGCCGCCTGCCATAGGAATCAGCAGTGTGCACGGCCTCTTTGAAGGTGCATTCTGGAAACCCTGATATTGAGGTTTCCAGAATGCATCTGGCCATGCGCACCGCCAATTCCTACAGTGGATGTCTACGTCCGGTGCATGTAAACGTACCCCACACGGCTTTTCCTAGTGCCGCGTTGAACGTGCTTCCCTGGTCGCTCGTCTAAAAGCAGCCTAAGGCTCTTACCAATTCACTCGTATTCCAAAAAGCATAGAAATTATAAGTTAAGGCTTCTACCTTAACTCGCGTTCCATGCAAGCATGGATGTTGTGGAGTCTCTCGTATTGTGCTTGCTTATAACTTAGGCTCCATGTACCCACACTTTCAGCCCTAATTCTCTTCCTCTATAGGTTGGGGGCAACACTGAAGCTGGGGCAGCAGGGGCTGCTCACTTGGGGGAACAAGCTGGGGGAAGACAGAGGGGGAGGGGCTAGGGCAGCTTGCATTCAGATGATGACGATCAGCCTTGGGCTGGCTAGACTAGTGGAACAAGGGGAAGAATAGTTGTACTGAGGACAGTAGCGGGGTCAAGGCCACCTGCCATGCTGCCTCCTGCCATTGTTCTGTTCTGATACTGCAAGACTGGGACTAGGGCTTTGGATGGGTAATACTGGAGTAGGATTCCTGTATAAACAAGTGTCACTATACCACAAGCAGCACTCTTATCACCCTCATTTAGAGTGAGAGAGGCAGAGAGCAAGAGACGAGCTACAGGTGCCTCCAAACCAGACCCAGACGCATCAGTCCAGTGTTCCATTACAAATTCTGTATGTTCTGAGAAAAACTCCTTGATGCATAGTATACACAGTTGCTCTCACTGAAGCACTGGACTACCAGGTAGCAGGGAAAAGCAAACCAAGGAGAGCAGTTATTGGAGTAAAGGGAATAAAGCTTTGCCAAAATCATTTTTAAATTGTGACTAGTACTACTCAATCCCCTCAACCCTTTTGCCAGCAGAAGAATGAGTGAAAAAGCAGTTATTCCTATCCTCGAGTCAGCTGCGTTACAAATATGTGTCAGGCAAAGGCCATTCCTTTTTTTTTTTTTTTTCCCCAATATATTTTTATTGATTAACTTCGTCATTTTTACACCATGTTACAGTGGTTCAAAAGTGCTTTCTTTTAATTTGGACCTGTGTTACAGTTTTGGTCCGTGTCTCTATTAAATCGGTGTAACTTTCTCTTATTTCTTAATATTACAATTTTCATTAACGCTAATGTTTCATACTTTATACATTATTATAACATTTTCCATCAACCCTCTCCCTCCCCCTCCCCCCCCCTATTTGTGCTGGGCATAAATTGTTACAAATACCGGTCAAACAATATTGTCTTGTCATTCTTTTGTAGTTCAAAACCCTCAATTGCTTCTAGAATAGCTATCCATTTAGTTTCATAGGCTAACTTTTGCTTGTTCATCTTCTTTTCCTTTTTCTCATCCGGATTGCCTGTCTGGTTCAAAAGGCTGATTTGTATTTTGTCCATTGTAAACAGATACCAGATCCTCGAAATCCATTCCTGGAATGGCAGAGGTCCCTGCGTTTTCCAGTGTCTAGTTATTATATTGAGTGCTGCCAAGCACAATGTTGACAGAGCATCCTGGTGTCTTTTCAGTGTGTTGCTGTCCGGATATAATCCCAGGACTCCTATTTCCATTTTAAATGGTACAGTTCCTTTGTTCACAGTGTTTAA
>QEPC01001478.1:3223508-3261260 GCA_003113815.1 Sphenodon punctatus | reverse complement strand
ACGGGGGGGGGGAGGGGGGGTCTGAAAGTGGCCTGAGAACTAGTATCAGTTTTCTTTCTCAACACCCCCCATTTTGGGGTTCTACAGAATACAGCATCAAAGAGACAGGTGTGTAGCACATCTAAAATTAACATTGCACACTTAACTGGGCAGGCAATCATTTTGCTTGTGTCTTTAGTCTTTTTAACAGGGAAAATGTAAAGTATTAGATGTAAAGGGAGGGATTTAAATAACAGAAGCTACTATGCTGGGTATTTTCACATAGATGCACGGGTTCACAACCCTGGAGCAAGTTCAGGGGTGAACCCCTATGTCTGCCTGCTTGCAGCCGTGCCTGGGTCAATTTTAAATGGACCTGGTGGCTGCCAGGGCCCAAGGTCTGTCTGCACAGCACCCCTCCCCCCACACCATAGCGTTGCACATGAGAGCGCCAAGCAGACGAACGGCATCCCCGCTTCCGGCCAGCGCCGCAGAACCGGGCTGCCCACTCTGCTGGCGGTGTTCTGGGATGTTCTGGAGCACAGCCAAGAAGGCAATCCTGGAGCAGGGACAGCCTGCCCTGCCTCTAGTCTGCCTGCACATCTGGAGGACCACCTTTAAATGGACAGCCCGTCCGGGGGTGAGGCGGGGCAGCTGTCTGTGTGAAGACACCCATTGTGTACATAGTTACTGTATTTGGCATTATGTCAAGACAGATGGGAGATCTAGAAAAATGTATGAGCAACCCAGAATTGAGAAGTTTTATAACATGCCTTTCTTGTTAAGCTTTCTATGCACAGTAAATCTGAGTGGAGACCTTTAAGCAGATGACAATTCTTAATTGAACAACACAATGTAAGCAACGTATGTACACATGCAAACTCAGGATATTCTAAACTATTTATATCATCACTGACACTTGTCTTTTAAAAAATGATTTCATGAAATACTGGGGCAGGGGACAGTGAAATCAATGGGACTTTTGTCACTTATCTGGTGATCAGACGGGCAATGTCATCCTCAAGCTTTTTAGTGCCAGTGCAAATGGGACTCATATCAGCACTAAGGGTTAGCAGTGCCACTAAACAATTTAAGGATAGCACTCATGGTGCGTCTTTTATTTTCCTATGCATCTGGTCCAAGATTAGATTTTAAATGTCTCAGCATACGTTTTGGAGGAATCTTCCTAAACTTTTGTGCCCCACAGAAGAGAGCGGTAAAATTCACACACACACATTCCATGCTAAAGGACTCTTGCAAAAAACCTGCGCACAAGTGCTTCCTAAGTTCTCAAAATGGAACTCATGTGAAACTCAGGTAGCTTAGATGTTCTGCATAAACATTAATTCCACCCAGTGTGGGATCAGCCAGGGTGCCATAATCAGCCCCTTACCTTCTATCCCTCTGTCCAAATGCATATTAAAAAGTATTCCCAATTTTTATCTTACAGGTCTTGAACAGAAGGTATTTTTACTGTGTTCATATGGTGTGTATGCAATTCAGATAGAGTCTGAGCCAAAACCTGTGTAAGTGAATAAGAATATTTCCATTGACGTCAGTGATTTTTGCATCAAGTCCCTTGAGAAAAGTATTTTGGATTAATATTTAAAATATCTGTATCTGTGTAGTGTTAAAAGGGGTTTCAGAGGTTTAAAAAAAGCCTTATTTTGTAGCAATCAAAATTTTGGCTTCAACATCAGTAAAAATAAGACTTTCATCTGTTGTTAATCCATTCTTAGCTACAAAGGCTATTCTTTACTTGAATGACAGGAAGAAAAAAATCTTGCAGATGTTGCTTAAATAGTGCAAATGAGGGCACAAAGAGGCAGAGGCATGTATATTGATTATAACAAGGGCACACTGATCAGCAGGTGAACATGAACATGTTTCTTTAGAGATTTTTGTAAAACTGATTGATATTTCACAAACCTAAGAATATACTTCATTGATCTCATTTAGATATGCAAATATACAAAATCCCTTATTTGCAACTGGACTAGGTGCTTGGTATTTTTCTGCACCTGCATTTATATTTAATCGTATCTGAGTAGGTGCTTATAATGTGTGCTTTGGAAATGTAACACTAGATGTCAGAGTTACTATTGCAGTTATGATGGCAATTCTGCAGCAGAAATTCCTCACACTAATGCATGATGTATTATCCTTTCATCCATAATTGATAGTAGCACGATCATGGTGGATGGATGACAAGCACTTTTAATTCTACCCTTTCTACCCTCTGTCGCACACTAAATCATGGGGTAAAGTCAAATTAATTTGTTGTGTAAAGAAAGATTGATTCCTATAATGACATCCATCCTTTCAGGAGGCAGAAGGTTTAAAGGTTATTACACATTATTATTATGCAGTATAATCTATTCCAGAGAGAAGCAGGCTGTAAATCAAAGTGTCTCTGTGACAAGATACAGTAGGGGGCGCTATACAGCGAAGCCACCCACCTTACTGGGTTACGTCTAAAAATCGCTGCCACCACTGGGAACCAGGAAACTAGAGGGATTCACACCTTCCTGGATATGTGAACCCCCAACACAACTCTGGCTTTTCGCCAACAGCTCTCCGCAATGCGATCTCTTTCCCAGGCACCCCTCTTATTGAGGCCAGTTGCCCTAGAGACACTCTCCGAAGGCAAACCTGCAGAAAACTACTTGTCTTGCAAGGGCTCCCGCTTCGTGGGTACAAATCCTTCTAACCTTAAAGGTACCAGAGGCTTTTTCTTTCCAGCCACTGGTCTTTTCACTCAGGCACAGATACGCCCGGTTTACAAAACAAAAGAGATACTTTAGTGACCAAAAGCAGAGAAACAGGTTTAGTAACAAGGCTAAGGTAAAAGGCTTTGGATAAAGAGAGAAGCAAACTTAAAATAGAGTCTCACATCTTGGGGTTCTGGTGTCCTCTGGTTTGAGTAATCGCCTCCTAGGACTGAAGGTAGAAAGGCAGTTGCTGGTACTTAGAGGCCCCTTCTCATCACTCATTCAGGGAGCAACAAGTGAGACACATGTCTTAGCTGGCTCCCTGCCAGCAGCGTGTTTCAGTTTCGAAAGAGAAAGTCTGAGAGAGAGCAGAAGGGGTGTGTCCTGGCTTTTTAAGCCCTCCTCCCCTTTGGGAATCACTCCCAGGTAGGGGTTTCTCTAATCCAGGTGAACTGCCTGAACCCTCTGACCTGTGATGTCACTTAGGTGAGACATCATGGCGTTCACCTTGAGATACTGATCCCTGTCCCTGGCTTTTGGAGCATGCCCAGAACACTTGTCCTGTGACCTTGCATTTGTCCAGGCCCTGGGGGTGGTTTTTTTTGATAGGGTGTAGTAAAGTGTTTATCTAGGGTACTCTGGTAGGGAAACGGGCATTTTGCCACAGCCTCATTCTAACATCCCTGGGGTGAGTGAGAGCACTTGCAAAGCAAGATATTTCTAAACAGAAGGATGGGAAAGTTTGGTGAATTAAAGTGTATTGACTATTACGACAGCAACATGCTTCTCCTTCTGTATCCCATAACAAATTCTCTACTCTTAATAATGAAAACAATGGGAAAGATTCTACGCCATGACCTGACTTCGGTCATGTTAGGAAATTTTACAAATGTCTAAGCAATTTCCTAGGCTCAGAATCAGCTTCTCCTCACATACCCACACAGAACACAGCCTTCGTGTGAGTAGCACTGAGGAAGCACACCTTTCACAGGGAAATAAAAACCCTCCACTGAAATCATTCTTGAGCAAGGGGTGATGAGAAGGAGATGAAAGATTGGCAGTGTAAGAAACGTTACCACACTGGGTGGTCTTTTTACATACAGAAGAACAGTTTTGCTTTGTTTTTAAAGTTATAACTCCGGTTCCACGCTGACTCACCCAGCAACAGGTGAGGTGTTAGCTTTCTTAAAACATAAGATTGGGTGACTCAACAGTATTGTTTCCCCTAATTTGGGGCGATTTGCATTTTTAAAATCACAATAGTGGCATTCAGAATGTTCAAGTTGTCCTCTGAACATAAAACAACCTCCAGGACAAACCAGTCATAGGCACTGGTACCTACCACAGATTGTTATTTCCTTGGAGTAGGAAGTTGACAGATGGACGATGTTTGGCATCTGTTGAAGAACTTTCTTAGTTTCGTGCAGCAGCTGCAGTACATAGCGGGCATGCAGTTGCTATGAGAGAAATAAGTTGAAACAAAAGTGTCTTACTCCAGATGGAAATAGGCCAAACTACTTCATTAAAGTTCAGTTGTCTTCCACCAAAGAGGAACCTTACCAAGCACTTTGCTATCACTAATTGCAATGCAGAGGTTCTTTACAGTAAACATGAAGGCCCTGATCCTGGAAGCACCCATGAAATTTAATTGTGGGTGGGTTCTACACATGGGTTTGTATAATGGACATCAGTGACAAGCAGGAATCCATCTAAATATCGGGAACTCTTCTATTTTAATCCTAGTTTCCCCACTGAATTGCCAGGCAGCCTTAGGGAAGTCATTTCCCACATCATAGCTACATTATCTGTACACTGGGGATAATAATAAGCTAATAGGATACTTTGTAAATGTAAAATGCTGTATAATTGCTAAACCTTGTAAATAATGACCACCAGACTTCCTGGTTAGTAGCCAGTGAGAATTCAAATAATGGCTCTCTAGCTGGGAAAAAAAAGCTAGTGAGGGAGAGAACGGCATTCTGTTGAGATTCCCCCATGAACTTCCTGCTCTCTTAATGTTGTCTGGGATGTTCTCAATGATAATTTACAAATAATAATCATCTCAGTACCCTAGTCACTGGAACTGTAGTGAAAATGTATGCACCAAAGTTGTACCAGGTTAATTTAAGTCCATTGTGTCTACCGTGCTTAGACCCAATCCGGGGTAACAGCTACGACCCTGCACCAGGTTAAGCCAATACCCAGAACAGACATGATGGTGCACCTTACCACACTTTGCACCGAACCATGGTAGCACTTACCACTGGTTGTTCCCCACAATTTTCCAAGATCACAACCGGTGATAACTGCTACCACAGTTCGGGGCAAAGCATGGTGAACATCTGGCAGCCGCCAAATAGAAGTGACGGTGGTTGTGACCCTGGGGTGGGGTTAAGTGTGATAAAGTGTGCCTAAGTATTGTAGCGCCACTTCTGAAAATACCCTTAGAAACCAGGTTTGAACAGATACATCAATTCTGCTGGTGCCCAAGCCAAGTTGTGCTAGCTTAATCAAATCAAAGTATCATTACACCTTGTGTAACCAGTACATTTAGACCAGACCTCAGAATCCCAGTTGCATAAGCCCCAAAACACGGTGCCTGAGCTTCAGATTAGATAACTAAGAACAAGTCACAAAGAAAAGTTATTCCCCCTACGTACAAAATCCCAAACAACAAACACCAATTGCATAAGAGAGCAGCTGCTTGAGTTAAAACAGGGATGTAACAAGGCTGTGGCAGGCCTGTGCTCATGGTACAATTATGAGCCCCCTTAAAGCAGGAGGTGGGATCCACCGCTCCGGGAGGCCTGCGTGGAACCACAGCAGACCATACCCGGCTGGGGGTGGGAAGCAGTGACCAAGAGCACCATTGCAGACCATCACCACAAGCCTCAGAAATGGGTGATCTGCAAGGGGGCTTCTTGGCAGTTCTCCTGTGGTAGCAGTAGCTGCCTTCACAAGGGGGCTCCTAGCCAGTGTTGCCCCCACTCCCTGTAGATCCTCTAAAGCAGAAGCAACCCACTAGTTTTAAGAGTAGGTGGGAAGAGTCTGCATTCCATCCATGCCCACTCAAACATTTCCTTCCTAGTACCCTGAGGACCACTAGGAAATTTTCAGAGTGGGTGGGGGTGGCAGCTCCCACTCTCCCCCTGCCCACTCTGAACATTTTCTAGCAGCGTTAAAGCTGTTTGCAAAGGCCCCACTAACCTGCCAAGTCGGAGGCCCAGGCTCAACTCCACCTCCTCAAACCATAATAGCTGCACTGCTAAGCTGAAGGTGCTTGCATGTGCTCATTTAGATCCCGCCCTCCTCCCCCCCTAACCACTCCTGTTTCTAGGTCAGTCTCTCAGTGAAAACATTTAGACCCCATAAACCAACTGCAGATTTTATAGCTCCCCTAAGCTGATTCTGTCAGCCCATCTCCAAAGACTCTTAAATGAGCATCAGAGAATAATCCTGCATTGACACAGAAATGGACAAAGTGATTTAGCAGGTCTTTCTAATTTCTTTGATAAAATATTCTCTCCCTTTCCCCTTTTCTAGGGCTAGGCAAGCTACAGGAGTTTAGAATAGCCCCCATGCTACACCCCACTGTATCAAATGGAGTAGATCCATGGCCAAAAAGAGGCACAGATGAGACCCACAAATTCACATGCATCACAGGATAGCCAAATGTCTGGATTTGCAGGAGTGGTGAACAGAGATTTGGGGTGAACTCAGTTACGTGTGAGTTCACCCTCAGCTTCTGGAGCATTCAGGGTTAGTGTGTTATCTAATTATGGTTTGAGGAGGTGGAGTTGAGCCTGGGCCTCCGACTTGGCAGGTTAGTGGGGCCTTTGCAAACAGCTTGAACGCTGCTAGAAAATGTTCAGAGTGGGCAGGGGGAGAGTGGGAGCTGCCACCCCCACCCACTCTGAAAATTTCCTAGTGGTCCTCAGGATGCTAGGAAGGATGCAGGGTTAGGGTTAGCTTATAGAGCTGTAGTCTCTTCTGTGTGATATCTTAAGATAGGGATGGGAGAAGAAAGAGCTACTAATTTCATCTAATTTCACTCCAAATTGTTGTTGTCATGGCTGTGGAACACTTTCTGAGTTCATCTGCTCAAGATGAGAAACCTCTAATACCTGATCATAACTTCTGAGTGTCACTGAAGAACAAAGAATCCTCTGCTCTTCGATTTAGTAGCCCAGACAAATCCCGCAAGCCACTATGTCTGTTTTTTGAACAGTGTAAATTGATTTAACTATATTTTTCCATTCCATCTTTCCACACCATTTAACTTTTAAAATACTACTTTGATAGTAAAATCTTTCTAGATCAAGATTCCAACTTGCCTGTTGGCGCTTGAAAGTCCAAAGAAGCGCATTAGTGTCCGCAACAGTAAGTGGGAATGATAGCCGGGGTCCATAATAGGAATCTGGGACCTCGATCATCCTCTCATATTCTAGCAACTTCAGATCGGAACCTGTAGTGTTGCAATCACTGGGGCTAGTGAAAAAGTGAGAAACCAAATCTAGAAAGAAGAAAAAGAACATAGGTCTCAGTTTGGGAGGTAACAAACATCTTTATTATTGATGAACATAGAAGAATAATTGGCATTTAATCTGATAATATCATGATAAATTGGTTCTTACCACTGTTATGTGCCATGTTGGAGCTTAGGCTGGAAAACCAATTTATTTATTTATTTCTCACATTTTTATGCCATCCCCTACTGCTTATGCATCTTGGGGCGGCTAACAACATCTTAAAATAATAAAACAATTAAACCCATTAAACATTAAAATAACCCAGGCAGAGAAAAAAGTCCCATCCCTAACCCAACCCACCACCCATCTCCCTCACCAAAGGCCCGGCAGAACAGCCAGGTCTTACACGGTCTATGGAAAGAGGAGAGGTCTAAGAGCAGGCGGACCTCCAATGGGAGGGAGTTCCACAGTCACGGTGCGGTCACCCAGAACATAGTCCCTCATAGTCGACACCCAGGGGACCTCAAGAAGGGCGCCCCCGGCTGACCACACAGGTCGATCCAGATTCCGGAGTGTGAGGTGGTCCTGCAGGTAGGTGGGGCCAAGGTCGTTTAGGGATTTAAAGGTCAACACCAACACCTTGAATTGGGCCCAGAAGTCTATCAACAGCCAGTGCAGAGAACGGAGCACTGGAGTAATGTGCTCGCATCAGCCTGTCCCCTTCAGGAGACGAGCGGCCGTGTTCTGCACCAGCTACAGTCTCCACACCATCACCAAGGGTAGCCCCACATAGAGCGCATTACAGTAGTCTAATCTTGAGGTAATAAAAGCATGGATGATTGTGGCCAGGTCCGAGTCTGAGATCTATGGCCTAAGCCGACGTACTAGGTGTAATTGGTGAAATTCACCCTTTGCCACAGCTGCCACCTGGACATCCAGGCACAGATGTGGATCAAGGAGCACCCCCAGTCTACGGACCTGGGATACCAGGGGAGGACTGACCCTATCAATGATGGGGGCCATCATTCCCCCAGCTTTCCCCACAACCATCACCTCCGTCTTGTCAGGATTTAAGTTCAAGCAGTTCACCCTCATCCAGTCCCCCACAGCTGACAAACACCGGGTAAGCACCGAGACTGCCGGACCTAGTTCTGATGAAAACGAGAGATATAGTTGGGTGTCATCAGCATATTGATGACACCTTATGCCAAACTCTCTAACAACCTCCCCCAAAGGCTGCATATACACATTGAACAAGAGGGGACAAGATGGAACCTTGTGGGACTCTACGTGTGAGGCCCCGGGCAGAAGATGAATAATCACCCAGCACCACACACTGGGTTCTCCCGGCCAGGAAAGAGTGGAACCATTTAAGAACAGCCCTGCTCATCCCTGTCCGGTTCCACAGCCTAGTCACCAACAACTCATGATCAACAGTATTGAATACAGCTGAGAGATCTAACAAAATCAACACGGCCAAATGACCCTGGTCCAACTCTCAGGAGAGGTCATCAACCAAGGACACATGTATAGTCTCTGTGCCATAACCCATACAGAAGCCAGACTGTGAGGGATCAAGGAAGTTGACCCACTCCAAATGCTCCTGAAGCTGTTGAGCCACCACCCGTTCAATAACCTTCCCTAAAAAGGAAAGATTAGAGACCGGCCAATAGCTGGCCAGGGCATCAACATCCAATGATGGCTTCTTGAGCAGGGGTCGCACCAGGAGGCGTTGACTATCCTGGGCACAACAATCCTAATGTCTCCCGGCTGGCCTTAACTAGCCAGGGTGGGCATAGATCTAATTCACAAGAGGTGGCTTGAACAGTCCCAAGAGCCTCACCCACATCTGAGGGTGGCACATCTTGAAATTCATCCCATAAAACAGGACAAGATGTGGCTTTGACTGCCTCTGGCTCATCCACTGTTAAAAGTGCTGCGTCAAAGCCATGGTGAATTTGAGTGATTTTTATCAGCAAAAAAAGTACACAAACAAGTCACAGCAAGCATTTGATAACTCTGAATCCAGGCGGAGGGAGGCTGGACTGACCAGCCCCCTCACCAACCAGAAGAGCTCAGCTGGACAGGACTTAGCAGATGCAATGAGGGCAGCAAAGAAAACCTTCTTTTCTGCCTGCACTGCCACAGCATAGATACGTAACCAGACTCTATGTCGCAATCGGTCAATTTCAGTACGAGAGTGATGCCACCGTCGCCCATCTCGCTTCATCCACCGCAGCTCCTCTGTACACCACGGGGCCTGCATTGTCAGCAATTGGGGAGCAGACGCCTGGGAGCCACACGGTCGATGGTCTCCATCAGCATAGAATTCCACAAGACCACGAGGTCATTGAGCAAACGGCCACTGAAGTCAGAGGAAATATCCCCATGGGCAATCCGGAACCTTTCTGGTTCCATAAGCCTTCAGGGGTGAACCAACCTAATTGGTTCCGCACCTTCCCAGGGACCGACATGCGCCAGGAATTGGGCCCGGGAGACTATCAGCAGCCAGTGCAGAGAACAGAGCACTGGAGTAATGTGCTTTCAGGGCATGAAATTTCAGATCCAAGTCTAGTAGTCATAAAAATTTCTTGGTCGCCAAGGGTAAATTAAACTGCAAATTTGCATAATTAGCCACCACCTATTTATGCAAATATGAACGTTTGCATATTTGTGCATAAATAAGTATTCCTCATCTGCACACATACCTTTTAATAGCTACTAAAAAATCATGGCTCATCCCCCGCAGGGATGGGGACAGCAGGGATAGGGGGTGGGGGACATCGAGGATGGGGGGTGGGGAAAATGGGATGGGGACATGCATGCAGGCCAGAGAGGGGCTGGTGGTTACGGGTGCTGGCCGGGCGCTGGGGGCAGCCTTTCCCGCTGGGCTGCTGCTGCGCCTGCCTCCTCCTCAGCTCCACTGACTGACCGGCCGCTCCTCTCCCGAGCCGCCTGAGCGGCTCCAGCCGGCTGGGGCACCGCGGCACCATGAGCAGACACAGCCAGGCAGCCTGGGGGGGCTGCAAGTACTGGGCCAGGTCTCACAGCACCTCCTCCTCTCAGGCTAGAGAGGAGGAGGTGTGGTGGGGCTGGGCTGGTACTTGCATCCCCAGCCAGGGCCCAGGCTGCCCCCCCACGTAGTGAGCCGTGCAGGAGCCCTCCACGTGGCAGAGACCCGGAAGTATGGCTATCGCATAGCCATACTTATTTCTGGGTCTCTGCCATGTGGAGCGGGTGGGGGGGGCGGGTCCAGCATTATGTGAGGCGGGGCGTGAGGAGGCACAGCTTGAAGGGGGACACAGGCAGAGCAGCGGCTGCCCAGCTGCCTGTCCCGCTGAGTTGTGTTTTTTTTTAATTTGCCGCAATTTTTTTTTTAAAAAAAAAACCCTCAGTGGAACAGGAGGCTGGGCAGCTGCATTAAGGGCAGGTTGCCAGCCCTCATTTTCTGGTTGCCAATGATGACTTGGCGACCAGAAATTTCGCACCCTGCTTGTGATGACTCATCCCCCTAAGGAGACAAGCCGCCGCATTCTGCACCAGCTGCAGTCTCTGGACCGTCACCAGGGGCAACCTCACGTAGAGCACATTACAGTAATCCAATCTCAAGGTAATAAAAGCATGGATGATAGTGGCAAGGTCCGTGTCTGAGACATACGACTTAAGCCGTCACACCAGATGCAATTGGCGAAATGCGCCCTTTGCCACAGCTGACGCCTGGACATGCAGGTGGAGCTGTGGGTCTAGGAGCACCCCCAGACCTGAGACACCAGGGGGGACAGACACCATCAATGATGGGGGTCATCACTCCCCCAGCTTTTCCCACAACCATCACCTCTGTTTTCTTGGGATCCAATTTCAGGCAGCTCACCCTCATCCAGTCCCCCACAGCTGACAAATACTGGGTAAGTGCTGAGACTGCTGGGCTTGGGTCTGGTGAAAAAGAGAGGTACAGTTGGGTGTCATCAGCATACTGATGACACCTTATGCCAAACCCTCTGACAACCTCCCCCAAAGGCTGCATATACATGTTGAACAAGAGAGGGGATAAGATGGAACCTTGTGGGACTCCACATGTGAGATCCTGGGGAGAAGATGAACAACCACCCAGCACCACACGTTGAGTTCTCCCAGCCAGGAAAGAGCAGCACCATTCAAAAACAGCCTCACCCACTCCGGCTGAGTCCTGCAACCGAGTCACCAACAGCTCATCATCAACAGTATCAAATGCAGCCAAGAGATCTAATAGGATCAACAGGGTCAAATGACCCTGGTCCAACTCACGGCAGAGGTCACTGACCAAGGCCACAAGTACAGTCTCCGTGCCATAACCCGGACGAAAGCCAGACTGTGAGAGATCTAGGAAACTGATCTGATCCATAAGCTTCTAAAGCTGGGGAGTCACCACCCGCTCAATAACCTTCCCTGAAAAGGGAAGGTTAGAGACCAGCCAATAGCTGGCTAGGGTGTCACTGTCAAGTGATGGTTTGTCTTGATGTTCAGGAATTACCAGTTCAATAAAAAGAAATTCAACCAGTTATCTGTCCTGTTATTCCACTCTGCCCCAAACAGCATATAATATTTAAAATTAATCATTGAGCATCCATAGTTTCATCATCTGTTTGCAACAATAAAAGTGTAACTGCATTGTGGTTTTAAAGCCTATTGGCCTGTTGCAATTGCCTTCCTGTATATGACAAATTTCAGACCAGCAACGAAGATTTAAACACACACTCACTTGATTGTTTCACAGTACTGATGCGTCAACATTAACAATTTTAGCTAGTGATGGCTCCGATCCTCAGAGCGCTCTCTCTTTACAAGGGGAAACTGTGCCAGCGCAGCAATGGGACCAACAGCACCAAGCTCATTGTCTAAACTGAAGAGAGCACTCACCCATGGCAGGTGAAAACTGTTTTTCTTGAAGCAGGGAGAAGGCCGAAACAGTATTAGTGGCTTCAATCCGGGTAGTTTAATATGTGTGTGTGTGTGTGTGTGTATGTATGTGTGTGTGTGTGTGTATGTATGTATGTATGTATGTGTATGTATGTATATATATGTATATATGTATATATATGTATGTATGTATATGTATGTATGTATGTATGTATGTGTATATATATATATATATATATATATTTGCACTTGTGGTGGGTTGAAGTGTTTGGTTTCCAGAAGATCATTTCTCTCCACTGTTTGTTATTTCAAGAAACAACAGAGCTAGCTAATTATAGTGCCCTAAATAAGAATGTTGCAACCGTTACTAAGGAATCAGGGTTGCTATGGTTCTAAACAGCTTGTGTTTGGTTGTAGTTGAGCTTAATATTTTTTGTAACCTTGATGAGATTTAACAAAAAGGTTAATTTATTATTTATTGTTGCATCCACACAGCAGGATGGATGAAGCTTCTTGGTTTAATGCTTTACTGTATTCATATTAGGATTTTTAAAGCATTCATAACAGCACCTGAGTTTTTAACTAGTATAATCAATACTATTTGTGGGGTGGCAAAGCTATTCTATATTAAATGCATTTCAAAGATAAAAGATCAGTGTTTACATGGACTAAATTTTGACACTGAAACCCCAGGAGTCTGATCATTCTATTGGGCATATTAAGCTGTCACTGACCAAGCACTCGGGAATGAGGAAATTTGGCCCAGAATATTGGCAAGTTAACAAGAAACAAAGTCATTCAGAAGGGTGAGGGTGGGGGGTGGTATGGGGTTTTTTTTTTGTGTCCTCATTTTTATGGTTGTTTTTAATATTTAATGTTTTATATATTTTATTGTATTTTTATGGATGATTTTGTTAGCTGCCCCGGGCTGCCAGTGGCAGGAGGGGTGGGGTAAAAACGTTTTAAATAAATATCTTTAATCTGAACTACTTTGGGTAAAAATATACAGGTGGTACAGCAGCTCCCTGACCCGGCCCTTGGCAGGAAACTGCAGCTGACATGGCCCGGCTCGTGAGGGGCACCGAACTAACATGCCCATGGCTGAAGAGCCACCCTGCTTGCCCCAAGTAGGGCAGGAAGCTAAATAAATGTGCAGGTGGGCAGCCACACCCAGGTTCCAGCACCCTGCCCCTGCCATGACGGACAGCGATGGCGACCAGTCATGGTGCTTGACCATGGTGGCTCCTACCCTGAGACAGGAATGGAGGGGCTGAAAACATGTACTAGCCCATGTTGGCGCATGTGGACAGCCCAGGCTAGCCACCTACCTGCCCCAGGTATCTGGTGGCACGTAAACACACATGTTGGTGGGTCCCGGGCCAAAGCAGGCCACTGTCGCATGTGTTTTACTTGTTACCCTTGGTTTCCATGCCTGAAATAGGGCTCTGTGTGATCCAAAAGCTTGCATACTTTCACCAACAGTATTTGGTCCAATAAAAGACATCATCTCGATACTTTCCCAGTGTTTGGAGGCCGTGGCGGATTGGATGAGGCAGAGCAGACTGAAGCTGAACCCAGATAAGATGGAGGTGATGGTAGTGGGGAGGGCGAAGGAGGTGTCAGCTCCTCCTATTGGGGGCGGGGGGTCTGCCGTCCGGTTGCCCAGCAGGTTCGGAGTCTGGGGGTGATTTTAGATGCGGACATCCGCCTGGATCGGCAGGTGGAGGCGGTGGCTAAAGCTGCCTTCCGCCAGCTGTATCTGGTGCAGAGGCTGCGCCCATACATCTCCAGACCCGACCTGGCCACTCTCATCCATGCCTTCGTTACCTCGAGGCTTGACTCCTGCAACGCGCTCTACATGGGGCTTCCCTTGATATTGGTTTGGAGGCTGCAGCTGATACAGAATGCGGCGGCCCGTCTCCTTACGGGGACGGGTCGCCGTGAGCACATTACACCAGTGTTCCGTTCTCTGCACTGGCTGCCTATAGCGTACCGAGCCAAGTTCAAGGTGCTAGTATTGGTATACAAAGCCCTATACGGTCTAGGCCCCTCTTATATAGGGGACTGCCTCGCCTTCCGTGACTCAGGACGGACCCTCCGATCCACTGGGGGCACCTATCTGGAGGTCCCCTGTGTAAGGTGGGGGCCACCATGGAGAGGGCGTTCTCGGTGGTCAGGACACGGTTGTGGAACTTCCTTCCGAAGGAAGCCCGCCCGGCCCCGGGTCTGCTCACCTTTCAGCGGGCATGTTCGCCCAGGCCTTTGGAGGGGAGGGGGGGAGGGAGGGGTAAATGGGGGAGATTGGTGGGGTGGGGAATTGGAGGGTAGGGTTAGGGTTTTAAATGTCTTTTTTAAAGTGATGTTGTTTTTTAATGCATTTTATTGTTTTACCGTATTGTTAGCCACCCCGAGATGCCGTTGGCATGAGGGGGTGGCATAAAAATACTAAGAAATAAATAAATAAATAAATAAAATAAAATCTGAACTGCTCTCTCTCTCACACACACACACACGCATACAGTTGGGACCAACACGGAAACCACACTCTCTGTTTCGACAGCAATCACAGTCCAGATACTTACATCCACTGCTTTTTCACCATTGCTGCAAATGGGGAAAACTCAGGGGACACAGGTCCCTGTCATAGCAATTCTACCATCTTACCCATCGCCCCACCATATCGCCCTTCGAAGCACCAGTTTTTTCAATACCTCCTTTGCATCTCTTTTCCCTTCAGTACTGACAGTTGTTCCCCCCGTCCTTAGCTTCATTTTCAGAGCAATTCCACTTTACAATTGTATTTAATCACAGGTGATTTGCAAGGCAGGGAAATCTACCTTAGAAGAAGTTAGTGGCCATATTTGTTGTGGGTGTCTGAATGGGAAATAGTAATGGCAGCAGTGCATCCAGAATCAAAGAAGCCAGGGCAATTTACATAATTTCTAAAGAAGAAAACTAAGAAAACAGCATGGAGACATTATTTAAAAAAACTGGACTCCCACTTCCATTCCAAAAGCTTGCATGCTCAGTGGACAGGAATTTGCATAACTGGAAAATAAAACTCCAGTTTTGAATTACTAAATGGTATAGTGTCTTTGTTCTCTGGCTTTGCTAGGAGGAGCCTTTGTCAGGTTTGCATAACAGTAAAGTCTATTTCTTCTGTATGTGCAAAACAAAGCAAGTGCTGATAAAAAGATCAAGGCAAGTAAGCCATTTCTCCTTTTAAAAAAAATGTCCCCACTCAGCACAGTTTGCAGCCAATAATCTTTAAAGAGGCTCCCTTTGTATTTACGCTAAGAACAAAATCAGGTATATGGAAGTACTTAGCAGTGGAGTCCTTTTTGTGATGTAGCCACCTTTTCCCCACCTGAGAATGGTTTTGTGAGAGGTGGATTGAAAGGCTGAGTCGGTATGTGCACCAAGCCCTGCTTTTTGTTTTTAAGTTTTCTATGGGTGTCTCCACCTACTTCCCAAGGACTAGTTGGAACATAAACTCCAGATGACAACAAAAAGTGCCAAACGAGCAATTCACCAAGCTGTGCAGTATTTCCTCAATACCACCGACACCACAGTGATAGCCAATGAAGGCGGCAATAAGAAATAACTATGGATAAAAAATAAAGGGACTGTAGCACTGAAAGAAAAATGATGATAAAATGGTCTTTTAAATTTTTTTAAAAATAAATCTATATTCTGATTGTACTTTTCAGAAGTAAATGTTCATTGTTCTGAATAGGGAAGTGGTTTTCATTCATTCATATTGCAAGGAAGAAGGGCCCTTTCCTGCTAATGACTATGTGGGGTGGGAGGGTGTCAGTGCCATTACTTAGCTGAAATGAGGGTTCAGCTGAGTGCTTTTATGACCCGTGCAGGGCGGGAACAGGGCTTACAGGGCTGTAACTTTGTGAAGGGATTGCCCTGCTTGCAAAGTGCAAGGCTTAAGGTGGGAACGGGAGGGGGCGGGGCCTGCCCAGGGACACAGTGTGCGCTCAGTCAAGCCACATTCTGACTGTTGCGGTGAGTGCGAAGGGATCTATATCCACAGCCTAGAAAGTCTCCTTGAAGCTGTCATGAAACTGACTCGGGTCTGTCAGAAAGGGCGGCGGCACCCTAGGCAGCTGAGAGGAAGCGGCGGTGGCGGTAGGAGCGGTCTCTTTGTCCAGGTCTTTTTTTAGAAGTGGCTGAGGTGGCGGCAGCAGTCTCAGAGGCTTTTGTGAGGCTTCCGGCAGGGGATAGCTGGTCCTGGGGAGCATGGGCTTCAGGTGTGGTATTCTGATTGCACCCCCCTCCCACTTGGGGCTTGCAAGTTGCTCATAGGCATTGCCCCTCTTAATCTTTCATTATGGCTAGAGGGAAGCAGAGCAAGAAATCTGCTCCTTCCCATGGGAGAGTTATAAGGGGCCAGGGGCATGGCGTGCTGACCCGATCCTGCATTTGGAAGTCAGCCTATGGCTCCATTTGGAGGGCCCAGGGGCAGAGGGAGAGGTTCCCTTCTCAGAAGGAGTTCAGGCGGAGTAGGCCTGACAGCCATTTTGGGCCCTTATCATCCAGCATCTGGGAGTTCTGGGGCGCAGGTGCAGAATGCAGACCTGTTGCAGACCCTCCAGGCCTGGATGAATGGTTGGGATGACCTTTTTCAGCAGTGGTTGGGGGCTGGGGGGAAGCTCCTCATACCTCCTGTGCCACATACTGATCCCATTGGATCTTTTGCTCAAGCTGGGGGTGATTTCTCTGGGGGGCAGAGTATGGAGAATGGGCGGCACCCTCCCATGACTTCTCATTTCAGAGGCGAGGAGCAACCATGGAGGAGGGGGGCAGATTTGTAAGCAGAGCCAGACCCTGTCCAAACCCTGCTGCATCGGGTGGATACCATGGAGCATCAGATCATGAAGATCGTCAGTGTTCTCAGCAGCGGGCAGTTCCTGGCCACTCAGAGGGTTCCTGTTTGTAGTTCTGGAGCAGGTGAGTCTGTGTCTTCAGCTCAGACTGCGTTCTCCCCTGCGGTGGCGGCAGCAGGAAGGGCGAGGGAAGATGCGGCAGCGCCAAGGAGCCGGCCGACGGGAAAAGAGCCAGTGCAAACGGGGATCTGCTGCAGCTTCTCTCGCGCATGTCAGGGTGCAAAATCCTGCTCTGACATATGCGAGAGAAGCAGCGACAGATCCCCGTTCGCACCGGCTCTTTTCCCATCGGCCGGCTCCTCAGCGCTGCCGCGTCTTCCCTCGCCCCTCCTGCTGCCGCCACTGCCGCCGCAGGTGAGAACACAGTCATAGATTTCACAAGGGGAAGTTGTTAGGGCCCAGTTGGTGGGCACTTTTGCTGGGCAGCCAGCTGATCCTTAGACTTTCAGGCAGGCAGCTAGGCGTGCAGCAGCAGGGCATCATCGTGGGGTCCTCTGGGCCAGTTGAGTTCTTTGGCTACAGCAGTAGAGGGGATTCAAGGGCAACAGGCATCTTAGGGTGATTTTAGACGTGCCGGACGGCGGACTTGACACTGCGTGAGATCACATATTCATCCCCCTCCGGAATCAGATTGGCCAGTCAACAGATGTGCCGGCTGATTCTGGAGGGGGATTGGGGGAGGGGGATGGGCCATGTGGTGCGATGTGCGGCCGCACAGCCCTGCTCCCCCGGCCACCCACACTCCGGGAGACGGGCAGACACAGTGACCAGTCCGGCTGCTGGGCCTGGTACATCCTGGGGTCTGGGCCACGGGCCGGAATCAGCGGCGGGAACAGACGTTACCATCCGCCAATTCTGGGCCGTGGGGCAGTAACAGACATTACGATACCACTGTCAACCACGGTGAACCCCACAGTGGTGGTCATGGTACCGTAACATCTGTTGGGCCCAAATGAGATTCCCGCTGGGGGTTCACTCCCGGCGGGAATCCCTTTGACCACGCTTCCGGAGCTCCGGCTCCCGGAGGGCTGGAAGCGTGGCTAAAGCGATTCCCACCGGGGGTGAACATCTGGCGGGAATCTCTTTGGGGCCCAACAGATGTTACGGTACCACAGCTGCCACGGTGGCGTTCACCATGGTTGACTGTGGTATCGTAATGTCTGAAATTACCCTTAGCCTCCCTTGGCATGTTTCCACAGTCCTGCAGGGACAGCAGGGGTCGCCACCTACAGTTGGGGATGTTACACACCCAACTCAGGCATCCCAGCCTCCCTGGCTGGGTGTTACCATGGTCCTGCAAGGGGCTCAGGGACAGCAGGCGTCACCCCCTGTAGTAGGGGGAAATTTTTTCAAACTACCTTAAGTCTGTCCTTTTGTGCAGAATTGCATTGTGTACAACTGATTGTATAAAGTTGTCTACACTGACATTGTCAACAGTTCATTGTATAACGTGTATACAATTTTTATACATGTAAACAACAGAGTTAAGGCAGTTTGAAAAAAATTGCTTGTTAAATTATGATCATACAAAAATGATCAATAAAGAAATAATGTGATAGTGGTAAATAATAAGAGTAAGTATGAATGATAAGGAATTAAGTATATATATTATGTTAATGTTGATAGTATATTATGGAATATAGATAAAAAATGTGTAAATGACTTCCATGTTTTTTGGCATTTAATTTTTGTTGTAATGTATGTTAAATGTTTTTTTAATTGTAATTGTAATTAATTGTTATGTTTTGTGACAAGTAGTGAAATTACTTGTCACTAATTTCCTCCTGTTGCTGGAAAGATTCAAAATAGCAGCAACAGGGAGCAGAAGGGCTCTTTTCCTCATGGCGTTAACTCTTGTGGTGCTGCTGCTGCTACATTTCTAAGTGTAGGACTGAGGGGGGCCCAGGGAAAGTAGGGTCTGTGTGGAGAGGAACTCTGGGAGAAGAGAGAGACAATTTGATTTAACTTAGGAAAATGATGTCAGGTGGTGAGGAGGGTAAGGAGCCATAGTTTTAGGTAGCCAGGCAGCAGGGCTGCTCTTCTTCCCCTTCCTTTCACTAGATCTTCAGTTTTCTGAGACATTTGGACAAAAATATTCAGTCTGATTTGATGCAATTTTGTTCACTGTACTCGCATACATAGGCCGTAGTCATTCCTTAAGGACCCAGCAAGCACTTAAGCACATGTTTACATCCAATTAGAATCAACTGGATGTAAGTACATGCTCAGGTGCTTTGCTAAATAGAGGCAGACCCAAACACATGCTTCAAATATTATTTTAATAGTACTAGCATTGCACCTGTGATCAGAGACAGGTCCAGGATGGCAAGGGTGGTGAAAGGAGGAGGAGGGTGGCTAGGATTGGAACGTAGGGCCAAAGAAGCCACAATTGAATTCTGGGAGTTTGGACAAGCAACATTCTAAAGCAATTATGCAGGGAACAGGAGAGACCAAAGGAAAAGGTCAACAACAGTGACTATCCAGAGTAGGCCCCGGCCTTGCAACACTCTAATTAATTACAAAGGGGGTCTCCTGAGTAGGACAATGAGTTTCGGAGAAATAAGCCACCCAAGGACTATCAAGACATCATCCTACCCTGAAGCAGGAACCAAGTGACCTCAAAGACAGGAATGTAGATGGAGTTGATCCTATCCCTAACAGGAGCATGATGCAATGGTCAAAAACACCACAAGCAAGTTATCTCAGCAGATGGTGTATTGAAGACAACAGGCATCAGCATGAGGCAGCGTCCTGACCAATGGACTTTGACTGTATAAAAGAGGACCCTTTCCAACAGGACTTCAACTCAAGGCTTGGGGTCACTAGCTGTGCAGTGAAAATCTGTGGCTTGAGTCCCTTCCTGACCTCACACACATGGACACACGTCCTCACTCTCCAGCAGCTCATCAAGGGCGACCATTTGAGCCCCCTCCCTGTCTTCCTCTGGACCAGCTCTCCTCTCTGACTGTGACTACCGGAGACGTAAAAACAACATAGGTTAGAGTACTGGGGTTCTTAACTGGTAATATTGCCATGTCCAATTATTAATGGTGTATCCAATAAAATAGAGCTGTACTGATACAATTGGTGTGGTTCTTGGGCAATCAACAATCCCTTGATTTCTAATAAGGGAAACTTAGGGAAGAGACAGGTATACATTCATGAAGCTGAGAAGTTGCAGGTGCACGTGCTTAAATGAGTTACAGGGAAGGAGGGGGATCTCAAAGGATGAGAATAAAAGAAGCAGCAGCAGTGATTAACCTGTAGGGGTGAGGAGCTAGGGAAAGCCTAATAAAAGAGGTTGGTTTATTATAGGCAGGGATCCGTGTTCATTGCTTTTTCTCCATTGGCAACAATGGGGAAAACACAGTGAACACGGATCCCTGGTTATAGGAAGGGTTTTATACAGATCATTAAATACATAGTTGAATGGGCACCTCAGTTATTTGACACATTTAGCAAAAATCTCCAACACTATATGCTTAATAGATAATACCCTAAGTATTCAAAACTCAGTTAAATCAACATCAAATCTTTCTGAAGAAAAGCCTTGTACTGCCACTTGAACGCTATTCCTGCACTAAACTCCCTTGGTCACCCAGGTTTGCAGCCTTGGGGTGCTCTTGGATCAGCTGCTGTGCCTGGATTGTCAGGTTGTGGCCGTGGCCAGGAGCGCTTTTTACCAACTTCATCAGGTGAGAAGGCTGCAAACTTTTCCATCAGATTCAGATCTGGCCAATGTCATCCATCATTGGGGGCCCCAAGTTCATTTCTTGTCCCTTGGTCCACTTCAAGATAGCTATGTCCCTGCATCCGTGCCTTCGTAACCTCAAAGCTGGACTACTGCAATGCACTCTGCGGGGGGCTGCCCTTGAAGACTATTTGGAAGCTTCACTTGGTGCAGAACACAGTGGCCCACCTTCTCGCTGAGACGGGTCGCCGGGAGCACATTACACCAATGCTCAGGAGTTTGCACTGGCTGCCAATAGCTTTCCGGGCACAATTCAAGGTGCTGGTTTTAACCTATAAAGCCCAAACAGCCTGGGCCCCAGATATCTGAAAGACCGCCTCTTCCCCTATGTCCCATCACAGCATCTGAAGTCGGCCGAGGACGCCTTCCTGTGAGTGCCCTCTGTCCGTGAAGTTGCTTCATCTCAAAGGTGCGCAGGGAGGTGTTCTCGGTTACTGCCCCACAATTAGGTCTACCTAAGCCCGAGCCAGTTCATAGTCTGGTGGAGATGCAAGACCTTTTTGTTTGGCCAGACATTTGACAGGCAGGAATAGGGTTCAGTGGGACTGGGTAGAGGGGCTGGGGTGGAGGATTGGTGGGTGGTAGGTGGAAGTAACCAGTGGAGTGGGTGGAATGATGGGGCTTTAAGGGATTTTATGCATTATTGTATTTTATATTTTGTTCTTGTAATTCCAATGTTATGAGCCGCCCTGAGTCTTCAGGAGAAGGGTGCAGAAAAATGTAATAACTAACTAACTAACTAAATAAAATAAACTTTCAATCATTATTTTTGTGGATTATAGATTGGACTTTAATTTTTTTTCTAAAATGGAAGCATTGCTTATTGGCCAATCCTATTACAAACCAAGTACATGAAACAAACCAAAACCACACAGCCAAAATTCTACCTTTTGGGCAAACGTTGAGCTTTGGAACTTTTAGCCAGAAGGGCAAAGTTTTTGTGAGATTACAGTTACGGTTACTCTTTGCCACTGCTGCTGTCATTATAGCAAGGGTACACTCATGATACAGGTAACCAGGCTCCATTTAATTCCCTGCTGTGTCAGTGAAAAAGCAATGACATAATCTTTGAAAATCTCAAAACAGGCCCAGTTTAAACAGCTCCACGAGTTCATATTTCTGAAAAAACAACCGAGTCAATTCATTCAGAAAATAAACTGAAATATAGAAGCATTATAAATAACTGGTAGATAGAAGATATGAACAGCAGCATTAGATGTTCTGAGCATCCACTTCATTTCTGCAAAGACACATGAGGAAAAAGGTATTCATTGCAAGTCAGATATATGATAAACCAAATAGAAAAATGAACTGGTTTTGTCCTCCTTTTAATGTTGTCTTAATTATTGTTTTTCATATTTGTAAGCTGCCCTGCCTGTGGCAGGAAGGGCGGGGTAGAAAATGTTTTAAATAAATAAATAAATAAAAACTGTAGAACAACTACAGTAGAAACCCTCTTTAGTGGACACCCTGGGGGACATGCTTTTTTTCTTCCCCAGATTAGAGGTGTGCAGGGGCTTTATTGTGAGGGTAATACAATGTATTTGAGCTGCAGGGAATTCAAAACACAGATGGTTTGCACACAAGGCAGAGGGGAGGGAGTAAACTGTTGTGAGCCGAAATCACGGCTTGGGGATCACGTGAAGCTCCATTCATGCGTGCTGGATTTTGAACCCTGTGAAATCACGGCAGAAAGGGGCTAATTATGTTCAAAACCCTGCAGACGAGTGGAGCTTCAGGCGACCCCCCTGCTGTGATTTTGGCTCATGGCAGTCCCCCCTCCTTCCCCCTGCCCCCCCATCTCATGTGCAAGTGCCCATAGCCAGAATAAGGAACAATCTAGTTTAGACAGATCCAGATAAAGGAGATTCTGCTGTATATGCTCTGCCTTGTTTTCCCCTGCTCAGAATGTCCACAGATCCTTACGCCACAGATCCTGTATTTTTAGTTCTTATTTCTGATTTGCCCAGGGACGGGTCCTGTCTGGGGCTTAAAGGTGGCATACTCTTACCAACATAGGGTCTAATAAAAGGTATCATTGGAACTAATTTGTCTCCATTTCTTACATTTTGGACCAACGCAGTAACCACTAACCACCCTCTTTTCAGACACAGATCTAAGGAGTTGAGAACATAACCAGGGTAATCGAACTGTTTTTAAAACACTTCACTGCTCTATGGTTATTTGTAGTGTGTTTTAATCTTGCTGTCATAGTGCTCTGTATGCATTTTAACTGGAGTTCTAAATAGTTGCCTCGCAAGAAAGAAAAATAAGCTTTTATATGGCTGTGTGTGGTGGGGACTGCCCCGCTGTTAGCACTGATAGGTTCAGTCTAACCAAATAGATGTTTGTTTGTCAGAATTTGGCAGTCAGTCTCAAGTAGCTCTGCTGCTTGGAATCTGCACTTCAATAAAGACTTTTATCCAAGTATCTCACAAGCACTTTAAAAATCAAAGCGTTCTTTCATTGCCTTATCTGAGCTACTTGCAAAATGTGGTAATATATCAGTCATTTATTTATTTATTATTTATGTGTCAGCCTTTCCCATAGGCTCAGGGCGGTTTACAATAAAAAACATAAAATCCAGTGAAACCAAATAGAACCCCACTAAAACCATTCCCGCCCCAGCCCTCCAAGCCCTATCTCTGCCCACTAAAAGCCCGGTCAAATAAAAAGGTCTTTGTTAAAGGGAGACTAGGGAGCTCCCTATCCCCGTGGGGCAATGGTCCTTTAAGGGATTGGATGCGACAGTGAAGCTGGCCCTTTAAAGGTTTACGCCACAGGTGAACAGGGTGGCTGGTGAGATCCGGTGAGGAGACAGGTGTGACTGAGAGTCACCTGCGGGATGGTATGGTGGCCCTTATGCCAGCTAGCGAGCCAGTCTAGATGCAAGATGAGAGAGGCTTGCGAGAGGCAGCAGGACGCAAGCAGAGAACAGCACAGCTAGCTAGGGAAATTGACAAGTGGCGGCAGAATAGTGAACTCAAAGCCGCAGAGACAGATGAGGTCAGTACTGGAGCAGACCCTGGAGGCTTACCTAGGAGGGGCTTGAGCATGGCGCCAGGTAGGGCCCTTCACTGGTGTCGGAGATAGAATTACGACTTGAGAGCAGAGACAGAAAAATGTGGGCAGCAGAAAAACTGGGAGCCAGGGTTTTGCCTCTGAAGGCCACAGACTGAGATAACTTGGGACCCTGGGGTAACTTGAGACGAGACAGCGAACTCTCCATTGGGGCCGGGACCCGGGATGGAGTGCATCCCTAGTATAGTCTTGCATCACCTTCTGAAGATGCTCAGGCCGTTTTTAGACGAGCGCAGCGGTGCCCGCGCTTGTTTGCCAAAAGACCTGGCAGTCCGATTTACACGTGACACCGCCGCCGAATACGTGCATGCACGGGCAATGTGCATCCATTTCTGACCGCGAACTGACCGGGTTGGCGATCGAGGCTGGTCATACGTGGCCGGAAATGGATGTTCATTGCCCGTGCATGCGCGTATTCGTCGTCAGCGTCACGTGTAAATCGGCCTGCCGGGTCTTTTGTTAAACAAGTGCGGGCACCGCCGTGCTCGTCTAAAAACGGCCTTAGACTTTGGCAAACCTCCAGGTAAAGGGAGCTCCAAAGTGGTGGGGCAGCCCCTGAGAATGCCTCTCTCTGCGCCCAAGTCGTCCAGACCTGCTGTAATGATGGTATTTGCAAGAGATACTCCCGGCTGACCCGTGGTTTAATTTGTTCATTTTGCAACACTCTTACGGTCCTGGACAATTTTTGTTTTTCTAAAATCCTTGGTCTTCTTCACCCTGTTCATATATCGTGAAAGCAGGGCTGGATCAAGGAATGTGCAAAGTGTAGAATCCCAATAGGAGCTCCCCCAAGAGATAGATTCTATGAATAAATTTGAAATGACAACCTGAGTGTGAGAAGCAATGGAATAAAATACAGGCCCACGGAGCCTCCAACGTAAGGAGTCCTGGCCCACAAAAGGTCTCGGGTGGAATTAATTAAGGAATTTCACGCCACCATTTTGCATGGATGGGACCCCAGCTTCCCTGGGTCCAGTACTGCATGCATGCAAGGTTACAGTGCATGTCTGCTATGGCATTTTCTGCCATTCCCTAGTATACCTTGTTTCTGATCCTCTAGTTTCCAACTCTGCGGATTCTTTTCTCACCCTCCAGAACATCTGATCCCATAGAGATTGGAAACAATGTGTGAGAGAAATGAACTCAGCAGAGATAATTCACCAGCTATTTTCCAGAGAATCGATTTAATCTTTAAAATAAGATGGCTCAAAGGGAAAAAAAAGGCTTAAAGAATCTGGATTAAAAAAGTCACTGATTTATTAATCCAAAATATTCATTGGTGTATCAGTAACTCGTATAACACCTATGAAGGCTGAGCTTCACATTTGAAAGTCCCAACAGCTGAAAAAACCATGTAAAAATGAATGTATCCAGGCCGCTTACCATACGTGCTGTATACGAGACTGACTGCAACAAAGATCCTAGAATCAGTTTCACTAAAAACATTTCTTAAAAAAATTATTGCTTTTTAGTTGAGATGACTGCACAGGAATAACTTCTGTGCTCCCTCGTTCGTGCTGAATTTTGATCAATCCACATTTCCTGCTCTGGAATCTTTCAAATGCAAATCATGTATGAGGATGGTATCCTTTTATGAGACATACTTAATCAACTGTATCAATTCCACGAGGTTAGAGATTTACTCTTCAAGAGGTAGTCTCCGCGTGACACCAAGAGGGCCAGACTCCACACACAAATGGTGAAAACATTCAAAACAGCAGCCAGCCAAATCGATTGCCCAGCCCACGGCGCGGCAACACAGCGGCCACACACTGGGGCAACGCTGACTGCTCCCACGTCCCGAGTTGGGTGAACACACGGGCAGGGTTCAGGCCCAGGAGCAACAGCCACTGGCCTCCAGCAGTAGGATTGGGCCCATGAAAAGTGACTGGCGGCAGCAGATCCCTCCTGAACTCCATGTCAGAGCAATCCCATCTGGGGGCCATACATGGCCCCAGCCCAAGGTGCTGATATCTCTGCCTCACTTCCTCTGGCACAGGGAAGCCAGTGGCTCTGCATAGGCTGAGCTGCACCTGGAAAGTGCCCCATAGGCTGTTACCCCTTGCCCGTGTGTGGCGGGCAGGTCCTAACACAGCATATGGGCGGAGACAGCATCTGTGCTACATGCTGCGTGCCACAACGTCCTGCTGCCATGCAGGGCGCGAGATGAGGAGGGAGGGACCGTACAGGCTTGGGTTCGGCTCTGGGAACCACCAACCTTGAGCAAAGGTAACCTCCCTCGGTTTTTCCCTCCCTGCCAGGGGCAGCTTCTCCCGGCCACACCATCAGCTGAGAGGCGGCCAGAGGGTGGGGGACTCTGCTCACTCCCAGCCCACAGCATCAGCATACAGGTGGCTGCTGTTCCTGGGTCTGACCCTTGCTGACATTGTGGCCTTGTCCACAGTGCTAGCAGACCTCTCCCTATGTAGGGGCTGCATGGGACCTAACAGATGGGAGGGTTACATTAGTCCGACTGGGCCAGCCTTGGTGCGTGCTGCGTCAATCACCATCTCTGGATGACATGTCAGGCAGCAGCCAGTCACCTGCCCTGCAGGCGAACATCTGGTGGCCACCTAACTAGGGTGGCCATACCGCCCCTTTAAAAGAGGACACTTATGAAAAATACACGGTACAGGGCTGCATTGGAACCAATGCACCTCTGCAACATGCGTTTTTCATACGCATCCTATTTTAAAGGGGAGGAATGGCCACCCTGCACCTGGCAGAGAGGCAGGTGAACTGTGGACTAATGACAGCTAGTGTGGGCTACTGTCTTGTTTGTTTTAACCCAAGTCTGTTAACTGCTAGTCTAAAACCTCCCTCAAGTTCTGTCTCATCTTGATTCCTGCATCGAATCCACCAAAAACGTCATGGATCTAGAGATCTGTATTTTTTTAAGGCAGGAAGAATACTGTCACGAAGGAACATAGGGTCACACACGTGTGGTGCTGGCCTACACGTAGGCTACAAGCCTAGTAAATATGTAAAGCTGGAGGTCAAACATGGATGTAATGTTGAGAACTGGCAGCTCAGTTCATATAATTATTTGCTGTTAACTGACAGTCGGGAAACTGTCGACATTTAAAGAATGTGTATTTGGGAAGCCTAGCCAGACAGAAACCCATTTACTTGCAAATTAAGCTTCCTGTTTACCTGTTTGCCTGGGTTGCCTATGCGAGGAAACACACAAGCTCATGAGCAGGAAAGCTCAAACAAAGAGACCATGAAAAGGTATTTAAAGGGAGACAAGACAAAGGACAGACAGAGCCATCTTGAGCAATCTCATTAGCATCCTGGATCCTGCCAGCTAGCAAGGCTGGAAGACATGCACTGAGACCAGGACTTTGATTTCTAACCTTAAGAACTGGAGCCCGGCCAACATCACCAAACTGGCTGTGTATGGACTGATTCTATGGACCTTTATAGAGTAAGAGTCTAATCTAGGAATTCAACCAGTATAGATCAGGAATGCGCTATATTTACCTTTGATTTCTAGTAACCACTCTGTATCCACTGTCTTGCTTATGTAATCAATAAACTTTCTTCTTATCTTTAGGAAGAAGAGTCTGTGTCTAACATTGGAAACACAAGTGAGCAACTCGAGTTTCCAAACTCTTGCGGACCCCGGAGAGAAAGAGTCTGTAAACGGGAAGGATCAGGCCCTTGGGTGACAACGGGGTTGTCTCTGCTGCAGGATTGAATCAGCTAGAGAGAAAAACTGATTCAAGTTGGCTGTAAGCGAGGGAAACTGAGTCACTCAAACCCGGTAAAGTGGGGGTGCGGACCTCCAACCTGTGACAAATACCATATGAACAATTTACATCTTCTTCAGGGCAAGAACCTAATCTATAAATGTAGGGGGCTATTCTTGTATTTTTATCTCAGAATTTGGTCTATCATTTATGAATTTAACAGAATGAGCATTTTTACAGCTGAGGTTTCACTGCAGCATCCGGGAAGCTACAGGTTCAACTTGAGTATATAGGATGGGATATAGTATGCATCTACCTAAGCAGCATATAGAAAACTCATTTCTATATCCGTTTTTCCAACTGGAACATTCACATTATTTTGACCTTTATCCTTACCTATATCAGTCTCGGTCTCATTCAGATGAGTAAAATGATCCAGCATGAACGTGAAAAAGTTGGACAGCTGAGTAAGAAAACATTCTGATCAGTTCTTAAGAACATTAAAAATAGCCGTTCACCTCCTTGCCTGCACTTCACTCTTTGAGACATTTTGGATTCACGTTCTTAACGAAGTCAGCCAAAATCCACAAACCACTTACTCTGGAAAAGGGCTTGTGGATTGTGGCTTGTATCAGTCCAGACGCACTAGCTAGCAGGTGTGGTAGCTTTCTCTCTCTGTATGTACTTTGAGCTAATGGGATGATGCTTGCTGATGCATAAACACTGACTGCATTTAAGAAACTCACTTAAAGTAGTCACTACATTGTTACTTTTTTAAAAAACTGACCTGTGTCAGAGTGAAAACACGTTAACTAGGTTTATTAAATCCCATAAAAAGTGTTCAAATACAGAGTGTGCTAAATACTACTGTTGACTAGTCATTTTTGTCAAGTTTTGAAAGTGTGTGTGTCAAAATACTATTAAAGCTTTAACAAACTTTCTAAAACACATCATAAACATTCACTCTTAGGCGAGGCAGGATTTTAAAAGATACAGAACAGTATAATCCTTCAGGCTTGAGGACATAAACTGATCCCTAAAGTAAAGGGCATTCGGAAGAAATTTCTTCTAAGAATAGGTTGTCAACTACACGATTTTTTGCACCTTTTTCTAAAGCATCTACTATTGGCAGCTTCAGAAACTAGTTACTGGACTAGATATTGGACTGAGGGGATCAGAAGCCTGATCTGTTATGGCAATAATTCTGTTTCTATTTTTAAATTTTGAGTCATCAGAAAACTGCTTGTGCAAAACATGCATCCAAGCATAGAAAGCTGGCAATCAAATCGTAAGAAATTATAGCGTACATTCACCATTAGGGCCTGTGGTTTTGAAAATTCAGCACTTTCCAATTCATTAGTTGTTTCCTAAGAGGAGAATTTTAAAACCCAAGAGTTCAGACCTGTAGCTGAGCTTGCTCTTCAGCATATTCAATCGACTGAAAGATGCTCAAAGCGTACCGCCGTCTCATCTCCAGCCGAGCCATGTAACAACGATACCAGCGCTGAATCAGAATGGCTGCTTTAATCGCTGCCAAAACATGAAGAAACAACAAGAAAAAACAATTAAGCACAAAGTTACCATGCGGCCACTGTAAGAAACTGAAGTGCTGCTGAGGGCGAGTTTTTTTAAACTTCAGACAGAATTTGCCATCTATTTATTTTCCCTATTTACAAAAATCTATGACTTTAAAAAAATATATACAAAAAACCCCACCCTGTGTTCCCCCAACCTTGTGAAGGTGGAGGTATTTCTAATCTCCTATGTTATGCATGCTATAAGCTAGGGACAGCACACTCTTAGGGATAGATTCATGTGAAACAGTGTAGCAGGGGAAAAGACATTGGGGAAAGCCACATGAGCGGGGGTGGGGGCGGGATGCATCCCATGGTGGGTAATTGCAGCCGCCATAATTTGGGCCAGTGGGGAGGGCAGGCCACACAATCTGCCCCCTACAGTCATCCCCAGCTCCTCCACGCCCTGAGATGGGCCAAGGAGCAGGCCACAGGGACTGGATTTCTGGACGCCTGCTGTGCTACAGGATTGGGCCCGTTGCCACTAGGCAGCTGTTGGGTGTGTGTGTGTATTTATTTATTTATTTAATTTACTTACTGCTCTTCTGCCCCGCCCTCTCCTGCTCACAGAGCAGCTCGGGGCAGCTTACAACATGCACAAATAAAACATAAGAAAAAACATACACATAAAATATCATTAAAACATTAAATACTAAAAATAAATTAAAAGGGCAGAACTCCCCACCCCACCTGTCTCCCTCTCCAAAGGCCCGGTGGGACAGTCAGGTCTTACACGGTCTTTGGAAAGAGGGGAGGTCCAGGACCAGGCGGGCCTCCGTCAGAAGGGAGTTCCACAGCTGGGGAGCGGCCACCAAGAATGCCCTCCCCATCTTTGCCACCCAGGAAACCCAGGGGACTTGGAGTTGGGCATCCCCGGCCGACTGCAGGGGCCACAATGCAATCCAGGACTGAGGCAGTCCCACAGATAAGCCGGGCCCAGGCTTTATAGGTCATTACCAGCACCTTGAATTGGGCCCAGAAGATAATAGGCAGCCAGTGCAGAGAACGGAGCACCGTGTAATGTGCTCGCGGCGACCTGTCCCCATTAAGAAATGGGCCGCCGCCTTCTGTACCAGCTGCAACCTCCAGACCGTCCCCAAGGGCAGCCCCACGCAGAGTGTATTGCAGTAGTCTAGACTAGAGGTAATAAAGGCATAGATGATGGTGGCCACAGAGCTGGCCCTCCTGGGGCCCCCCCCACACTCGGGGGGACCCAGCTTCTGGCCTGATAGTGGCCGAGAGCTGGGGACCCCAAGCATGGGGACCCTGGATGACTCTGACTGACAGGCAGCAGAGGGGGCCATCAGGAGTGAGGGAGAGGCAGAGGCCTCGCCTCTCCCACACTCCATTCCCCCCCCCCTCCGCTGCCTGTCACAGTCTCAGCCAGGGGAAATGAGGGAGAAAGAGGCAGAGGCTCTCCATGGGGAGGCATCCATGGAGTGAGGGAAAAGCAGAGGCCCCGCCTTTCCCTCACTCCATGGATGCCTCCCCACCTGTCAGTCTCTCGGCCAGGGGAAATGAGGGAGTGCCTCTCTCTCCCTCATTTCCCCTGGCCGAGACTGTGACAGGCAGCGGGGGAAGGGGCGCAGCGGAACCTCCGGTGGCAGTGGGCAGCGCGGCGGCAGATTTAATCTGCTGCCTCGGTGCCTGCCCCACCTAAGGCTGCAAGCCTGGTGCAGTGCCCAGGCCGGCGGTGGTGGTGGCGGCGGTGGCAGCGGATCAGGTAAGTGATCCGATGGCCACTCAGGCTTGGGGGTGGGCAGAGGGGAGTGCCCTGCCACCCCCAGACCGGGCCGGGGAGCATCCCCCTGAGTCGGGGAGTGCTCCTAGACCTGCTGGCCATTCGCTCGTCTCTTGGTGGGCCATCTGAATGGTCATCAAGATCAGGAGGTAATTCCCCAATGGGCATTCCAGAACCTCTCTGGTTCCATAAGTCTCCAGGAGTGGACCAACCAAACTGGTCCTACACCTCTCCGGGGGCAGACACGTGCCAGGAGATCGGTCCAGAGGAGATAATGATCCATCCAAGACAAGGGTGTAATTGATACATTCCCCCACCACCGGATCCCCCGTCTCAAGGCCAGTACAGAATATTAGGTCAAGGGTACATCCTGCATCATGCGTTGGGCCCACAACCTTCTGAGACAGTCCCATGGTTGTCATGGTGGCCATGAACTCATGCTCCGCTCCCCCAAGGTCAGTGTCAGCATGGATGTTGAACTCCGCCAGGACTAAGGTCCTTGGAGACTGCAAGACCACCCCTGATACCAACTCAGCTAGGGGATGTAGGGATGCTGCCATACAGGTAGATGTCCGGTGTGAGCAGCAGCCCCAATCTGTCTCCAGCCAAATCTATCACCAGATGGATCCCCTCCATGCCCAAAATAGTGTGCACTGGATACCTCCTCACAGACCAGGTATCCTTAAAAATAATGGTTACACCGCCTTCCTGCCCCTCTGGTCTAGGCTGGTGCTGTGCAGAGTACCCGGCTGGAACAAGGTCAGCCAAAATTGGTCCTGACTCAGTGTCCAGCCAGGTCTCTGTAATAAACACAAAGTCAGCTGATTGATCCAGGATCAACTCCTGGATCGTTGTAGATTTGTTACCAACCGACCTCACATTCAGCAGCAGCAGCAACAGTCCTGGACCAGCCCTCCCCCCCCCCCATTCTCGATCACTGCATTACCTGTCTGGGGGCCTATGTAGAGGAGTGCATCCTTCTCACTTGCCTAACAGCTGATCATGGGGGAGGGGAGCCTGGAAGAAGCGCACATGTTCCTCCCACTTGCCCAACAGCTGATCAGGGGAAGGGGGCCTGGGAGAAGTGCACACATTCTTCCTACCCCTGCAAAGGCTGATCAAGGGGAGGGGGCCCTGGGAGGAGCACGCACACTCCTCCAAACCTCCCAACAGCTGATTGAGGGGAGGGAGGCCTTGGAGAAGTGCACACATTCTCCTACTCCTCCAAAGGCTGATCAAGGGGCGGGGGGCCTGGGAGGAGCGCGCACACTCCTCCAAACCTCCCAACAGCTGATTGAGGGGAGGGAGGCCTTGGAGAAGTGCACATGTTCTTTCCACCTGCCCAACAGCTGATCAGGGGAAGGGGATACACATCTAGATGTGTATAACACATTCTTCCTACCCCTGCAAAGGCTGATCAAGGGGAGGGGGGCCTGGGAGGAGTGCGCACACTCCTCCAAACCTCCCAACAGCTGATTGAGGGGAGGGAGGCCTTGGAGAAGTGCACATGTTCTTTCCACCTGCCCAGCAGCTGATCAGGGGAAGGGGGCCTGGGAGGAGTGCGCACACTCCTCCAAACCTCCCAACAGCTGATTGAGGGGAGGGAGGCCTTGGAGAAGTGCACATGTTCCTTCCACCTGCCCAACAGCTGATCAGGGGAAGGGGGCCTGGGAGGAGCATGCACGGTCCTCCCACTCTCCCAATGCATGCTTTCTTCCCCCTGGCCCCCTTCCCCTGCGATCAGCTGTAAGGTAGGCGGGTAGAGCACACTCTTCTGGGCCTGATCTACAGACTCTGCCTCACAGCAGGGCTGCATAGTCTGTCCACATGGGAGACGGCCCATTAACCCACTTTAGGCAGCATTATCCCTCAGCATTACTATGCGCTGTGTCTCTGGCCTTATTCTGAGGACGCATCGCATAGTAGCTGGCTGCCCACCTCACTCTGGGCTGGGGTGAATATTGGAGGCCACAGGATATCCAAGCCACTGCATCGCACATTGCCCTAAGTAGGATAACGTTGATCAGTGTGGGATAGCGTCTTGTATGGCTGCACCCATTGTGCATGGCTACTTCTACCTGGGGGTTAACTAAACCTCTCGCCATGTTATTGGATTGGAGCAGCTTCAGAAAACACTGCGTGGTAACTTTTACGCAGGGCAAAATTACCACATAATACTCCCAGGTAAAAGTTAGGGTTTGGCAACATGCCATTAGTTCCAGCTCTCCTAAATCTCCTGATTTTCTGAGGTCCACAACTACCATTGAAACCAATGGAACTGAGACAGCCCGAGTTTTCAAAATGGTGCTTGGTTTAGTGTTTATGCAGCAGCTCATCGGAAGAGCCATTTTAGCGTAAGAACAATTTTATTCCCAGAGTCAGCTAAAAGGGTTGCTTGCTCAAGGCCTGCTGAGAATTGCAGAAGTGTGTTTTGACTACATCATGTTTATTATTTAGTGTGAGCATGAACAGTGTCTCATAATAAATGCATATTGCTTATCTGCACTGATCTTTAATTCCCACAGAGCCTCACCAAAATGCTAAGCCACAAATGGAATTTAATTTTGGATAGGTCTATTTTAAGACTTCATCCCTTATGTTTACATGGTAAGTTTTCCTTTTTTATGTTAATCTCAGGTCACATGAAATTTGGATTTTTAAAAATTAAAATGGGTTTGCCCTTGCTGTTAGGGCTCAGCTAATTTTTCAAAGAGTTTATGTTGACAATAATACAGCTTTCCATTACCATTCTTAAATGATCATACAAGTATGAGTCAAACTGAATCTCTTAAATGCAGTTAATTCTGTACATGAGCAAACATGTATAAAGACATTTAGCTATGGTTATCTGCTACTTGAGACCTTGTGAAGTCACACAATTCGATGTAAATAAAGTGCAGACCTGTAGCCCAGTAAAAAACCTGGTCCCCTCGTCAATATTCTGACCCTTTGCTACCCTTTGCAATTCATAAAAGTAATTTATAAGAAAGGAGTTTGACACAAGGAATCTACAGACGTGTAGGGCTTCGGGAGGGTAGTGCCGGGCTGCCTCAAAGAAGTAATGATACGGCCTCTGCTCAAGAAACCATCACTTGACGCTGACTCCCTTGCCAAGTATTGGCCTGTCTTTAACCTTCCCTTTTTAGGGAAGGTTATTGAACGGGTAGTGGCCCAGCAGCTGCAGGGGCATCTGGATCGCATCTGTTTTCTTGATTCCTCCCAGTCGGGATTTCATCTGGGATATGGCACTGAGACTGCGCTCGTGGCCTTGGTGGATGACCTATGCCGAGAGTTAGACCGGGGTCAGTCGACCCTGTTGGTGGTGTTAGATCTTTCAGATGCATTTGATACCGTTGACCATGAGATGTTGGTGATGCACCTTCGGGACTATGCAGGAGTGGGTGGGACTGTTCTTGAATGGTTCTGCTTATTCCTAGCAGGAAGAACTCAGCGAGTGGTACTCGGAGAATGTTTTTCATCCCACCGAGACCTCTCGTGTGGTGTCCTGCAGAGTTCTGTCTTGTCCCCTCTCCTGTTCAGTGTGTATATGCAGCCACTCGGTGAGGTGATTAGGAGGTTCGGCATGCGGTGTCATCAATATGTGGATGACACTCAGCTGTACCTCTCTTTTACAACAGACCCAGGCCCTGCAGTCTCAGTGCTTACCTGGTGTCTGACGGCTGCGGGGGACTGGTTGAGGGCCAATCAACTGAGGTTGAATCCTGACAAGACAGAGGGGATGCTGGTGGGTAAGGCGATGGGGGTAATGGCCCCCGTTGTGGACGGGGTCTGTCCCGTGTTGGTTCCCCAGGTGCCAAGTCTGGGGGTGCTCCTCGACGTGCACCTCCGCCTGGACGCCCAGGTGGAGGCTGTGGTGAGGAGTGCCTTCCACCAATTACATCTTGTACGGCGGCTTCAGCCCTACGTTTCAGACTCTGACCTGGCCAACCTCATCCATGCTTTCATCACCTCTAGTCTAGACTATGGTAACGCGCTCTACGTGGGGCTACCCATGACAACAGCTTGGAGGCTGCAGCTAGTGCAGAATGCGGATGACCGTTCGCTCTTCTCTTGGTGGGCCTGTCTCTTCCAGGGGGCCACGCAGGAGAGGGCATTCTCGGTGACTGCACCGTGGCTGTGGAACTCCCTTCCGGTGAAAGTGCAGCTGGCCTCGGACCTCCCCTCTTTTCAGAAAAGTTGTAAGACCTGGCTGTTCTGCCAGGGGTTTGGTGGGGGAGAGGGGTGAAAGGGGGGGGGGGGGGCTGGGGGTGGGGTGGGGGTGGTGATAAATGTCGCCCTCCTTTTGGCAGTTTTTAAAAATATTTTATATTGGATTTTATTTGTGTTTTTATAATGTAAGCTGTCTCGGGCTGCCTGATGGCAGGAGGGGCGGGGTATTAAATAAATAAATAAATAAATAAAATAAAATAAACAGGACTGCCCCTAAATCACACAGAATGTGCTTTAGCCAATTGAGCACAGCTTTATTGGCTGTCTGTGCCTGAACCCAACACAGTAATTAAAGTCCCCTGATTTGTTGCACTGGCCAGCTGTTGAAGCAAGGCAGCATGCACTGACTGAGGCACCTCCAAGTCACATTTGATCTGTCTTCAAATTGGTTAAATGCATTAATACTTTTAACTAGATGTGAACATTTTCATTTCATTTCATTTCAACTTTTATTTGTACCCCACTCTCTCTTGCCTACAGCGACTCGAGGCGGCTAACAACAAAAGTAGAAAACATCCAAAAAACAATAACAATTATAAATTCAACACAAACCACACAACTTAAATAACCCCACAAATATCATAATAACATAACATTTCATAACATAATATCTCATTTTTAACCAAACCCTCTCCTTCCCTCACAAAATCCAATATAATGCAAGAAATCAATAATCTTACAGCTTATCATATCCATCTCAGTCCATCCATATGCTCCATCTCTGCTGCCACCAGGGAAGGAGCCCATCAAATCCTCCCCTACCCTCTCACCAGGAGGGGGGACCTATCATCCACAGCAATACACTAACAGTCTAAATATCAATTAAACATTTCTAAATCAACAAAACAAACCCCCTCCATCTCTTAACCTAATTCCTAGAAAATCAACCCCCCCATCCTAACCCCCCCACACACACCTTCCCCTGCTGCCATCAGGGGTTGGTGCTAGGCCTCCCCCCGCAACACAACCCCCCACTCAGTATACCCTACCCCAACACAACCCCTATCCCACCACAGACCCAACACAATACAACTTACAAAAATACCAGGCCCCTAAATCCCCTACAATCCCCAAAGGGCTGCACCCTTTGGCCATGGCCTTTCGGCTTGAGTCCTGCGGCAAAGCCGTAGGCGGCTCCTTTTTATGCCCCCTGGGCAGCTTCCGGGCACGGGTCACAGGGTTGCACCAGGGCACCCAGCCCAGGTGCACTGGCTGCCTTGGCCCCCCCTGCCCCTTAGTACCAACTTCATGTTGTTTTTTCTCCCCCACATGCTATGTGCAACACAGAGTATTCTCTCCTGCACACTCCCATTCTGTCAGAATTTGGCTATGGACCCGAATGGGTGTAAAATGCACTCAAATCAGAATAGTAATGAAACAAAATCTCCTGATTATTAGTAAAGTCCCCATGGGCTGGTTGGCAAGCAAAATTGAAATGAAGTCTTTCTACATGAGCAAATTATAAAAATGAAATAACATTGTACAATAAAATGACCATGAAAACTAGTAATTGTCGTCACAGGGATGGGGGGCAGATGAACCAGGGATAACCCCACACACTCACACAGGGCCACCAGGCTCACGCTGTGCTGGGAAACACCTGGGAAATAATGCCCATCAGGATAGTATTGTGGCCTTTTAGGTCTCAATGAGACCAGGCCCCTATCATCACAGGGCGCAGAGCTCACTTGTGAGAGTACGGCCTCACACCACACACTTTCACTGACAAGGGGGAGGAGAGAGATGAGTGAGGGGGCTGTGGGGGTTCGGAGGGATAGGGAGCCAGGTCCAGGGGAAAGGATGGTGGGGGCTTTCGCTCTCCAGGGGGGAAGGAGCGAAACCCAGGGAAGGGGGAGGGGACTCGCACTCTTCCCAGCCACCACACTCTCACACACTCAATCTTAGGGGAAGGACACAAGGGAATGCAATCTGTACTAACACTCCACTCTCACAATTGGCCAGGGTAAGGGCAAGGTAAGGCAAAGGCAGAGGGAATCAAGACAAGTCACACTTAAGTTTTCTTGGGGCCAGCTTTTCAGACCCTGATTACCGGCGCTGTGTGTGTCACAACGCCAGAGTTTATACTCCAGGTTCTGCCCCCTCATGTGCCTGGAGCCATGTGGAGCGCCCCTCTGGCTCCAGTGATGACCTCATGTTGCGTGAGGTTGAAGGCTGGGGCTTCCTGTGATCGGCGTTCCGGCGGGTTGCCTTAGTAATCTGATGCTGCGGCAAGGCTGCCTGTGCCACAGTGCCTGTATTTTATTAATTATTATTATTATTATAAACATTTATATAGTGCCAGACGTGTGACCTGGCGCCGTACAAAACATAGAAATAGACGTGGTCCCTGCCTGTGGCTTACAATCTAAAAGACAAGGAGGGGGAGACAGAGAGAGGGGACAGTGGGAGAGACAGGCGAGAAGACAAACAAACATTCAAGCGGATGCGAAGTCTCAGGTGCATGTGCTTGGTTTGGTTACAATCAGGTTGGTTACAGCAGTCTGCAGAGGAGGGCAGACAATGGGTATATGGGAACGACTAGCAGGCATTGGGAAAGGCGGTGAGGAAAAAGTGGGTCTTGAGGAGGGATTTGAAGGAGCGGAGGGAGGGGGCAAGGTGGATGTGGGCAGGGAGGGAGTTCCAGGCATGGGAGACAGCGAGGGAGAAGGGTCGAAGGCGGTTAGGTGAGCAGGAGAAACGAGGGAGAGTGAGGGAGGGGACAGAGGAAGA
>QEPC01001478.1:3177729-3211188 GCA_003113815.1 Sphenodon punctatus | reverse complement strand
GGAGTTGGAGAGAGACACATTAAAGGAGCGGTCAGAGAGGTAGGAGGAGAACCAGTTATGGACAGAGCCACAAAAGCCAAGGGAGTGAAGGGAATCCAGCAAGAGTGAGTGGTCAACAGTATCGAAGGCAGCAGAGAGCTCAAGGAGGACAAGAATGGAATAGAGACGTTTAGATTTAGCCACCAGAAGATTAAGAGACTGAGGGCATAACCATCCACCATTTGTCAATGGGAGTTTTGCCATTTACTTTAATGGAGGATTGTTCCCTGAATTGAGACTTCGGAGACCTGGACTTAATTCTCAGCTCTACAGTATATTTCCCTATACTCAAGTTCTTTATCTGTAAGATTGGGCTAGAAATACTATTCTGCCACTCTTTGTCTCAAACTAGTCAAGAGTTTATAAACTTAGCCAGGAAGGGACTGTTTCTTATTATGGGTATGTATACAATGTAAGACCATGGCTTGGGAGCCTCAAGAAGCTTCACACCATGTACAGATGGAGTTGTGATCCTAACAGCTATGTCTTTACTACCGTCGGGGGTCATGGGATTATATCTGTCTCAATATGGGGTCATGTAGGCAGCAAGCATGGGAACTTCCACTGCCTTGACCCCTGTGATTAGGGACTCTAAATGCTATTTTAACAGCAGCACAGCTCGCATGAGGCACCTAAAGAGAAGGCGTGAGGTTCATTGAGCTGTCAAAGACTCCCTCCCCTTTTGTACCCACAACACAGGTTCTGTCCCTATGCTAAGCACAAAAGTATGATACTTTTAAGACAGAAGTCCTCATCACTTTTTTGTTTCAACATTTTCTTTCTAACTCCTTTTTTTACCAACGGACAAAAGAGCTTTTCAACCAATAGACTTAAACCAATACACTGGCTTTTCAGACAAGTCGTTTTTCAATGCAATTACTGATTCTGACCATTACTAACTGTTGACTTCCTTTTCTTTTTAATTACCAAGTTATTTTAATTGTTTTTTAATTGGAAGAGTTGCCTCCTTGTTGTGGCTGACAGTTAAGAGCTATGTATATCTTTTAAGAAAGGGGACACATTTAGAAGACATTTCTAAGTGTGACAACAGAACGAGGTGGGGAAAAACGAACCCTTTAACTTTTCTTAATACAGGCTGACAAATGACTGCAAGAACACAAATTCACAGCACTCACCTCTCTCTGATTTTTTTGCCCGACTCCCAGTAACAGAAGTGCCACATCCCATGGCTTCAGTTTAGTTTTTCCTAAGAGGCATTTCCTGTTTATATTCTTCTTGCAATGAACCCTCCTCCTTTCATTAGCCCCTAGGGGAGCAGAGGAAATTGAAAAAAAGAGTGGTCAACAAGACAGTATCAAAGGTACTCATCAGAAATAATTTAGCTTGTTATGAATTACTTGACGGTGCGTCGTGTGATGTGGAAACTGAACCTAACCAGCCATGCAGGGTTATTTTACAGAAGTGATGATCACCAACAGCCTCATATTGCCTTCAGGTCAGATGGGCACCTGTGAGTAAGATTTCATTTCACAAATAAAATGCGACACTCTGAAAATAATGTGTAACTACCAATAAAATGATTTTTGTAAGTGAAAGATAAGTGATTGAAAACTTACTATCAATGATGGGAGTGTCCAGAATTTTTTTTTTTTTTTAGAAGTATAAGATATATTTTTTTTTTAAGTAGTATTACATCACAAATTGTATTTTGTTTTTCAGAGCTTAAAATTAAATATACATGATATTAACATTATTAAATTACCAGCACAAGTTTACAAAGATCGTCCATCCTGCTATTTATTCACACTCTGTACTTACCCTTTCCCCAGTATTTTGTTCTAAGTTCTGAAGCATCTCTGTTAGAGTGTGCGATCATAACAAATAGTCCTACGTAAGGCAGAGATGGGGCTAGAGGGACATCTAGGTAATGGCTTAATGTGTCTTTTAAGGTAGTTGGAGTAACAGCTGGAACTCAATTTGTGTGTTAATGGCATTTTGAAGGGTTGGGTTGGTAGTGGTAGGGAGGGATGGAATTTGGTATCAGTCCTGGTTAGAGTGGCGGTTGGGGTGGTACAGACTTGGGAATGGAAGGGTAGGGATTCCCCTGGTGAGAGATGGGAGAGTGGGCTGGTGGTAGGGAACTCCTGTGAATGAGAGGCACAGGAGTGGGAATGGGGATTGGTATAGGATGGGTTGTTTTGGGGTGGTGGTGGTATTCAGTGGATCTTATTACTTTGCACTGTTGCTTTATTTATTAATTATTGTAAGCCAACTCAATCCTCAGAAAAAGGTGGAGTATAGATCTAAATAAACAAATTAATTAATTAAAGGAAATGTGACCTCTGCAAAGACTTCAGAGTACAAAATTCAACGTGCTAAAAGTTCTCTCTTTTTTAAAAGCCAAGTACACTATAGCACATTCAATATGGCATTAATCGCTAGAAATAGAACTAAATTTACCTTGTCAGAAATGAACACACTGTATTCTGTAATTTCTTCTTGATTTTCAATAAGTGTTTGTCCATCTACCTGCCAAGTCACTAATCTGCTAATTTGCAATGTGTGTCTCATGCACTAATTCAAATTACTGAGATTCCACTATAAAATAATTTGATGAAATGCTAATGCTACAAAACTCATCAAACTTAAAAACGTTGTGGGAGCACCCACCCACACGTTTGGTACCATGAGTGGTCTCCTGGCTACAGGAGTCCATACAATGTGCTACCCACCTCTTGCTATGAGAGTGGATAACGTGAGGGGTCACCCTGTCACAACAACATGTGGCAGGCACTGAACACCAAATGTATCTCACTTTTCCTCTTGTACAAAAACCACATGACCCCATGACATAGCATGTTTATCTGCAGGTCTAATCATTCTACTCCTTACAATACTTTATGCTAGTTTTGCTCAGTATTTAAGTTAGACTTGCTGGCTAGTGGTTCTTGGGACTTCCTCCAATGTCTTTTGGGAAATTAACCTTACATCAACTGCTTTCCAGTCCTCTAATACAGAAGTTTATTTTAGTAGCGATCATTTACCACTGTTTAGTAGTGCTACAATTTCATACTTGAATTTCTTCAGAACAAATGGGTTAAATAATACCACCTGGTCCTGGTGATTTATTACTGTTTAGCTTATCGATCTGCTCTAAAACCTCTTCTGTGGACGAATCAGTTTGTGACAGTTCTTCAGATTAATCACACAGAAAGAATAACTCAGATAGAACTCCTATATATTTTATGCTTGTAAACTCTCCAGTATTGGTCCACTGAAACAGCACTTTCAAGTGTTAGCAGAAAACAATGGGTAGTAGGTAAAGATGGAAACCAAACCATTCATGTATCTATAGTGGAAGTTCTAGCCTGGGCAAAGCATATGCATTTTGTCATATAGTTAAGGGGCAAATTCCATCAAAGAGAACTTGTTGTGCCGAAACGCAGTATGGGGCGCTATACAGCGAAGCCACCCGCCTTACTAGGTTATGTCTAAAGATTGCTGCCACCACCGGGAACCCCGAAACTAAAGGGATTCACACCTTCCCGGATATGTAAACCCCAGCCCAGCTCTGGCTCTTTGCCCACGGCTCCCCAGGTACCCCTCCTGCTGAGGTCAGTCCCCCTAGAGTCGCTCTCTGTAGGCAGGCCTGCTGGAACCTATGGACGTTTATAGACGATCCCGCTTACAAGCGGGATCGCTAAATGCCGGCTTTCCCCCCCACACCGTCTCTGCATGCTGTGTCTGCTGATCAGACACGGCGCAAAGTGCGAGTGCGCATGCGTGCCCTTCTGCGCATGTGCACTGCGCACGGGACCAGGAAGTGCGGCGTAAAGCCGGCACTTTGGGAATCCGCGTCAGAGGGGGCAGGATTGCCTGCCCCCTCCGACGCGGATTAAAAAGCGGCCGCAGCGAGTAGATGAGCGCCAAGAAAGGCAGCTGATCAAAGGATCAGCCGCCTTTTTTGTCTCGTCTATAAACGGCCTATGTGTCTTGCTAGGACTCCCCTTCGTGGGTACAAATCCTTCTAATCTTTAAAGGTACCAGAGGCTTTTTCTTTCCAGCCGCTGGTCTTTTCACTCAGGCACAGATACGCCCGTTTTGCAAAACAAAAGAGATACTTTATTGGCCAAAAGCAGAGAAACAGGTTTGGCAACAAGGCTAAGGTAAAAGGCTTTAGATAAAGGGGGAAGCAAACTTAAAATAGAGTCTTAGATCTTGGGGATTGGGTCTCTCCTGGTTTGGGTAGCTGCCTCCTAGAACTGAGGGTAGAAAGGCTGTTGCTGGTACTCACAGACTCCTTTTCATCACCTGTGCAGGAAGAAACAAGTGCGGCACATGTCTTAGCTGGCTCCCTGCCAGCAGCGTGTTGCAGTTTCGAAAGAGAAAGTCAGAGAGAGAGAGGAAGGGGTGTGTCCTGACTTTTTAAGCTCGACCCCTCCTCCTCTTTGGGAATCGCCCCCAGGTAGGGGTTTCTCCAATCCAGGTGAACTGCCTGAGCCCTCTGACCTCTGATGTCACCTAGGGGAGATATCATGGTGTTCACCTTGAGATACTGATCCCTGCCTTTGGCGTGTGGAGCATGCCTAGAAGATTCGCCTGTGACCTTGCGTTAGACAGGCCCGGGGGGGGGGGGGTGTTGATAGGCTGTAACCGAGTGTTTGTCTAGGGGACTCTGGTATGGAAACAGGGGCATTTAGCCACACTTGTCATATATTATTCATTCATTCATTCATTCATTCAACATTTATAGCCCACCCCCTCCTGTCCAATGGCAGCTCAGGGCAGCAAACAACACATAGGGTAATTTCAAACAGTACAAAATCGCTGTTATCTTTGGCCCATCCAAGATTGTGGCCCTGACTGCAGTACGGGATCGGGTGCAGCGGCTGCATTGGCCGCTGCACCCACCTGTCTCCCTGAGGGTGGCCGGCCGAGGGAGCACGGTGGGGCAGGGCTGTGCAGCCGCACATCATGCCCCACAGCCCTGCCCCCTCCCCGATCCCCGTTAGCGATCAGGCTGGCACGTCTAAAGAACCACTGGTCTGATCACAGACCGGGATCCAAGACGGATCCCGGTCCAGGATTCAGCATGGTGGGCCAAATGGCCTGTCATGTCTGAAATTACCCATAGTAAAAGGCATAACACAAAAATATAAAACACAATCTCATATAAAACATAAATTCAAAACCATAAAAACAACTGAGGCCCAAAGAAAAACAAATATACCCCTTAATGCTGAAAAGAAACCCCCACCCACCCACTACCCGTCCCCCTTACCAAATGCCTGGAGAAACAGCCAGGTTTTGCATTGTCTATGGAAGGAGGGGAGACCCAGAGAGAGGAGAATCTCTACTGGGAGGGAGTTCCACAGCTATGGTGTGGCCACCGAGAATGCCCTCTCTAACATTGCCACCCAGGATACCTGGGGGACCTCCAAGAACTTGCCTCCGGTTGACCACAGGGGCTGATCCAAGACACGAGGGGTGAAGCGGTTCCACAGGTAAGTGGGGCCTAAGTCATATAGGACTTTAAAGGTAATAACCAAGTCCTTGAATCGGGCCCAGAAGACTATAGGCAGCAGCCATGTCAAAAGCCGCTGAAAGATCTAACAGAATCAGGACAGCAGATCCCCACATTTTGCCATCTTGAGACTTAGGGGCTGTGCCCATTACTTGTATTTGTGTTTTGGTATTTGTGTTCATTTGTATCTTTGCTCTGATCTCTGAGTATGGGTTATTTTGGCACAGAAGTGCAGTGTGGCTTTGCCAGTTTGACAGGACTAAACGGATAGGAAAATGAAGTTAAAACTGCTAAGTCTACCACCAATTTAAAAGGGAGGCCCTGGTTTGGGGGAGGGTGTGGAATATGGCTGGCTTGGTGGGGAGGTAGCTTGGGGGATTAATCTAGCTCAAAGGGGGCAGCTGGCTTAGAGAGGGAGGGGAAATGGGGTATACATCCGGCTCAGGGGGATTGCTGGCTTGAGGGAGAGTGAGGCATGTGGCTGGCTTGGGAGAGGAGGGCCTGGAAGATGGGCCTGGCTTGTGGGTGGATTGCAGGTTTGGGAATGGGGGGGAGGGACATGGGTCAGGATCAGAGGAAGTCCCTGGCTTGTGCGGGGGATGACTTGGGGAGAATAGTCACTGACTTGGAGAAGAATTGGGCATTGATTTGGCTCACTATGTTAGGGAAGGGATTGCTGATTTGGGGAAGGAGGTATGAGGCCTGGTTTAGGGGAGGCTGCTGATTTAGCGAGGAGGAATGGGGGATGGAGAGAATGAGGCTGCTGGGCTGGGCCTGGCTGCAGTTCTGAGACAGTGCAGTTCCTCAGATGAGGAGAGCTCAATACAGGCATCCCAAGCAGTGAGCGAAGTTGAGTGTCAGAGAGTAGAGAACAGCGTGGCTCCAAGCTGGATATGTACTGCAGTTTCTGGGGTTCAGTTCTGAGACCTCAGAAACCATGGTTTGGGGAGAAATTTGGCTTCACTCGAAACCTGAATACACAGTCCTAGTACACAGCCCTTGTGCTTTGTGTTCGGAAGGCACAAGGGCTTTGTGTTTATCTGTGTGTTACTGAAACCTGAATGCACATCCTTACTGAGACTTAAATATAGTTCCATGACCCCAGCTATCAAGCACACACAATGCATATCAGATATCCTTTGGGATTACAACCCTATCCGCTGATGGCATGACATTCAGTTGGGGTCATGACCCACAGTTTGGGAATCTCCAAAACATGATCCTGGAAGATGCTAAGCAGCCTCAATTGAAATGACTTCAGTCAGTAGGCAGGTATTTATTACATTTTTCACCAAATACTTCAGTCATGGGGAGGGGGCGGTTGGAGGGTTACAGGGAGGGTTGGGGGTTTTGGGGGTTGTTTTTGCCTCTGATTGTTTTATGGATTTTTAATATGCTTTTATATGTGTTTTACATGTTTGTTGTAAGCTGCCCTGAGCCTTTTAGGGCAGGGTGGGATACAAGTTTAAATAAATAAATAAATATTGCACAGAGCAGTATTACAATCCCTGTTGTTCTGACGTGCGACTACATATGTAAAAGAAGACAAAACAAATACATTTTGTTCTAAGCAGAGTATTGCTTGCACATAGCAGCCAGATAATTTCATAAGGCTGTTTAGGACTGCTAGGCTTGGGTCAATATTAAACTGACTAAATTGTTTCCTTTACATAGCTGTGGGTGACGCATCTCAAAAAACAAACAAGTAATCAATAGGAACAAATTAAATAAGCTGCTATCTGAAAGCCAATAAAGTCTCATTTCCAGAGGGGAAAAAAGGAGATTGGAGGGTATCCATGTCAACTCATCAAGGTCACCTGATAATTTTTCAACAGTCAGAAAGGGGGAAGGAAGAAGGGAGGAATGAAAGACCTACAACTACATTCAGATGATTCAAGCATCATTATATTCAATTCAAGTATTTTACTCAAATCCAATTTGTAGGAAATAAGCAGGATAAGACCATTTGCACCATTTATAGGTTGACTAACAAAAGATGTATTTACTTCAAAATGAAATAAAGACATTCTTTTCAGTTTTTCCACAGAACAAATGGCTGCACTTAAAAAGAGGAAGATAGTACACATATAAAAACAGATATAACTATTTAAAAACCATTGCTCCAACGATGAGAAACATGAAGTGTCAGGCAATGGGTGACTTTGTGGCCAGTTGTGTACGAAGTACAAGTTCAAGTTTAGTTCTGGAACCCTGGGCCCAGCAGGAGGTAAAAGTTAGGAAAGGAAGCTTCATCCCTACTGAAGGGAGGCATGATTTTTTAAAATCACTCAACTAATAATCCTGTGGGATGGCTGAGAAGGGTGTGTGGACCCAATTCAGCTCTAACTAGTTTACTTGGAAGAAAGAGGGTGACTTTACGGACCTTAATGGTGGAAAGCATAAAATTAGTACATTATATGGTTGACTACAGGACTTTGTTAGAGATGCAAAGATCATAAAAATGTATCCAATATTTTTACCGATTCAGGTTCAAACTTTACATTCATTGCTCAGGCAAAATTTCTACCAACTTTAATGAGAGTTGAAATTACGCAACATTAAGAGTGCAAAATATGCTCTAATTCCCTATGTCCTATGGTGGAAAGTAAAGAATGTTTGGTACCAAAAAGACATGTAGAATATGTCACAAAATTTCAAGTCACAAAGCAAGCTGACTCCATCTACTTAATAGTTTTAAATAGTTGGTCCTTTTCATTTTAAATCTGACAAGATGGACCACTTTTTTATTTTACCAAAAACAATAAGCAAAGTTATCTATATTGCCATACATGTTCTGCCATTTCATATCTGTGATGCTATTTATCTGTTTTGTTTTTATTTATTTATTTTAAAAAGGAACTAGAAGTGAAAAACAAAACAAAAAAACAAATACATTACCTGTTTTATTTTCTTTCAGCAAGCAGAGGTTTTCCATAAAAGAGTTATTAGGAGAATAATAATAATAATTTAAAAAATCAAGCTGTCCCTGTAATCAGATTGCACAGTGGGGGATGCAAATGGAAAAAGAATAGATATGCTAGTTTTCTTTAAGAATCGAGAGCTCACAAACAGCAGCTTCCTATGGGTAGATTTCTTCAACCCTGGTTTGTTTGTTTTTTTAAAAAGAAAAGGCTGCTTTTTATTGTCCAGTCTGAAATGAGATCCTGGGGCTGCACATCCGGAGCTGCACTATGTATGCTGATGTGCTGGAACCGTACTGTCACTAAGCTCCCTGAACCTCGGGCAGAGATAGTGATGTGCTGAAGTTATCTGCTTTAAATCTGCGGTCACGTGATCCCTTTCACAAGAAACCAGGCTTTGGTACAACAACAATTTGCATGTTAATAGTACTATTACAAAACATAATGGGAACTCTAGGCATTCAGACAGGGTGAAGAACATTGATGTAAAAACCGAAATAAAGAGAAGCGCCAAGAGACAGATTACTAAGTGCATCTAGCAGCATAATATAGAATACTTTCAAAAACAACTGCATCACAGGATATAAGGGCTTTAGTATTATGAGGTATTCAAGTAGATGCCAATATGCATTAAACATACCTTTAAATACATTCAGTGAGCTAAATATACTGAATATAAAAAACACATTGTACCAAGCAAGCAGCCTAATTGTGCTGCAAGAAACAAATCATGGCCTGAGATTCATGATGTTTTCCATCTTACCGTACCTCAAAGGTGCCCTACGTGCCTGCTTCAGAAAGCTCTCCATGGAACCAGATATGGGATGCAGAGATGGTATGGGACAGGGCACATCCCCATCCTACAAAGATTTATTGTAGCGCGAGGCTCCTCCGGACTGCAAACTGAGGAGAGAAAGGGGAGGGAAGCAGAGACAGCTGTTGCCAGAAGAGGCCTTGTTGGCATGGAGACCCGTGGGAGTTCAGGAGGAAAGACTCTTTAGCAATCTATTTTGAAGCCCTCTTACCTAGGTCGACTGCTGACCCAAGGTGCATTGCCACCTTAGGCCTCCTCAATCCACTGCAAGCCCTATCCCAGGCCTGCAGAGTGGGAGTTGTATGTATGCGATGGCAGCTCCATCATTTGATGAAGAGAAAGAGATACACTTCATGCCACCCCTAATATGCATAAATTTGCTTTATGAAAATTGATAATAGCCCACTGACTAACTTTGGGAATGAACTGGAAAAAAGCATGTCTGTGTGAGAGGCTTGGTGTATACATATATTTATATGTGCAGGACTGATGGTTGAAGTTGAAACTCACCCTATTAAAAAGTCAAAATTCTCAAACTTTGGGTCAAGTTCTTGTTTTAAAGACACTCAGAGGATCACAGGTGGAAGTAGTGACAGTCTCTTTCAGTATGCTAAAGAATCATCGATCCCAAACATACACCTTAGCACAGAGCACAACAAGGAGCAGCCGGAGGAAGTTGCAGGAAGGAATATAACTTAAATATTAGGAATGGTTTCAAACGGTAAGACCAATAGGCAGTGGAACAAGCTAATAAGGAATTTTATGAATGCACCATCCTTGGAAGTTTTAAAAACAGTTTAGATAAACATTTGCCAGGTATGGTTTAAGTATAATTAATTATTCATGCCTCTCTTCAAGAAGATGGCCCTGATCAGCCTTTTCAGATACAGAAATAATTTGTAACCCTATTGGCTTGTTACAACCCAACCCAATAAACATGCAGTTGGGTTGCACGTTCATTAGGGTCAGTACCACCTCTAGCATCAGCCTGAAATGGAGTCTCTTGCCCCTCTCCTTCCCCAGAGACCCTGTCCCCTGCCTTCACACCTTGGGAGACCCTGGGCCTTTGCTCTAAGGGGGCCCTTCACAGCCTTGCTACACCCCCTGAAATTTCCATAAGAAAAATATCTGTTTCTCTCTCAACTTGTTGTTCATTCTCTGTCTTTGTGGACTGATGCAGCTAACTTTAGTGACAACATGATCAAGGGATGGCTTGGGCCACATCTCCAGTTACGTAAGAGGATCATGATAACCAGCAACTTGAGGAAACAGGAGGAAACACAGTTTCCAAGTTAACCCCCTCTCTAACCATATACATGGACATAATAAACATACCAAATACAGACAGCCTTCATAACTAATCAGTAGAAGCCACACATAACCAATTACCAATCTCTCTCTCACTTACACACAGACCTTTAAGGCACTGAAAGGAGTTATATTTGAAATGGGCTGCTGAAGCAGCTAGTAGGTAAATGATACCTTAAGGGGAAGATATACAGCTTGTTCTAGTGGCACCAATAAAGCTGTTATTGTAAAGGACAAGTAATTTCTTATATGCTATACCCCAGAGGCACAGCTTGTCTGTATAAATGCACATTTTAGGTTCAAAGTAATTGAGAAATCTTAAGCCCTTAAAGATATCACCATGCACACATACCACATATATAATTCAAATTCAATTGTTTTGTTTTTTTCCCAGAGGCTCCAGTTACAAACCCATTTACCTGATATTTTTTGGACAAAGAACATGGTCACAGGTCACAGAAAGGGTGCTCCTTTGCTGTTCTGACCTAGCCTCTTCTCTTATTCCAGCTTGCCACAAGCTAAAAAAAAAGATTCCCAGAACTATTAGTATTTTACAGCATCCAAAAGTGAACTAGGTTATTTACACTACAAACTAAGAAAAACCTTACCAGCTATAGACTGAATTAGACACCAAAAAAGTGTAACACAGAGAGGAATTCCAAAACAAGGCTATAATAAGATTACACGGTTACTCATTTTTTGGCTTCTGCAAAAGTTGGTGGTTCCAACAAATATATTTTTCTGGATGAATTAGCTCACTTCCTATATGGGAACATGACAGCAGGCAATTGTTAGGAAGGTTCTGGAAGAGGAAAGTATTGTACTTTGACAAGCAGGAATTTAGCTTAAAGGCAATGGAAAAAGGAGTGGGACTCAAGGAAAAGAGATGGTAGCAGAGTAGAGGGGACTAAAGCCGTATAAATGTGCACAAGGAAGGACTCCTCAAAGGCTTAGAAGCATGTTGCTAATCTGGACAAATCAGAAACAAAGGGCAAGTGCACTGAAACTAGAGCCAGCAGAATGTTTTTTGCTTGTGAAGAAGGTGCTAAAAGACGGCCTTGTTGCCTTTTTGTTCTGGTGTGTAAGACAGGGCTGGCCTAGTTATGACAGGGCAACCTGGGGCGGCCATTCCAGGCCTCACTCTTACTGTCCCAGGGTGAAGATAAAATGTGGGGGCTCTGGGACAGTCCCCTCCCACCCTTGAAGGCACCCTCCCTCCCAGCAGGGCCACGAACCTGACTACCTTCAAGGCCCCAAGGAGGCTACCTTCAAGCTGGAGGCTTCCGCCAGAGCCCCCACATTTTATCTTCACCCTGGAACCTGCAAAATTCTAAAGCCGCCTCTGGGTGTAAACATATGCTCTCTCTGGGTATAAGTGGTTTCAGAACCAGGTCCTCCTGACTCCCCCAGGCTAGCTTGACAAACAACACATAGCTTCACTTTGTGAATGTACTTTCAATAAAGGCACCTGGCCAAATAAATGAAATCACACTCCTCTTGGCAGGCTTTCTCTGGGTCCTCCTGCCGCAATAGAGCAAACAGTCCTCTCCCCTGGGTTCTACTTCCCAGGGACGTTAACTCACTTTCCCTTTTGAAACAGGTGTCTCCTGCTCGTGTATTAAAAACAGCCTTCCTTTAAAAAAAAACAAAAAACCCAACACCAGACTGTTCCTAAGCATTTCTCAGAAGTCTGTTCTACCTGAGCTGTCCGCGTGGAGATAGTTTGCCTTAGTTTCTTCCATTTATTGGCTTTGCCAGCTGTCTTCTCCCCTTTTTTGTGAACTTTTTCTGATTCTCTCTCTTTCGCTCTCACTCACTCAAAAGGCCGTTTTTAGACGATCGCGCCCGCGCTTGTTTTGAAAAAATGCCAGGAGCCGGGATCAGACGATACACTCCCGGCAATCACGCGCCCGGAAGGAGGACGCGCATGCTTTTCCAGCCGTGTTTGACTGGGTCGATTTTTCAACCCGTTCAAATCGCGGCCGGAAAAGCATGCATGTCCCCCTTCCAGGCGTGTGATTGCCGGGAGTGTATCGTCTGATCCCGGCTCCCGGCATTTTTTCAAAACAAGTGCGGGCGCGGCCATGATATTCTAAAAACAGCCTTAGAAGCAATTTCCCTATCAGTTACCATGCTTGCAGAACCTCATTCTGCAAGCACTTATAGTCCCAGGCTTTATTCTGTAGGGAATACCTGGAATCTGTGAACACACCTAGATGTGTCTATTCATGATCCTGATAAGGCAATAGACTAGGCGTAAGAAATTAGCTCTTGTTTAAAAAGAACAAAAATGCTTTTAAGCACCAAAATATGAGTTGGTAGTAGTGGTAGATCAGAGGAAAAGTTTGTTCTTCCAGGAGATTGCAATGTCAGATAAACTTTTGGGTAAAGTGGGATCACAGTGGTAAAGACAATGAAAAACAATTTAGAACAAAGGTTCCCCAGCTGTCAGTTAGGATCCCAAATGGAGTCCAGTCATCTGAGATGGAGTTGCAATCACAATTATATCTTATATATTTTTTTTGTCTTTTGTTGTTTGGGGCTGCAGAATTATATTAAGTTAATCATAATTATGCTTATTATATTTATATAGTAATTGATATATTATATATTTTTTAAATTGCTACCCCGCCCCTCCTGCCACAGGCAGCTTGGGGTGGCTTACAATTACTAAAAACATCAAAATTAGAACAACACCTAAAAGGAGGAAAAAATAACTCATTCCCCCCCCCCCCATACTCAATCCCCCGGTGGAACAGCCAGGTCTTACAACTTCTCCAAAAGGAGGGGAGATCCGGGTCCCTACCGGGAGTTCCACAGCCATGCTGTGGCCACCGAGAATGCCCTCTCCTGCATGGCCCCCCGGAAGACTCGGGGGACCTTGAGCAGGGCACCCCTGGATGATCGCAGGGGCCTATCCAGGACCTGGGGAGTGAGGCGATCTCACAGATAGGTAGGGCCCAGGCCATTTAGGGCTTTATAGGCCAAAACCAACACCTTGAATTGGGCCCAGAAAACTACCGGCAGCCAGTGCAGAGAACAAAGCACTGGTGTAATTTGCTCGGCAGCCCAGTCCCACTAAGAGATGGGCCCCCACATTTAGCATCAGCTGCAATTTCCGAGCCGCACCATGGGTAGCCCCACGTAGAGTGTGTTACAATAGTCTAATCTAGAGGTGATGAAAGCATGGATGACAGTTGTCAGGTCAGAGTCTGAACAAACGGCCAAAGCCATCACACCAGATATAATTGGTGGAAAGCACTCCTCGCCACAGCCTCCGCATGGAGATCCAGGTGGAGCTGCACATCGAGGAGCACCCCCAGACTCCGTACCTGGGAGGCCAATGGAGGGAAGACCCCACTCTCATGCTGACTTCCTTCACTTCAAATTCTGTCTCTCCTCCCTTACTTCTGGTATATCCCTCGCTAGACAGCATTACCACACCTCCCACATTGAGTCCTGTTCTCGGGACCCTCCCCACCTATTCTCCACCTTTGACTTGCTTCGCAAGCCCCCCTGTCCTCCTCCTCCCTGTCTGCTCAGGATCTTGCTTTCTTCTTCACCTCCAAGATAGGCACATCCGCCTTGACATCACTTCCCACGCCTCTTCTCTTCCTATTTCCTCCTTCTCCCCTGTCCTCCTTCCCTTCCTTGAGATCTCCTCCCTGCTCTCCTCCTCCAACCCTTCCACTTGCCCCCCTTGACCCCATCCCCTCCCGCCTCCTGACCTCCATTGTTTCCACTGTCGCCCCTTCCCTCCTGCACATCATCAACCTCTTCCTCTCTACTGGCTCCTTCCCCTCCGCCTTCAAGCATGCCACTCTCTCTCCTATCCTCAAAGTCCACTCTTGACCCGTCTGACCCTTCAAGCTACTGTCCTGTCTCAATCCTTCTTTTGCTTCAAAGTTTCTTGAACGTGTCCTGCTGCCTCAACTTCCTCTCTGCCAACTCCTCCCTTGACACCCTGCAATTTGGCTTTCGCCCCCTTCACGCTACTGAAACTGCTCTTGCTAAGATCACCAATGATCTTCTTGTGACTAAATCTAATTGCCTCTATTCCATTCTTGTCCTCCTTGACCTCTCTGCTGCCTTCGATACTGTTGACCACTCACTCTTGCTGGACTCACTTCACTCCCTTGGCTTCCGTGGCTCCATCCTCGACTGGTTCTCCTCCTACCTCTCTGATCTTCAATGTGTCTCTTGCCAACTCCCCCTCCTCCTCCCTTCCCCTCTCAGTTGGTGTTCCCCAAGGCTCTGTCCTTGGGCATCTCCTCTTCTCTATCTACACTCTGTCCCTAGGCAAACTCATTGCCTCCCATGGCTTCCAATATCACCTCTATGCTGATGACACTCAACTCTATCTCTACTCCCTTTCTCTCTCCATCTATCCAAGCTCGCATCACCAGCTGTCGCTCTGACATCTGTACCTGGATGTCTCAACATCTCAACATGGCTAAAACTGAACTCCTTATCTTCCCCCCTCATCCTTCCTCTCCCTCTTCCCTGTTGATCCTCATTGATGGGGTCACCATCCTTCCTGTCCCCCAAGCCTGTACCTTAGGCTTCATCTTTGACTCACCTCTTTCTTTTATACCCTCCATCGACTCTGTTGCCAAATCCTGTTGCTTCTCCCTCCATAACATTGCTAAGTTTTGCCCTTTTCTCTCTGTCTCCTTTGCCAAAACCTTGTTCATGCCCTGGTCATCTTTCACCTCAGTTACTGTAACCACCTTCTCACTGGCCTCTTCTGCTCTCACCTTTCTCCCCTTATCTCCATCCAAAACTCTGCTGCCATGGTCATCCACCTCGCCCGTCGTTTTGACCACGTGCAGCCCTTCCTCTCCTCTCTTCACTGGCTCCCCCTTCCTGAATGAATCCTCCACAAGCTCCTAGTCTTCATCTATAAAGCTCTTCACAACTTTGCTCCCCCCTACCTCTCTGTGCTAATTTCCCTCTGTACTCCAGTTCGTGAACTCCGTTCCTCCTCTGTCCCCTCTCCTGCCCTCCCTCACCACCCCTGCTCCCCTAACCGCCTTTGTCCCTTCTCCCTAGCTTCCCCACATGCCTGGAACTCCCTCCCTGCCCGCATCCGCCTCACCCCCTCCCTTCGTACCTTCAAATCCCTCCTCAAGACCCATCTCTTCCCCTCTGCTCCCCTGACTCCCCGCTCCCCTCACCTAACTCCTGCTGATACCCTCCATCCAGTACAATCTGTTACCTGAGGTCTGTGTACTCATATCCTCACCAAATGGACCAACCAGCCATCATTCTTGATGTAACCATGCCAAGCACGTGCACTTGGGATCTCACATCTCTGTGAATGTTACACTCCTTGTCTCGCCCTCTGTTTCCCTTCCTTTGTCCCACCCCCACCCCCTCTCAGATTGTAAGCCCTAGGGCAGGGACCGTGTCTATTCAATTAATTTGTAAAAGCGCCAGGTACATTGCTGGTGCTATATAAATGCTTGCTAATAATAATAATAATCAATAATGGGGGCTGCCAACTCCATCGCTTTACCCACTAACATCACCTCCATCTTGCCAGGATTCAGCCTCAGTCGATTAGCCCTCATCCAGTTCCCCACAGCCATCAGACACCAAGTAAGTACCGAGACTGCCAGGCCTGGGTCTGCTGAAAATGAGAGGTACAGCTAGGTGTCGTCAGCATATTGACGACACTGCACATCTAACCCCCTAATCACCTTGCCGAGTGGCTGCATATACACGTTGAACAGGAGAGGGGACAGAACAGAACCATGCGGAACTCCACATGAGAGGTCTCAGTATGATGAAAAATAATCCCTGAGCACCACCCGCTGGGTTCTTCCGATCAGGAAAGAGTGGAACCATTCAGGAACAGTCCCGCCCACCCCTGCACAGTGCCGCAGGTACGTCACCAACATCTTATGATCAATGGTATCAAACGCAGGTGATAGATCTAACGGAATCAACAGGGTCAGATGACCCCGATCCCATTCCAGGCGCAGGTCCTCTACCAAAGCCACAAATGCAGTCTCGGTGCCATGCCCCGGACGAAAGCCCGACTGAGAGAGATCAAGAAAACGGATGCGATCAAGATGTCCCTGCAGCTGCCACACCACTACCCATTCAGTAACCTTCCCTAAAAGCTGGCGGGGGAGTCAACGTCAAGCAATGGTTTCTTGAGCAGAGACCGCACCACCGCATCCTTCAGACAGTCCAGTACTCTGCCCTCCCAGAGAGAGGCATTGACCATCCCAGCCAGCAACGGCCCCATTGTCTCCTGGCAGGACTTAACCAGCCAGGACGGGCAAGGATCTTATTCACAAGAAGTGGCCCTGACTGCCCCAAGAACATCCACTGCATTGGCAGTTAACAGAGGAAACCTTTTGGGAGTCACTCATTTAGGGCCTGAAATCTTTACATTGACTTAACTAGGCTTTAGATAAGGCCTTCACAGTATAGGCCAAGTGACTGACAAATTCAAACTAGTGAAATCGTAAGTTAAAAATATGGATGCTAATTTCCAGTATTGCGGAAGAGAGATTGCAGTGGTAAAAATGTGTCTACATTTTTGCTACTGCTTTACTACCCTTCCTCCTATGTCCTGTTGTCCTATCTCTGCCTCTTCATTTAGCAGCAAAAACTGCTTAGAAAGCCTCCTTTGAAAAAAAACATGGAATAACATGATCCCTGCAGTCATCACATCATTCACCCTGCTTGCATTACCTGTCTTCCTCTCCCCCCCCCCCCCCCCCCNCAGACTCAAGCAATTCTACCCTGCTTGGGAGAATATAACGTTGGACAAATGGGTGCCGGAGATTGTTCTCAAGGGATATGTCATCCAGTTCAACTCTATCCCACCCCTCCCCAGTCTTTTGTAATTAGGTTTTAAACTTCATAGGCCAATTACTTTCCATATTCAATCCTCTGTGCAAAAAAAGCACTCTAGCAGTTAGCACAGGAGTGAATCCTATTCACTTTAATGGGCCTTGCAGGCATGCTGATAGCACGTGCACTGACCTGCCAAAGGATCACAGCTTCTGTGTATTAGACCAACTAGAGATCAGTCCACCTTGTGTTGTAGGAACTATTGCAACAATGTAGTTAGCAGCAGCAACAGAAATAAAGTTATTTGAATATGCTTAGCAGGCCTGAAAATAAGTACCTAGGTAGGTAGACTATTTTGTATTTGGAGAAAAAAAAAGTTTTAAAAAAAGTTATATATGTAACAGCTACTACCCTATCTCTCCGAGATATTGTAGGGGACAAATCTGTTAACCGTGAGGCTCAAACTACAGTGATGGAGATAATAAAAGTATCTAGATAAATAACCTGCTTATTCTAAATAACAGACTTGCCTGAAGTGCATGGTGCCATAACGGCACGATGACCAGTGATCGCTTTATCCATGCCCACGCCTAGTGCCACATATCACAACCTGCATTGGATCCTTGTGGTTGGACCTTTTGCCCATAGGGAACTACTGACTTCAACCAGGGACTAGATATGATCCAATCCTAGGTTTGGAAGGATAACTAGTTAGGACTGTTTGGACTAGGAAAGGCCAATGTTTCAAAGGTCTTGTTGCTTTGTTTTGTTCCTAAAACTAGCCCTGCTGCCAGCTAGAAACTGCAGCCCCAGTAAATTTATTTTATTTTTATTTATTAAAATTTATACGCCGCCCTCCCCTGCTACAAGCATCTCGGGGTGGCTGACAACAAAATAAAACAACCTAAAATCCCCAGATTAAAATAACCCATAACCAAACCCTCCCTAATCCAACCTGACACCCCCCCGCCCACTACCCGTCTCCCCCACCCCTACCCACTTCCTTCCCCAAAGGCCTGGGCGAACAGCCAGAACTTACAGGCCTAGCAGAAGGCCATCAGACTCGGGGCCAATCGAGCTTCCTCCGGGAGGGAGTTCCACAGCTGTGGTGCGGTCACCGAGAACGCCCTTTCCATTGTAGCCCCCCAGCTAAACCGGGGGGACCTCCAAGAAGGCGCCCACGGCGGACCGCAAGGATCACCCCAGGACCCGAGGAGTGAGATGGGTCTCTCAGATAGATGGGGCCCAAGCCATGTAGGGCTTTAAAGGTTAAAACCAGCACCTTGAATTGGGCTCAGAATGCTATAGGCCGCCGCATTCTGCACCAGTTGCAGCTTCCGAACTGTCACCAGGGGCAGCCCCACATAGAGTGCGTTGCAGCAATCCAGCTTTGAGATGAACACATGGATGAGGATGGCCAGGTCAGAGTCCGAAACATATGGCTGCAGCCTCCGCACAAGATGTAGCTAGCGAAAGGCTCCCTTCGCCGCCGCCTCTACCTGGCAATCCATCCAAAGGCTGGGGTCCAACAGGACTCCCAAGCTTCGGACCCAGGGAGCCAGCGGGGGGGTGGACCCCCTCAATGAGGGGAATCATCACCCCCACCGCCTGACCCACTAACATCACTTTCGTTTTATCAGGATTCAGTCTCAGTTTGCTCCGCCACATCCAGTCAGCCACTGCCTCCAGGCACCAGGAAAGCACCAAGACTGCAGAGCCTGGGTCAGTTGAAAACGAGAGATATAGCTGGGTGTCATTAGCATATTGGTGACAACGCAGACCAAACCATCTCACAACCTCCCCCAGGGGTTGCATATAGATGTTAAACAGTAATGGAGACAAAAAAGAAGTTTGTGGTATGCTGCAAGAGAGGTCCCGGGGGCTAGACGTTTTAGCCCCCAACACCGCCCACTGGCTCCTTCGTGAGAGAAATGAGCAGAATCATCCAAGGACCATCCTGTCCACACCACCATCACCCTCAGAGACCGCAATCGTCTCAGCAATAACCCCTGGTCCACTGTATCAAAAGCAGCTGAGAGATCTAACAGGATGAGTAGTGTTGAATGCTCTGAATCCATCTCTTGGTGGAGGTCGTCCACCAAGGCCACCAACGCAGTCTTGGTACCATACTCTGGGCAAAACCCAGATTGAAAGGGGTCTAGAAAAATTATGCCATCTAGGTGACCCTGGAGTTGCTGTCCCATAATCCGTTCAATAACCTTCCTTAAAAAGGGAAGGTTAGAGACAGGCCAGTAACTGGCCGGTGCGTTAATGGCCAAAGATGGTTTCTTTAACAGGGGCCACACCACTGCCTCCTTGAGACAGTCCGGCACCCTACCCTCCTAAGGGAGGCATTGATCACCCCCGCCAGCACCGGCCTCAGGGTCTCCCTGGAGGCTTTCACCAACCAGGATGGGCACAGATCTATTTGCAAAAGGTGGCCCTAACAGACCCCAGGACATCCTCGGGGAGAGGGTGCAAAACGAGAGGAGCAAAAAGATTTAATGAAACTCTTTTTTCCTTTTTTCTTCTTTCCTAATATTTGCAGGATTGTCCTACATAAAAGAAATTCAATACTTTTTTTCAAGTTGCAATAAATCAGCTACTTAAACCATTAGCACCACATAAAATGATTTTGATGCAAATCAGATCTTCATTTTTTCCCCCTGACTTTTTTAAATTAATCAGACTGGCAAAGAAAAAAGCTTCGAACTTCTTAGAAGAATAGAAATGTATTCCTGTTGTTTAGCCAATGGCCATTACAACAACCATAAAACAATGAACGGTAAACAATGCATACATCATTACATATAACCACCGCCAGTACACACTAAATAATAAAATGAATAAAACACAAGAATATAAAATAGGGGCGATAAACAAAGGTACCAAGCCCCCCCACCCCAACTTCTTGTCCTTATTTACGCTACCATTTCCTCCCATGCCCTTTGATCTTTTCCTTATCTACATTTTGTGTTAAGGGACATTGACATGCCTTTCTCCCTCCTAGTACCAAGTAATACAATTTGTAAATTATTTGAGTGGTTTTCCTTCATCTAGTACTAAAGGATTTTTCAAAGGTGCAGTGTTACAGGGGTCTATTATTCAGAATATTATCTACAGACTTGATTTTCAGTGTGTGCACATACACAAAACAAAAATAAAAAAAGAATAGGGCAAACACTCAGAGAGTAGTTCCATTAAAATAAGAGAAATATTCCAGAGTAAATGGTTTGCAGATCATCACAGCTATAGTAATAACAAACAAGTAACTACTCAAAAGTGATCATTGACAGCCCTCTGCTGACGGAACACTGTACTCTGTCTTGAAGCTAAACTGTAACAAAATGGTACTTCCCCCTTCTCTTGTTCTTTAGTGAACTGTTTGTTGTTTAGGCAAAGAACTCTATAGCAGGGGTGAGGAGCATCAGGCCTGAGGGCAAAATGCAGCCCACAACTATGGCCCTTTTTAAACAGCCCCTGCCCCCTGCACAGGTGTGTGTATGCGGGGGAGGGGGGGAGGGAGGAGAATGTCCATAGGAACACCATGGGGCAGCAGCAGGGGGGTGGGTATGCCCGTAGGAATACTGCTGGCAGCGGGTGGGGTATGTGCGAGCCCCCGCATTCCACCCATCGCCCACGCACAGAACAACTGCCGCCAATACCTGTTGGGCCATGCGTGGAGATGGGGGTGCGCCCGTGGGAATGGGCGCGCACCCACCGCTACTCGCTGCAGGCGCACACACACCCCGCCATGGCCCGTTTGAAAAGGGCTTTCAAGTTCCTGAATCTGGCCCCTGGATCCAGTTCCCTAAACCAAACACTGAAAAACTGAGCTCAGGGTAAGGGGCAGACATGAGAGCACGTAAACAATCACAGAGAACAGATCCATGAACTAGAGGACCTCCCTCCGCAGCCTCTTCTTGAGTGCACCCTTTAGCCACTATCTGCCCCCAACTGCTATGCAGTCCTCTGAGCTTGTACTCATTTTCAAAGTGGCCCCCCCTGGAGGGAAAAGGTTCCTCATTCCCACCCTACAGTAAGGTCCAATTTTTGCTTTGGTTATTAAAATTATGAAAGCCAGGTGCTTTGCAGTTAAGGTTATTTTATTATTATTTTATTATTAACAAACATTTATATAGCACCAGCAGTGTACCTGGCACTTTACAAAGTAATAAAATAGACATGGTCTTGGCCCCTAGGGCTTACAATCTGAGAGACAGGAGCTGCGGGAGAGACATAGGAAGGGGAACAGAGGGAGAGACAAGGGGTCTAACATTCATGAAGATGCGAGGTCTCAAGTGCACGTACTTGGCTTGGTTACGATGAGAATGACAGCAGGCAGGTCCATGTGGCAAGGATAAGGGTATGTATAGGAAATAGTGGCTCATCAGGATAAAGAGTCAAACAGAGCAGAGTGAAAGAGGTTATACTTTAACTATATCCATTCATGTGGATACCACAGAGAATGTTTATTAATACTTACCTTAGGCAATGAATTTTCTTTTTAAAAAATTAATTCTTTCCATTTTTAGTAAACTTTGGGTGAAACCAGCCGTGACGCTAACCACCCTTTAACCACCCTTGGTGGTCATTTATGCATGTTTCAAGACTGCATAGGGCACCAATACAGCCCTGCAACATGCATAAATAACCACCAAGGGTGGTTAGCGTCATGTCTGTTTTCACCCAATGTTTACTTTCCATTGATGTAACCAAGCCAAGCACGTGCACCTGGGACCTCGCATCCTCGTGAATGTTACACTCCTTGTCTCTCCCTCTGTTCCCCTTCCTTCGTCTCTTAGATTGTAAGCCCTAGGGCAGAGACCCTGTCTATTCAATTACTTTGTAAAGCACCAGGTACGTTGCTTGTGCTATATAAATGCTTGCTAATAATAATAATAATAATTAATAAACCACATGAAAATTTTAAAATAAATCAGGACTATCTTAAAAATGTCTACAAGAACCAATGCCAACCCCCCAAATCCACCTCTTCTCTAATTTAACACCTTTACTGCTCTCCTAGAAAAATATATCACCAGTACTCTCTGCCTGCCCCTTCCATGTTTGTCAACATGCTTGATATCAAAATATCTGCTCTCTGCTTGTCTACAAGAATGGAGCAACCAAGCAAAGCAGAGAACCAACACGATGTACACAAATGAACAAGATAGCAAATAATAAAGCTTTTGGCCCCAGGAGTGTCTCTTTAAACATGCAGAGTTTGGGGTGTTTTTAAAAGGTTTGATTTATCCCATTATTTTTTTTTACCATTACTACTACTTTAAAGTCATTTCATTCTAGATCTAAATATTTATGAAGGTATTCAAATGTGTTATTTTGACATGCCATACAATCTTGCTCTGTGGTACAAGAAACATAAACCACAATCCTGCAAAAGGTCACACACCTTTTTTGACATGTAAGTTACCTGCTTATTGATTCAATTTTTCATTTATTCATTTGGGACTCCCATGCATACAGTTAACAATTTGCGTAAGCATTTGCAAAATCAGGACCCTTGTGGCTCTTTATCCACACTAGGAAAACGGTGTTGAGTTATTGCTGTTTAATCATGATTGCTGTGGCCAGGGTTCGGGGACAATTTCCTTGATTAGTATTATTATTAGAAGCATTTATAGTGCCAACGATGTACCAGCCGCTTTACAGAGAACAAGATAGACACAGTCCCTTCCCGAGAGATCACAATCTAGGGAAGACGGGGAGGGGAGACAGGGAAGGGGGAACAGAGGGACGGACAAGGGATGCAACATTCATGAGGATGCGAGAACTCAGGTACACACCCCATCATACTGTGCCAGAAGAGCAGCTAATTATGGGTGTTTTCAGACAAGACACTCTTCACCCACTCACACACCCACTATGCATGTTGCAGGGTTGCCCGATGGGTGCCCTGTAACATGTATAGTGGGTGGGAGGTGGGTGGGTAGGGAGTATCTTGTCTGAAAACGCCCTTTGTTAGTTTTTAAAATATGGGTCTAGCAAAAGAGTACTCTCCTAAGTAGTTTGCTCTAGTCTGATCAGTGAAATGTGGCTAATTGGTCTCGACCACAATTTGCATGTTTGCACTGAGACATTTTTATTTTCCTGTCTCTGACCTATGCAGTACAGCAAGAGACTGAATCAGTACATCCTGTCTACAGTAAGGGAGAAAAACCTTTGTCCAGTTGTGCTAGAAGCTTGATCACAAAACTGTGTTGGAACATGACTGTAGCTACAGCTTGGCACATTCAATGGGGCTTTCTTTGGTTGTTTTGCAAAATAAAGCCATATTGGACAGGAGCGTATTTTTGCTCTGTCGTTGCCTTGCTGGGTGTCCTTGGAGCAGTCCGCTTTAGGCTTAATAGAAACACCATTTTCGGTAACGTACTTTACAAGTGTTCTCTTAGGAAAAGCTTTATATCCGTGTAAGTGGCTATTATTTTACTCCACCATCCACCTACACTGGAGTAGGCAGCTTGTAGATCAAGGCCAAAAACTGTATGGTCTCTCTGCGGCCAAGGCGGGTTGCTCTGCATCTTCTAAGATGCACTAAAGGCCCTAAATAATACACTGATTATCATTATTAAATATCTTGCTCTGTATAAAAAAATACTTTGTTCCCTTTAAAAAAAAAAAAAAAAAAGTCATACTGCATTGAGGTGACTTTTATTCAGTATTATTTATTTAGTGAGGAAACTCCAATCACCTTACACCCAACAATTCCTCTGTTCCATGCTGTGTGAGGAAGTAAACATAATCTACAGCTCCGTGTTTAATCCATGTAAAAACAAACACGTGCAAGCCCTGAGGAATTTCCATAAGTCAGCCCGCCCCCTTCTGCACATGCTCTGCCCAGCACTGGGGCTTTAGAACACAAAATACTTCATGGGGGCGGGGGTTCCTCAGCCTATCAGGTGCCACTGGTTTAGTTCCTTAGCTGTGCCACATGCATTGCCCAGCTTTCCCCCTGTTCTGGGGCGGGCAAGGGGTTCAGGCAGAGGACAGCCCCTGCTAATTCCTCTGCTGCTGCTGCTGCGTTAGTCTATGCTTCCCTGGCTGAGGTGCTACAGGTGTGCAGTGCACAGTAGCTTCCCCGCCTCCTCTTCTGACAACAGCTGCTCCTTGGGTGGAGCGAACAAACCTACTAGGAGGAAAGGCGTGAGAACAATCCGGGCTTGTTCACAAGAAGTGTGCTACCGGATGGTTCTGTAGTGTAGTGGTTATCACATCTGCTTTATGCACAGAAGGTCCTGGGTTCGAGCCCCAGTGGAACCAAAGCCTTAGAATTCATTTCCCCCCACTCTTTCAAAACTGAAGTAAAAGGGCTGAGCAAAGGGAGAGCTCAGATGCTGCTGCCACCTGATTTTTCAGCTCCAGGGGGATTTTTATTACATGGGAGCCTATAGGGGGAAATACTTCATGCAGGACACTCCTGGTGTGCTGGCATATGACAGTGCAGCAGCCGTGCAGGGCTGGAGGGAAAGGCATCGCAGTGCTCTCGACCCCAGGGGGCGCATCCTGCCCCAGCTAGAGGGAGTAGCTGACACCGGATCGCTTGAATCCTGCCCCAGGATTTATCTTGCAAGGAATGATTCTTTCCCGGTGTAACTGACCCAGGGAGACTTGATCCTGCCCCAGGATCTGCTTCCACCCGCACCCCCGACAGACCTTGTGTTAGCCCTTAGTGGGGACTGTTATGCAATTCTGTGTGCATAAAATGTTAAAGCTAAACTATTGATTTCTTGTTGACTGGTAGGTTATTCTGAAGAGGATAAATGGGTTTGACATTTGTATAGGTTTGTTATTGTTTTAAATAGAAGTCACTAATGGTGATCATTAGTGAAATCACTGGGCATCTTACTGAAATCACTAGGTACTGGGTACATTACTGAAGCAGCCAATAGCTGCCTACTGCCCTAATGGCTATTGTTATTGGGAGCCCAGCTTGGGACACTAGTGCTCATCATACCCCTGCCTGAACCCTTGGCGTGAGTGACGAGCAGACATAATAAGCCAAAATAACTCAAAATGGGCATTAAAAATACAGGATTCATGGATTTTAAATATCTAGGCAGCGTAGGCTGGTGCTAAGAGACAGGTCCCTGCCCCCAGGGGTATGCAATCTAAATGGGCAAAGGGAGGGCAACAGGAAGGATCACAGCTGAAAATATTGGCATTATGGTTTATTACTGTAAGTTAATTAATTAATATTACTATTAAATGTAATTAATATTGCTATTAATGGCTTCCTCCTCTGTAAAACAGGGATATTCTGGGCTCCACAACTGTGGGAGAGAGACAATTCTCACCTGTGTAGCTGGAATACTTGCATATTCTCACCAACAGAAGCTGGTTCAATCAAAAGTGTCATTTTAAAAAAACTAGTTGATGTCACTCCTATTTGGGAGGAAGCAACATCCACACCCAGGGCTTAATATCTGGAGAGGCTCAACATCCGCAATTAAATTCTAGGAGGGTCTGAGCCCAGGGAAATATTCCCAGTAGGAGTGTACACCCCAAAATGTGAAAGAACAGGAAAAGGCTGATATTGGCCATTACAGAGTTGGAAACAAAAGTCAGAAAAAAACCCCTGGATGGGTTATTTGGTTTTCACTAATGACTTTGTTGACCCTTCCCCTGTGCTGGTTGTCCTACAGATTCAGTCACAAGAACGCCTCTTTTTAGAGAGGCAGAGTATCCAGTGTTTGGGTTGTTAGCTGGAGAACAGGATTCTTTTCACTTCTCTGACAAAGTCTGGGGTGCGGAGGTGTGACTTCTGGGACAGACTTGGCCCCCAGCAATTATTGTCATTTTTTTTACAAATTAAGCACTGTCCACACTCAAGGGCGTAACTGCAATAGGGACAGGTGGTGCAGCTGTATTCTCGGCCACTGGAAGGGGGTTCAGAGCAACTCCGTTACAACTAGGACTGAAATTATTATCCATTCTCATGAGAATGGAGAACCCTTAGGGAGATCTTGAGAAGATGTTGATAAAGGTGCGATAATCTTGTTTAATATTTTTTCAAAACTGTGCATGGGCAAAATGGCCACTGGCCTGCTGGTGCCATTTTGGGAAAGGGCTGTGGATACGCAGAATGGCTTGGCGGCCATTTGCGCATGCACATGTTTGTTTGTTTGTTTGTTTTCCTCCATCATGGAGTTGCTGGCTGCAGAAAAGAAGAGGAAGAGAAAGTGAGAACAGGCAGACTCAGGACGTGAGACTCAGTGCAGGACAAGGCACACACGTGGCTCTGGTAAGTAAACTGAGAGAAAAATCTCTATCGAGAAAGGGTTGAAAACTGGGGCTTTTCTCATTTTTCACAGAGTTCGAGCCAAGAAGCTCTGGATGAGAATCGAGAAAAAAAACAAGATAAAGTTTCAACCCTCGTTCCAGTTTAGCTACACTGTTGTCCACACGCTGACTCACAAAGGTGTGGTGAGACTGAGGGTGGTTATAAACAGACAATAGTTCCATGTTCGGACCGGGCAGCCCCCACACGGGGTTTCACATGGCAAACCCAATACACGGGCAGGTGCTGCACTTCGCCCACCAACACCCCTCCCTCATGAAACCGCTGCAGGGAATTCTGGGTCCAGGAAGCTCCCTCCACTGTTTGCTTCCTTGTTGTTGTTTCCTGTCCCCGTCCGTCCATCCCCCTGTACCCCCCCGGTTTTCGGGAGTGCTGTTTTCGAGCACTCCACAGTGAAATTAAACAGTAGATGCCCCAGGGAGAGCGAGAGTGGTGAGCACGCTCACTGCTCCGACTGGTGGGACCACTCTAGGTGTTTTGCCTGCACAGATGCTGCGCGCGCCCTAACAGATGGGGGAGGACACGTGAGTAAACATTGGCCCACATGGGGGACCCGCGATGCCCCAGGCCGCTGCCATGAGTGGAGGCTCTGTGGAGGCTCCATGGCACACAGGAGTGTGCATCTTGCAGCCACCTAATAAACAGGCAGTGAACATGGGCTGAATACTTTCCCAGTGTGGGCTAGCATCTTGTTTATAAACACCCTGACTCCACTTTATTTATTTATTTATTTATTTATTTCATAGATTTTTATCCCGTCCCCTCCTGCAATGCAGCTCGGGGCGGCTAACAACAATAAAAAACAATTAAAATCAATTAAAATATAAATATAAAATACATCAATAAAACAGGGCTAAAAGACAGTAATAAATAAATACATGGGCGGGGGATTAAAATCACCCCCCCCACCCTCCCTCCCAAAGGCCTGGGCAAACAGCCAGGTCTTACAGTTCCGCCGAAATGTCAAAAGGCTTGGGGCCAGGCGAGCTTCCTCCGGAAGGGAGTTCCACAGCCGCGGCCCTACCACCGAGAATGCTCGCTCCATCGTGGCCCCCCGCTTAACACGGGGGACCTCCAGGAGGGCACCCCCGGCAGACCGCAGGAGCCGTTCCGGGGCGCGAAGGGCGAGGCGGTCCCTAAGGTAAGAGGGGCCAAGGCCGTATAGGGCTTTATAGATCATCACTAGGACCTTGAACTTGGCCCGGCACACTATCGGCAGCCAGTGCAGCGCTCGGAGCACCGGTGTAATGTGCTCCCGGCGACCCGTCCCCGTAAGAAGATGAGCCGCCGCATTCTGCACCAGCTGCAGCCTCCGGGCCAAGAACAAGGGAAGCCCCACGTAGAGCGCGTTGCAGTAGTCGAGCCGCGAGGTGACGAAGGCATGGATGAGGGAGGCCAGGTGAGATGCCTGTGAGATGCCTGTGAGATGCTGAGATCAGGGGCATAGCTTGACAGAAATGGGCCCTTGCGCAGAAGATGGAATGGGCCCTCTGCCGGGGCCCCCCACTCCAGTGTGCACATGAATTCTGTATGGACGTGAGCCCCCCAGGCTATTATAGCTACACCCCTGACTAAGATATTACACTGGTGAATGTTATGGCTCATCCTATAAATCAACAAACACGGGAGAATATACCATAGGGAGTAATCTTGCACTGCCATCCACTGCCTGCCTTATGCAAGCAGCAGGGCTGGCCTTACCACAGGGTGACTTGGGGCAACTGCCCTGGGCCCCACTATTTTCACTACTTATGGAGGTTCTGCAATGGCCCCAGTTGTCATGAGGGCAGAGAGCACATCCCATACTCCCTCCCAACAGGGCCCCAGCAGAAGAGAGGGTGAGGTCACAGGGCAGGAGTGGGACCACCCAGGACCTCACAGTTTATCTTTGCCTGAGGCCTTGCAAATTCTAAGGCCAGCTCTGGCAGGATGCATCTGCTATTATGTTTGCTAACTCTTGATTTGATTAACTAGGGGTGTTTTTAGACAAGCACCTTCCCACCCATCATGTATATTGCAGGGTGGTATAGGGCGCCAACGCGACCCGGCAACATGTATGATGGGTGGGGAGGTGCTTGTCTAAAAACACCCTATGTTGGACATCCGTATGGTGGGGATTGGGTCTGTGCTGGCTATGAAAGAGTTAGGGAAGTATGCCCTTGATTTCCCTCTGTCGCTGGTCAGACAGGCCCTTTTTAATCGGACTGCAGTGGCTGGGGGGATGGGTGTGCGCCCACAATGGGTGGAGGTGGGTGTGCGTCCATTCCCACGGGCGCACACCCATCTCCATTCACCTCCACCCATCTGCACACATGGATCATCGGGCACTGGAACCCATTGCTCCATGCGTGGGTGACGGTTGGAGGTGCGTGGAGCATGGAAGCATGCATGCATTCCCACTCACCACCCGCGGTGTTCCCATGGGCGTCCACCCATCCCCCACCCACTGCTGGCGTTGTTTGCACAGGCGCCACCCACCCACCGCACATGTGTGCGTGGGGGGCCCCATGTGAAAACAGCCTTCGGCCGCTTTTAGACGAGTGTGCGGTGCGCTCGTGCTTGTTTTCAAAAATCCCGCGAGATGGGATTAGACGAGTCGCTGCCGCGAGTCACGCGCTTGGGAAGGGGACGCGCATTCTTTTCTGGTTGCGATCTGACCACCTCGATCACCGACCCGGTCAGATCGCGGCCGGAAAAGAATGCATGTCCCCCTCCCGTGTGCGTGACTCGCGGCAGCGTCTCGTTTAATCCCGTCTTGCGGGATTTTGGCAATGACACAGTCTTAGTTTAGCTGTTTGTTTTTTGCTTAGTATTCTCCAATTTGAGTCTGCAACTACCTTATGTGGGACAAAGTAGCAGAATGTGGGACAGAGTAGCAGAACCTTCCTAAAGTACAGCAGTTTAAAAATGTTACATTAATTGTGTAAATAGTAAAAATCAGAAAAATCCAGTTTATAATAGCTTTTGCCTGAGTCTTCATCTTCCCATCATAATGTCACTCACCACACCAGATCAGATTATTTGAGAGAAACCTGGTGAGAACATCAGGGACTGAAAATTTCACAGACACTCTTTTGATTTCTCTCTCACTTAGTTTGCCCCCAGAACTATCCTGTTGTTTCACACACATCCACACCCTTACAACTAACACAAACCTTTGGTTCTCATCTCAGGAGGAGCTTGAGGAGCAAGGCACCTGAAAAACACCCATTAAAACAAGATCTGAGGCCCTTAACTGAGCAAAGCTCCACTGGCTAATGGGCCAGTTCAGCAAGGACTGCAGAGTTTGGCAGTATGAATTGATGCTCTATGAGATTTACGTATAATGGTGGATGCAGAATACCTCAGAGATCCCCAGTCTCCCTGCACATGGTTTGATTCAGTAACCAAGGAGACCATACAATATAAAAACAATATTAATGTATGCAACGTGGGGTGCATGTGGTGCTACCAGAGATGGAGGGAGAGAGCGAGCTGTAGCCTGCACCTCCAAAGAGGGACTGAGTGTATCCAAATGCTGATAAGCTGCTGTGATAATTACAGTTCTGTGCCTGCTGCCACCCACGCACAGGCTTCTCCTGCTGCAGAATGCAGAATAGCCCAATCATGACGCATAGCGGGGAGGACTGAGGTCAGCAAAGGAGCTAATGGGTGACATCACAGCTGCTCTGAAGAGGGGCAGTTGATCCCACTTGCACCCGTGGGCCATCACCTAGCTAGCAAAAATCCACCCCCTGATTAATGCAGGGTAGTTATTTGTAACGCTGAGTTTGTAAACCTTTGGCTAAGCGTCAGCATGTTTTATTCATGCTATCAATCTAGATTATACAGGTTTTATACCCATGGCAAAGCATTCCTTCCCAAACGCTTCATTGTTTGACTCTTAGGTAGTGCAGTGCTTTCCAGACCTCTAGCTGTGGGCCTCTTTGGCTATGTACTTTTGGGGCAAGTCTATACCGGTATATAATATGCATTGCACTCACGCACACACATAATTATATGCTTGATTTTTCTTTTAATCTAAAATGATTAGAATCAGAAGGAAGAGATTTAAAACCTGGGCCATCTCAAATTACAATGGGCTAACAGTTTTGTATTTAATTTTTTGCATTGTATCAGTGCTTGTACCTATCAGCTCACATACACACACATTTTAAAATGGCAACCTAATTTAGAAGCCAAGTGCAGCAGGGGGTCTTCCCAGGGCTACACGGGGGTTCTGCTAGGGGAATTAGCCAACCCCACTGCCACACCCATTCAGTCCTCAACCTGGCTGTATCCCACAAGTAGGGGGGTGCACTCTGTAGGGGCCCCACCCTTGACCTCCTACACCCCTCACAGCCAAGGCCTACGCCACCATATGTGCATACAGTCTCTACGTCTAGGGCTTGACCGAAAAGCCCTCTTAGTTCTCCACCGTAGCCCTTCATCTGGGTGTGGACCCTCTGCTCTAAGCAGGCCCATCACCAAGGTTGGTCTCCTGGAGTAGGAAGCTCACAGCCCTAGCTTCTACTCCTATGCTATCCCTCTCTTCTCTGAGCCCAGGCCCTTTATAGGCCCCGAGCATGCTCAGTTCTCCATGGCCCTACTGAGCATGCCCCAGCATTTAGAACTCTGAACAGCCCTGAAGCATTTACTGGGCATGCTCCCCAGCTATAGTCTAGCTATTAAACTTTATAGGGCTAGTATTCAAACCAGGCTGCCTTTGCCAGGGGGCTGGCTTCTCCAGACCCACACATGCACACAGCCTTTAGGGCCAGCCCACTCAGCCCCTCTTAAAGGGGCCGCAGCCCAGACGACTGCTACACTAAGTCCTTCAAAGGTCACTACAAGAGTGAAGCCTAACACCAGCTTCAAGGGAAACCCTGGAGAGAGGGGAAGGCCCTGGACTGTGCCCTCTGAAAATCCCACCCCTCTCCTGGCATAGTGATGCCACTTCCTCTCTTCTCCTGCACAGGGCATCTGGCTAGTCTCCTCTAACAGCCAGCATGGCAAGCTTCCAAGGAGTGGGGGAGGATCAGCACACCTGCAGAAACCCCATACAGGATCATGCTGGCAGCACTTATCCTCACCTCTACCTTATTCCTACACCTGGCTGGGCTAGTTGCTGGTGGCAGGGGCCAGCCAAGCATAATAAAGCAGTGTCATTAGGTCAATGTGCTGCTTTTTGCCCATCGGGACTATGAGTGTTTTTAGACAAGTGCATCCCCACCCATTACCCACACATAATGCATGTTGCAGGGCTGCATAGGGTGTGCATGAAGCGAGCCAGGAACTGGTGAGGGTGCAGTTCATCTGCATACTCTCCCAGCTGCCTCGGCTGTCAACACCTGAGGACGCCGCGACCCTCCTGGAGCTTGGCTTTTCTGCCGCCTGAGTTCCAGCGACCGGTGAGCCAGGAACTGGTGAGGTTGCAGTTTATCTGTTATTATAATAATAATAATAATAAATATTTTATTCAATTGCGTAACCACAGGTCATTGCAAAAAAACCATAAGCAATATGACCAAAGAGCTTTAACAACCAAAAAACTAGAACAGACAAACCAACAAGAATAAAACCAGGGAAACTAATAAGTAAATAAACACTTATGAACAAAAATTAGCATATAGGGGGAAAATTTTAAAACTTTAAAAACAGAGTATTCATCAGCTTCAATGCATAACAAGAAGAATCTGGATCAATGTTTACAAAGTTTTAAGGCCAAAGTGGCCATATTTAACATCATATCATGTGAGTTAGGAGCCAGACATAGCTGAAGCAGCTGCAATAAAGACAAATGGGGATGAGAAACCAACCAGGGAGCCAGATGGAGCTTCCTTAGATAGGAGGTAAGTGGGCACTGAAATAATATGTGAAGCAGGTCCTCAACTTGACCTTGATTGCAACAGCAGACTCTCTCATTATACGGGGTGCCATCACGCCTGCCCACTAGAACACAAGAAGGAATAAGTCAAAACGCAACAGCGTCAGGGCCCTTCGAAGAGTCCGATCTTCGATTATACTTAAATAGGGCTCACAGCAAAAGGAGTGTTTGAAAAGCCTGTAAAAAAGGGCACAGCGAAGCAAATGAATAGCTGCAAGGTCAGACTGTAATAACTGAATCAGCTAGCTGCTTCTTTATTATCTGTTTAGCCTTAATAATGGCGAAAGGTCTAAGAAACGCGATGGATAAACCCAGAAGATGCAGATAGGACTCCACCAAACTCAACCAATCTCTCGCCTTCCCTCTCCCTCCTTTTCCCCTCTCCCCCACCTCTTTCTTCCTCTACTTCTTTTCCCCCTGCTCTTTCCTCCTTCCCAGCCCATCACTTCTCGCCAACCTCCTCACACTTCCTCCTCCCCCTTAGCTACCTTTCCCCTGCTCCTCCCCCACCCTCCCTATCTCTCGCCTGCCCTGCCGCCCTCTTTCTCCCAATCTTATCCCCATTCCCTGCCTTCCCCCTGATCAGCTCCCATTCTCCTGCTCCCTTTGGAACTGTCGCTCCTCTTCCAATAAAGCCCCCTACATCCATGATCTCTTCCTCTCCCACTCCCTCCAGCTCCTTACCCTTACTGAAACTTGGATCTCCCCTTCCGACTCTATCACCCCAACTACCCTCTCCTTTGGGGGGGGTCTCTCCTTTTCTCACCAGCCATGCCCTGAAGGCCGGGGTGGTGACGTGGGCCGCCTCCTCACTAACTCCTGTCAATTCCAACCACTTTCTCCTCCCCCCCTTCCCTTCCTTTGAGGCTCAGTCTGTGTGCCTCTACTCCCCCCCCC
>QEPC01001478.1:3052357-3131804 GCA_003113815.1 Sphenodon punctatus | reverse complement strand
CAGCCTGGGAGGGGGAGGGAATTAATTTTAATTTATTGCATTGGTTTCAATGGGGACACAGCGCCCCATTGAAACCAATGCAATAAATCCGGTACCGGTATACCGGATTTAATCCGGGAATCCGGTTTTTGTGAAACCGGTAACCGGTAAAATCCGGTGTACCGGTACTGGTACCGGGCCCGCCCCTACTATTTAGCTTTCTCAAGAGTCTCTCGTGGGAGACCTTATCGAATGCTTTCTGAAAATCCAGATGCACTATATCGACTGGCTCACTCTTACCCACGTGCTTATTCACACCCTCAAAAATTCCAATAGATTAGTGAGGCACAATTTCTCTTGCTAAATCCATGTTGACTATTCCCCATTATGTCATGTTTATCAATATGCCCAGTAATCCTGTTCTTTACAACCATTTCCACCAGTTTGTTTGGCACCAACGTCAGGCTCATCAGTCTGTAGTTTCCAGAATTACCTCTGGAGCCCTTTTTAAATATTGCCATTACAGTTGCTACCCTCCAATTCTCAGGTACAATGGAAGATTTTAGCGATAGGTTGCAAATTACCAAGAGTAGGTCTGTGATTTCATATCGAATACCATCTGGTCCTGGTGATTTGTTACTATTTAGTTTGTCAATTTGCTCTAGAATCTCTTCCAGAGTTACATTGATTTGTGATATCACCTACATAGAACAGTTCTGGTGTGGGTATCTCCCCAAAGTTCTCTGCAGTGAAGACCGATGAAAAAAACTCATTCAGATTCTCTGCAATGGCCTTATCCACCCTGAGTGCCCCTTTCCCTCCTGGTCATTTTATGGCCCAACTGACTCTCTAGCATTTCTGGTGTACTTACTAAAGATGCAAAAACTAACAAAAACTTTATAAAGAGTTCATATAATTCCTGGAAAAGAGATGAGGTAGTTCAGATGAGATCTTTTATTGGACCAAGTTCTGTTGGTCAGACTATTCAAGCTTTCAGGCCATGCAAGCATGTTATAAGTCAGAATGTATATGCCTGAGGAAGGATCTTGCGTCACTTGAAAGCCAACAGAAGATGATCCAATAAAAGAAGTCATCTGAACTAGGGCCAGCCTTACCATAGGGTCACCCAGGGTGACCGTCCTAGGGCCTGCACTTTCTGGGCCTCCCGCAGTAGTCCCTGTCTTCACAAGGGCAGGGCGTGGAGGTCCCACTCTCTCAGAGAGAGGCCTTAAACTTGACCACCTTTAGGTCGCTGTGGACAGTTTTCCCAAGTGGAGTAATCACCAGGGGCCCCACTTTTTGTCTTCAACCTGGGGCCTGGGGATTCTGAGGCGGTGCCTGGTCTGAGCTTTATTTCTGACTTGCTTTCATTTTGACCAACAGAGCAACCGCACTCTCTAGACTGTAATTCTTGAAGTAATTCTAGACTGTAATTCCTGTTGTTAGCTGCCCGGAGCTGCCATGGTCGCAGGGGGCGGCAAATCAATCTAATGAAATAAATAAATATCGGTGTCACTTGAGTATCATGTAAGTTCCATTCTCCTTCAGATTTGTTTCCATTTCCAGTGTAAATGCTTCACTTCTCCCCGTTGAGTTGTATCATGTTGACATTGAGTAACATATGCTGTATATTGTGTAACCTTTGAGTAGATAAGACATTCACCATGGTAATAGGTAGGTAATAGGACTCTAAACAAAACTTGTGGTGCACATAACCCGCTGAAGTGAATGGAACCTCCGCCACCATGAAGGACCTAGAGGATAACGCTGCCCATGTCTGTAAAATAAATAAATAAGTTTTGCATTTCTCCAAGATCCTGTCTCTGCCATTTGTTCCTTGTTGTGTTTTTCATTTGAGATATTCACCATGCGTTCCAGTGGTCACTGTCAGCTCTCAGAGAGGGGCTGCATTTCTGTAGTGGACAAAAGATTTCTTGTGTATAGTTTGTAATGGTAACTACGGGTTAGTAAATAGTTCACAGAGAATAATTTAAAGTAAAAAGCTTCTCTTACCTAGTATCTGTCTGTATGCAGAGTGCTATTTCATCATGATTCAGATTTAGTTAGGTTTTTATGGTTTCATCCTCTCTCTCTCTGGGTTGACCACATGCAGGTTGCAACTTGCCAGTTGAATCCTTAATTGGCTAATTCTCACAGGTCATGTAAGTCCCTTTAATATATTTGATGGGGTTTTTTCTGTTTGGATGGTTATAGCTTCTAGGCGACAGTCCAACATCCATTAAAGTTAGTACCAGCAAGGATCCTTTCACACTGACTTCAATAGGAGATGAGTCAGGCCTGTGATCCTGCTTTAAAGGGGAATGGCAGGAGATCAACAACATTAAGGAATGCTAGAGATATGTAAACCCTTTCCTTAGTGAGCCACATTGACTTTACTTGAGGCAGTGTTGCCTGAAAAATGAGCCAGATGTGAAGCGGAGTGCCTGGGTTTTATGATTATCTCCATTTTTTTTTACATCCTCTGTTACTAGTCTGACATTTGCAATCCATTGCACTGTTCCACCTGCCTGCATGCTATGCCCTTCCTCTCCCCTGTATCTTTCTTTGTTTAGGCTGCAAGCTCTGTAGGACAGGGATGATCTCTTATTCCATGCTTCTACAGTGCCTACAGCTAGCGTGACCAGATATGTTAATTTTAGAGGACACAAGAAATACAGGTTTCAGGGCCACGCTGGAGCCAGTGCAGCCCTGCAATCTGTATTTCTCATAAGTGGCCTCTAAAATGGGCATATCTGGCCACCTTACCTACAGCAATGGCATCCCGTTCTTCATTGGTCCTTAGGCACTAACATAAAAAAAAAAAAAAAAAAAGCAAACAAATTATTTTATTGTAAGTGCTGTAAAACAGGTAAGAGCACATGGAGCGGGAGCAGTGCTCTAAGTAAAAGGGCACAAAAGAGAACCAGGTGTATAAGCTCCCCATTCAGACAAGCTGTTACTAATCCGGAAGGAGACAGTGAGGAGGTGAAGTCAAAGTGAAAAGAAACTGCCATGAAAGAGAGAGAGAACACAGGATTCTCGCACAATAGTTTCTTCTAGGAAGAACCTCCTGTTCTCTTCTTTCTGCTGTATTCAGGTGTTGACATCCTCTGCTATCACACAGAAAGAAGTTTGTGTGTAATACATTTTGTTCTGCGGAGGTTGTCCTTTTTCTTTTATGCCCACTGTAAAGCCAAGGCCATCCATCATGCTAATACATAATGCTGAATTGCAAACAGAATAATTCATTTGCAGCACCTTCCCTTCCTAACTAACTTTTTTATTCTTCCCCCACCCCGCTTGGTTATCTCTCCTGCACAGTCACCTTGGCGTTGTCACCTGCTGAGGTAGGTCTATTACATTTATTTGAATGTTATTGAAGTACTGTTCTCGTAGCCTAATTCCCCACTGTTCTGAGCTCCTGAACGCCCAGTGAAGTTAGTGAGAGCAGAGGTTGCTCCGTGCCTTGCAAGATTGGTCCATGTATTTGAGGCTTCTTTCATCCTAATACAATTTATGGTTAAGGTTTGGAAGATTACATTCAAATAGTATTAATTACTACAGTATCTTAATGCCGTCTTCTATTACTGAGACATGTGTAAAATAGGGAAATTTTAAGCAAAGGAAACGCATCTGTATAGCTATATAGGTGCCAGGCCCTCAAGTAGACACAGTGGGTCAAAACAAATGAGACAGTAGCCCACAATAACCCACGAGTCACCTGCCCGTCAGTTCAGCGACTGCCAAATGTTCGCCCACTCCCACCATGGAGCAGGCGACCAACTTTTACCAGACGCATTGTCCAGGGAAGGTCAGTGATGCAGTGTGGACTAAGGCCAACCCAGCTGGGAGACTCTGGGCTGAGGTGCACCCCCACCGTCTGTTAGGCTCCATGCAGCTCTGCCACATGGCGAAGTCCACTAGCACTGTGGACAAGAGCCATGGTGGCACCACAGACTGGGCCCAGGAGAAGCCACACCACCAGCAGCATTTATGTATTTATTATATATATTCTTTGACTATGGCAGAAGCTGAGCCATAAATAAATAAATAAAATAAACCAGCAGCATCCAGAAGGAGCAATCCCGGGCGGAAAGGCAGCTGGAGTAGACAGCTGGACAAGAGGAGCCCCTGGGTGGGGAGGCTGCCTGCTGCAACTGGGGAGCCCCCGAGTGGGGGCGCAGCTGGAGCAGCCGCTCTACCTGGGGGCTCCCTGGCTGCTCCAGCTGCGCCTCTGGCTGTTTTTAAATGAGCTGCTTCCACGTATGGCCACCCTTTCACCACACATCCAACTGCTTGTTTGAAGGTGGAGAATGGGGAGGTGCCACACACCAGCCTCTCATGGCCACTCACGGAGCACTGTCAAAAAAACTCGAGTGGGGCAAGCAAAACCAGTGTGTGGGGACAGATGCACACGCTTGTATGAACTGGGGCTCCCACCCACACCAGCAGACAGGTCTCCAGCCCAGCTGCCTCCCCAGTCCCACCCACAGCCCTGCTGGGAGCTCCCTGGGAAGCTCTTCAAGGACGAAATGAAATACAGCACGCCCACATTGACGCGAAGCACAACAAGCCCCCCCTCGTAATGCACGAGAGAAGAGCCAACACCATGGAGGACAGAAGCTCAGATGGCAGCTTCCTGCATGTCTCACCCAGTAATATGCACCTCCATTTTAGCCTGGGATGGACAGCAGCTGCACTAGCTGCACTGTCTCCTGGGCAGGAAGGGGTTACTGGCTGCGGCAGCTTCATGTTTCCATGGTGCCCAGGGCTGTGTGTCATGGCAGCAGGTGGGCAGTTGGGTGAGGATTGGGGTGGGGGTGTTGCTGGGTTGTAGGCAGGGGAAACAGCTGTCTATATGAATTGTTTGCATGGCCAGTCCATGGTGGAGGGAGTGCATGGAGGCTGCCTGAGTGGGCACAATTGCCACTCGGAAGCCACCCATTAGAATCCTTCCCCACTTGCTCCACAGGCATGGGCAGCTGTGCCACTTAGCAGATACGGACCTTCCCCAGCCTTGCTGGTTTAAATACAACCTCTGCTCAGAGTCACTCCTCATGGCTACTGCTGGCCCACATGGCTTCTCCTGGGTCCAATCCTGCTTCTGGTGCTCCTGGGCCACAGTCGTGCCCTTGTGTTCAGCTCCTTGGCCCAACCCAGGGTGGAGTGAGGTATAGCACTGCACAGGAGACTGAAGTCTGTTCAGCTCTCCTCGCTTGCCCAGTGAGTGGCAGCTACGTTGGCCCTTCACTGCACTTGCTGGGGATCTGGCTGGCCACTGTCTTGTTTATTTTTACCCACTCCACTGTGCTGCTGGTATGTAGCAAAAAACAACTAGCATCTGCTGCTTTGTGTAGGAGCTGCTTTGGACCCATGCAGGCTGCTTCCATTAGGTGATTGCACCAAGACCAGTATTACAGCACAGCAACACATATACACTTTAGGGTGCATACTATTAAGCTCTGATTCATTCTGCCCAGTGAGCCTAACTAACTATAGTTTGTTGGGAAAATGTAATTTTCTAATTTCTGACTTGCTTGAAAATCTTCCACCATTAAAGTCAGTGGGGATTTTGCCATTCAGTGGGTCGAGGACTACATCCTTAGTGAAGAAATTACCTCAGGTTGGGAGCCCAGTGCTTTTTTATCTTAGATCTTCTGTGGGGAAAAAAATATGTATCATTTAATTTTTGAGGTGGGGCTCAGATTTTTCCTTTTAGCAGGGCTCAGTTCAGATCTCTCATATATATCAAATTACTCCACTGATATTTGTAGAATTATTCCAGATTCGTTCTGGTTCAATAAGAGAGCTCCTATACATGAATTCCTTAATAAAGACAATTTTTAAATATACTTGAAAATGTTTTTGTTTTGAGTTTCATGCATAAAAATATGTTGACTTGGATTATTAGATTAGTGATTAATGGTTTATTGATTAGTGAAATTAGTGAATTATTGTTCAGTGAAATTAGGCTTTAGGAAACTAGTAGATTAGTGAAAGCCACATGAATGCTAAGAATAATAGCTTTGTGACATTAGGCACTTTACTCGTTTTGGGTGAAATTCACTCTTTGTTAGGATAGGGGGGTGTAGGGATGTGAAGAACCCAGAGGGGACAGAGTCTAAGGCGCCAAGGATTTGGGGAATGAGAAAAGATCCCCCACACACACTGTTCGCTCGGGCTATTTGCTCTCACTATGGAAAAACGACCCCTCAGGTTAACAGTTGGCCCTAGGGCCTTCAAAAGAAGGCAGGCCTTATCATCATCGGGGTGGAGACAACACGGCCCAGAGCTCAGCCCCCACTCGTGCACGCGAATCACGTATGCCACCACCACCTCCTTTTGCCCCACACCACACACGTTGCCTAAGATATTGTTGGGGGGGAAAGACAGGGGGGTGTTGGTGGCAGTGAGGGAGACCGGGGAAACCAAGAACCAGGGGAGTTGGGGATAGGGAAAATGGAGCCTCCGCACAGGGAAAAGGGGGCCGGGGTAACAGGAAGGGAAGGAAGGGACAGGCTGCAAACACTCAGTAATCACTCACTCACCCACTCTCACACTACCCCACTCACAGCCACCACGCACCTACACTTACACCATTCACTCTGCTCCACACACTCTGCTCACACTTCCCAGGCTTCACACTCCTCGCACTCCAGGCAATCACCACCGTATTCAATCCACAAGTTCCTCGCAAGGGGCCAGTCTCACAGCTGCGCTGATCACCGGCGCTGCTGTGATGACTGCTTCCTTCTTTTATGTTCCTAGCTCCGCCCCCCTGAGTGCCTGGAGACGTGCTGAACGTCGCACAGGGTCCAAGTGCCCTGCCTCTCTGTGCTGCTGCTCTATTGGGGAATCCCTTATGCTTGTGACGTGATGCCGCTCTGCCCTGCCCCTCTCTGCGGGGTTTCCCCTCTTGCCTCCACGCTGGAGGGATCTCCTCTGGCGTCTCCGTCTCCCCTGCAGCCCCCACCGGGCCTGCCCCAGACGGGACCTTATAATCCCCCTCCCAAGGCCCCCTCCCCCAAGCGGGCATGAAAGGCTCGAATAAGACAAGGGGCGTGTACTGCAGTGGCGGGCTCCCAGGAGCGGTTAGAGGCATCGTAGCCTTTCCAGTCAACAAGATATTGTAAAGAACCATGGTAGAGACGAGAATCGAGGAGGGCTTGCACTTCATATTCGAGATCAGTTGCTGTGTCTTCTACAGGGCCGGGAGGTTCAGAAGAGGGGAATAAGGGAGGTGAGTATGGTTTTAAGAGAGAGACATGAAACACGGGGTGGCATCGGACTTTAGGAGGAAGTTGCACCTTATATGTAACAGGATTTACTTTATGTTGTATCACACATGGTCCAAAGTACCTGTCTGCCAATTTCGAAGTAGGGCGTTGTGAAGGGTAGTGGCGGCGATCCACCCATACAAGGTCGCCAACGTCAAAGGAGGGAGGTGCCTGACGATGGCGATCTGCCGCTTGTTTGTAACGAAGACGTGCCTGTTGTAATGTGGCCCGGGCCATCGCATGGTAGGTGTGTAACTTCTGGATCATTGCTCCTGCAGCAGGAACATCCGAGACTGGTAATTCGGGGAAGAGAAGGCGAGGGTGGATTCCATAAGAGACATAAAAGGGTGAAAATCCAAGGGAGGCATTGGGGGCATTATTGTGCGCAAATTCGGCAAGGGCTAAGAAGTCTACCCAATCGTCCTGGAGATAATCAATATAACACCGTAAATATTGTTCCAAAGATTGATTGGTACGCTCTGCTTGCCCATTGGCTTGTGGGTGGTAAGCAGTGGTGGGGGCAAGACAGACCCCCACGGCCTTAAATAAACTTCGCCAAAAGTGGGCGATAAATTGTGACCCCCGATCAGAAATAATAGTTTGTGGGAGACCATGTAACTTAATTACATGTTGCAGAAATAAAAGAGCAGTTTGTGGTGCCGTAGGTAGCCCTTTACAAGGGACAAAATGAGCCATTTTCGTAAATTGGTCAACCACCACAAAAACGGTAGTATACCCCTGTGATGGAGGGAGTTCTACTATAAAGTCCATATTGACTCGTTGCCATGGCCCAGAGGGCAGGGGCCCTAATTGTAATAGGCCCTGGGGCTTTTGACGGGGAACCTTGGTGCGGTTACAGACCTGACATCCACGAACATATGCTTGAGTATCTTGACGCATAGTTGGCCACCAGAAATGTCGCTGGAGCAAGGCTAAGGTGCGTCTTTGTCCTGGGTGTCCTGCTAAGGGTGCATCATGGTGGGCATGCAACACCTCTTGGCGAGCGGCCTTGGGAACGGAGATGGCCCCTTCGTGGCCCTGAAGTCCAGCATCGAGCGCTGTAAGAGGGTTTCCTGTAAGAGAAGGAGTCATTCTTACCAACTTTTTGAAACGAGGGAGTGTCATTTTTGTGGCTGCAAATACGGTTTGTGGTAGCACCGTTTCGCCTCGCAATGCAGGAGTTCTTGCAGTTTCTGAATAGCGAGAGAGTGCGTCGGCGATGGTATTGGTCTTTCCAGGTCGGTATTGAATCTGGAATGAAAAGCGGGCGAAAAACAAGGCCCATCGAGCATGTTGTGCGTTCATGATCCGCGCGGTTTGGAGATAAACAAGGTTTTTGTGATCCGTGATCACTTGTACTGGATGTGCAGCCCCTTCAAGGTAATGACGCCAGGTCTCAAATGCCATTTTTATGGCAAGAAGTTCACGATCCAAAATAGAATAGTTCCGTTCCGCTGCATTGAGTTGTCTGGAATAAAAGGCACATGGTAGGGTCGGTGAGGTGGTGGTCTTCAACTGGGATAGGACCGCCCCGATAGCAACACTCGAAGCATCTGTTTCTACAATGAAAGGTAACGTAAAATCGGGGTGTTGAAGGATGGGAGCTGTGCTAAAGGCTCTTTTTAAGTAATCAAAGGCATGCTGTTGGTCTCCTGTCCAAGTATACACCTGGTGCTTTTTTAGAAGACAGGTGAGGGGGGCGGTTACCTTGGCATAGTTAGAAATGTATTGCCGGTAATAATTGGCTGTGCCAAGGAAACGCTGCAGTGCCTTAACCGTCTGCGGTGCTGGCCATGCTATAATGGCTTGGATTTTAGCAGGGTCCATTTTAATCCCCTGGGGAGAAATGATGAACCCCAAAAAGGAAACTACTTGTTGATGGAAGGAGCACTTCTCAACCTTACAATACAGTTTGTATTGCTGTAAACGTTCTAGTACGTTACGAACATGTTGGACATGTTCCAGTTTATTTTTTGAGTAAATAAGAATATCATCAAGATACGCAATTACGTATACGTCCAAAATGTCTCTGAATATATCATTGATCAAATATTGAAAGGTAGCAGGTGCATTTGCGAGTCCATAAGGCATAACTAAATATTCATATAACCCATACCTTGTGCGGAATGCCGTCTTCCACTCGTCCCCTCTGCGTATGCGTAACAGGTTATAGGCACCTCGCAAATCGAGTTTCGTGAATATAGCGGCTCCTTGTAACCTGTTTAATAGTTCAGGGATCAAAGGAAGGGGATAACGATTTTTTATTGTAATGGTATTGAGCCCTCTATAATCTATACAGGGGCGTAAGCCCCCATCTTTTTTAGGGACAAAAAACAAGGGTGCGCCGGCCGGAGACGTTGAAGGGCGAATAAACCCTTTTTCCAAGTTTTCTTCGATATACTTTTTCAAGGTCTTTAATTCGGGTTCTGAAAGGGCATAAATTCTCCCATAAGGAGGCGTCGAATTTGGTAATAGGTCGATGGGACAATCATAACTCCGGTGAGGAGGTAGGTCTAAAGCTTGTTGTTCTCGGAAGACCTCCTGGAGATCTTGGTACTCGAGGGGGATTGTTCTCTCTGGCCCCATTATCTCGGTGTTGGCTATGACCTGAAGTGGGTTATATGGGTCTGGGACCCGACACCGAGAATTACAGTGCCGGGAGGAAAATACAAGTTTTTTTGTTTCCCAATCTATGGAGGGGTTGTGGAGGTGGAGCCAGGGAAGGCCTAAAACCATGGGGAAAAGAGGGGTACTCACAATGTCAAAGGAGACGAGCTCTTGGTGGTCCCCGATAGTTCCCCGTAGGGGCTGAGTTTGGTATCTCACGGGTCCGGATTTCAAGGGGGAACCATCGATGGCAACAACGGTTTCCGGCAGTTCCTTAAGCTGTATGGGAATTTGCTGTTTATATACGATGGCCTTGTCAAGAAAGTTCCCAGAGGCCCCAGAATCTATGAGCGCTAAGATTACAATGCTTCGATGAGCAGAGAGGGTCATTGTCACAGGTATCCGAAAATGCCTGGGGGCCTGTGATAGAGGCCCTGAGCCCGGCAAGGCTTTCACAGGGGTCTGTATCATTTCTACCGAGACGCCCCCTGTCCATCTCGGTTCCTCCCGTTTCCCTGTCTACGTCGCTCTGGAGGAAGAAGCGGACAGCCAGAAGCAAAATGACCTTGGTTTCCACAATAAAGGCAGAGGAGTTGCTTACGTCTCCGCTCTTTTTCCTGGGGAGTCAAGGGCCCTCGGGACGCCCCTACCTGCATGGGTTCTGGTTCTTCGAGTCTTTTTTCCTCCACGCGGGGCATAGGGGAAGGATTTACCCCACGAGGTATCCATGGACGGGGAGCCTCTAACCGTCGTTCTCGCCTCCTCTCCATGAGTCGGTCATCTATTTGACAAGTGAGGTTTACTAATCCAGACCATGTTGCGGGGGTAGCTGTTAGTGCTAGCTGATCCTTTAATTCCTCATTAAGGCCTTTTCGAAAGTGGACCTTTAACACTTCATCAGGCCACCCCAATTCTACAGCCAGGTGTTGGAATTGGGTTATATACTCTAGCAGCGGCCCCTTTCCCTGCCTTAAGGTCATAATGGCCATTTCTGCATCCTTTATCCTATGGGGGTAGTCAAATAAAAACTGAAATTCATCAATAAATTTTTTATAATTTTTTAAGAGGGGGCTATCCTTGATAAGCAGAGGGGTAGCCCACTCTAAGGCTAGCCCTTCTAAGTGACCTATGATGAAGGCCACCTTGAGAGCATCTGTAGAGTAAGTCTGGGGTTGGAGCTGAAAAGCTAATTTACAAAGTGCCAAGAACCCTTGAAATTTTTTCCGTTCCCCACTAAACTTCGTAATAGGGGGGTGCTTTGGTTCCCTCCTGTGAACTACAACCCCTTCATCCATTTTTTCCTCCTCCAAGAGGGGTTGCTCTTGAGCTTCCTCCTCCTCCTCCATTACCCCTGTGGCACCCCGAACCTGGGTTTCTTTAATATCTTTAATTTCAAAAGCTAAAGCCTGAATGGCTCTCATCATCTCGTCTAACCTCCCCTCTAGATCCATTGTGCCGGTGATACTGTTAGGGTAGGGGGGTGTAGGGATGGGAAGAACCCAGAGGGGACAGAGTCTAAGGCGCCAAGGATTTGGGGAATGAGAAAAGACCCCACACACACACTGTTCGCTCGGGCTATTTGCTCTCACTATGGAAAAACGACCCCTCAGGTTAACAGTTGGCCCTAGGGCCTTCAAAAGAAGGCAGGCCTTATCATCATCGGGGTGGAGACAACACGGCCCAGAGCTCAGCCCCCACTCGTGCACGCGAATCACGTATCCCACCACCACCTCCTTTTGCCCCACACCACACACGTTGCCTAAGATATTGTTGGGGGGGAAAGACAGGGGGGTGTTGGTGGCAGTGAGGGAGACCGGGGAAGCCAAGAACCAGGGGAGTTGGGGATAGGGAAAATGGAGCCTCCGCACAGGGAAAAGGGGGCCGGGGTAACAGGAAGGGAAGGAAGGGACAGGCTGCAAACACTCAGTAATCACTCACTCACCCACTCTCACACTACCCCACTCACAGCCACCACGCACCTACACTTACACCATTCACTCTGCTCCACACACTCTGCTCACACTTCCCAGGCTTCACACTCCTCGCACTCCACGCAATCACCACCGTATTCAATCCACAAGTTCCTCGCAAGGGGCCAGTCTCACAGCTGCGCTGATCACCGGCGCTGCTGTGATGACTGCTTCCTTCTTTTATGTTCCTAGCTCCGCCCCCCTGAGTGCCTGGAGACGTGCTGAACGTCGCACAGGGTCCAAGTGCCCTGCCTCTCTGTGCTGCTGCTCTATTGGGGAATCCCTTATGCTTGTGACGTGATGCCGCTCTGCCCTGCCCCTCTCTGCGGGGTTTCCCCTCTTGCCTCCACGCTGGAGGGATCTCCTCTGGCGTCTCCGTCTCCCCTGCAGCCCCCACCGGGCCTGCCCCAGACGGGACCTTATACTCACATGCAATCCAAATTAAGTTTGGTGCTTTTTTGCATCCTGTTAGTAGCATGGCATATGCTTAGCATTGCACTGTTCCTCCTGCTTATGTGCTCCTCTCCCCTTTTGCCTTTCTTTGTTCAAGCTGCATGCTCTGTAGGGCTGGGATGGTCTCTTCTTCTACATTTCTACAGTGCCCACACTAAACCAGGAATAAGCTTTAGGCAGCTATTACTAGTCAGGAAGGAGTTAGTGAGGAGATGAAGTCCAAGTGAAAAGAAACTGCCAAGAGAGAGCACATTTCATCCCTCTATGGATGAATTTCATTGATGTTTGCATATCTTCCTCTTTTAAGAATCAACAATCTATTCCCATGGAAGTCAGTGACAAACTCCTATTGTCTTCAGCTTGGGTGGATTCAACCCCTTACAGGCAGGGACGCATGTTTACTGAACATAAGACCATAAGCAGCGACATACTGGGTCAGACCAATGAGCCATTGGGCTCAGCATCCTGTCTCCAACAGTGGCCAATCTTCGTTGCTTGGGAGAAGTACCCAACAGGTCACAATGGGACGATCCATCCCATTATTCATTCCCAGCTCCTGAAAGTAAGAGGTTATTTATTTATTTGGATTTCTACTCCGCCCTTCCCAAATGGCTCAGGGCGGCTTACAAAACAATTAAAAACAATACATATAAAACACCATAAAAACACAAACCTTCAACTTTTCCCTTCCCTCCTCACCAGCCTGACTACAAACCCAACAAAAAACCCTCCCCAGCCACCCCGTCATACCCTTATCCCAAATTCCCCCCAACCCACCCACCCCATTCCCTATCCTTGCTTGCCAAATGCCTTAACAAATAGAAAGGGCTTACACCGCCTCCGGAAGATGCTCAGGCTCAGATGAATCTCTGTGGGAAAGGAGTTCCATAACATTGGAACAGCCACTGAGAACATCCCCCTGAGAGCCCTCACCGTATGCACAAGAGTAACAGATGATGCCCACAGGGAGATGCTCCCGGCTGAGCGCAGGGGCTGTGGTGGGGACATGGCAGGACAGATGGTCTCTTAGATATGTGGACTCCAGACCATTTAGGGCTTTAAAGTTCAAAACCAGCACCTTAAATTGTTCCTAGAAAGCTATAGGCAGCCAGTGCAGACTTTGGAGCACTGATATGTAGGGGTGGGAAAACCGGATCTTCTGGTATCCGATAATGCCGGTACTGGGCGTACCGGCATTATCATATTCAACCCAGTAATCCGGGCCGTTTCCCGGATTCCCGGTACCGGATTTTTTTACATTGTGGCCATTCAAATGAATGGCCGCAATGTAAAAAAAACCCCACACAAAAAAACCGCGTTTCCCTCCCTGTCCCAGGCTGCGCGGGTGGAAGGGGGGACACCCCCCACCCACCCTGCCCAGCCTGGATTTAAACAAAAAAATTCCCCTGAGTGTCTCACTGCAGCTCCGGGCCGCCGCCGGCAACCCAGAGCCAGGCCCAGCACCAGCGGCCATCCCAGCAGCAGCCGGTAAGTATACTGTATGATCCCTGGGGGGGGGGTGTTAACACCACACACACCCAGGGATCACCCTACTTCCAAGTTCCCGCACCCAGGGATCTCGTACCTTCATTGAGCTCCGGCGGTCCAACGGCTTCAGGGCCGGCTGTGGCTGCCGACTTCAGATGGACAGAATAGAACCCTGCGGGACCCCACAGGGGAGGTCCCGAGAAGACGATGAGCAATCACCCATCACCACTCTCTGAGACCTCCCTGACCGAAAGGAGAGAAGTCCCATGCACCCCTGCATCCCACAGTCATGTCAACAACATCTCGTAGTCATCTGTATCAAATGCCGCTGAAAGACCTAACAGGATCAACAGGATAGTTATGCCCCCTCAACCTATTTGGCTAATAGCCATTAATGAACCTACCCTCCATGAACTTATTCCCTCCTTTTAAAAACCCAGCTATACCACTGGCCTTTACCACATCTTCTGCCAATAGGGAAAATGCAGTGAACATGGATATCAAAAGCTTGATGTGTATTGTGAACAAACACTACAGTTGTGATCCCCACCTATTAAAGTCAATAGAGCTGTTGGCTTCAGCGAGGATAGAATTGCACACTAGGGCAATACCATTTTCATGCAAATATCCATATGTTGAATGAGTCTGATTATTCAGTACCTTACATCTTGTATAGCCCTTTGCTGCTGTGCATAGAGTAGCAATTTGAGCTTGCTATTGGGATGGTAGTGCTCTCTTCTTATTTGGAACAACAACGGGAATAAGTATCTACACAAGGTACAAAGGACTGAAGAATCTGGGCTGGTCTCCTCTGCTTCTGACAACAACCTTGGTCTCTTTTGCCTTCTGCTAGGATGACAGATTGGAGCACTGGCACAGTAAAGCCTGCAAGTGTGATTGTCAAGGAAGTCCCAACTCTGTGTGGTCCACTGGAGCAACCAACCTAGAGTGCATGCCAGGTAAGCACTTACTTCCCTCCCAGTGAGGATGAATTTTAGATCTAAATAGCTTCCCATGTCATTCCCCATGTTCTTCTAGCTATACACCTCAGTAGATTTGGAACTAAATGTGGCATGATGTTTCCATGAACTCGATCTGGTTTGATCATGTTTGATCAGTTCAGGCATAATGCACTGTATTAACAACAGGCTTGTTGAGATGAAGAGGTTATTACGTCTTGATACACTGTATTGATTAACTTTGTCAACTACTGGGCTTTGTGCCTCATAGGGATACCCAGAGGCAAATCTCCAGTTTGGAGAAGTCATCCAAAATGGGTATTTTCAGTATCTCTGCAGGGCAGGAATGTTGAGTACTAGTTCATAAAGCAAGCTGCAAAAACTGATGAATAAAAGAAGCAGCCCAGTCCTGCTATGTAGGAAGGTTTCCTACTGACCTGTTGTTGCTGAGTTTGATAGCAACAGTGTGTCTTTTGAGTCCCAGACTTATACAGGGTGGAAGCCCTACACGGATTGCCGTAGTGAAAGGCATAAGGTACAGACTGGCGAACACAAGGAAACAATGTAACAGTCATCCCCATAACTTTATATGATTAATATATAATATATACAGTTATATTATCAGTTATATTATTAAACAAAGTTATAATAAGTCCTCATAGCGTCTGCGAAGTCGCACCCGGCGGAGCTGTTTCGGGTGGTGCGGGGGCTGGTTAGTCCGGCCTCCCTCCGATTTGATGGGGACTTGTCCCAGGCCCGCTGTGAGGAGTTTGTTAACAACTTCGCAGACAAGATTGCTCGGATTCAAACCGACTTTGACGCTGGATTGATGGCAGTAGGGGAAGAGCGCGGGGGGGCGGAGGCCCCGTCTGGTCCAGCTTCGTGGGGAGAGTTTCGGGAAGTGATGCCAGCCGATGCGGTAGATGTCCTGGTGTCTGTGAGGGCCACGTGTTGTGAACTTGATCCGTGCCCGTCCTGGTTAGTAAAAGCTTCCAAGGAGACATTGGGGAAGGTGCTGGCAAGGGTAGTGAACGCGTCCTTTCGGCAGGGGAGGCTGCCGCCTGCCTTAAAGAGGCTGTGGTGCGCCCCCTGTTGAAAAAACCATCTTTGGACGTGGATGCGCTCGCCAGCTACCGACCTGTCTCTAACCTTCCCTTTTTAGGGAAGGTTATTGAGCGGGCAGTGGCGCTCCAGCTCCAGGTGCATCTGGATAGTATCGGCTTCCTAGACCCTTTTCAATCTGGGTTCCGCCCCGGCTATGGCACCGAGACGGCGTTGGTGGCCTTGGTAGACGACCTCCGCCGGGAGATGGATGCAGGATGTTCAACATTTCTCATCCTGCTAGATCTCTCGGCCGCTTTTGATACCGTGGACCATGGGCTGCTGCTGAGGCGACTGCGTGACCTGGGGGGTCTGGACGGGACCGTTCTTGAATGGTTCCGCTCATTCCTCTCGGGGAGGAGCCAACGGGTAGTGTTGGGGGAGGAGACATCGTGCCCCCGCGCTTTACCGTGTGGCGTTCCGCAGGGTTCGATCTTGTCTCCGCTGTTGTTTAACATCTATATGCAGCCCTTGGGGGAGGTTGTGAGAAGGTTCGGGGTGCGATGTCACCAGTATGCTGATGATACTCAGCTGTACCTCTCTTTTTCTACTGACCCAGACCCTGCTATCTCGTTGCTGTCCCAATGTTTGGAGGCCGTGGCGGAGTGGATGCGGCTGAGCAGACTGAAGCTCAACCCCGATAAGACGGAGGTGATGTTGGTGGGGAGAGCGAAGGGGGTGGTGGCCCCCCTAGTTGGGGGGGTTCGCCCTCCTATAGCTCAGCAGGTTCGGAGTCTGGGGGTGATACTGGATGCAGACCTTCGTCTGGAGCGGCAGGTGGAGGCAGTCGCTAAGGCTGCTTTCCGCCAGCTATATCTAGTGCGTAGGCTGCGTCCGTATGTCTCCGGCCCGGACCTGGCCTCCCTCATCCATGCCTTCGTCACCTCGAGGCTCGACTACTGTAACGCGCTCTACGTGGGGCTTCCCTTGTTCTTGGTTCGGAGGCTGCAGCTAGTGCAGAATGCGGCGGCTCGTCTTCTTACGGGGACGGGCCGCCGGGAGCATATTACACCTGTGCTCCGAGCTCTGCACTGGCTGCCGATAGCGTGCCGAGCCAAGTTCAAGGTGTTGGTGATGACCTATAAAGCCCTACACGGTCTCGGCCCCTCATACCTTAGGGACCGCCTCGCCCTCCGCACCCCAGAGCGGTCTGCCGGGGGTGCCTTCCTGGAGGTCCCCCGTGTTAAGCGGGTGGCCACGATGGAGAGGGCATTCTCGGTGGTGGGGCCACGGCTGTGGAACTCCCTTCGAGAAGCAGCTCGCCTGGCCCCTAGCCTGTTAACATTCCGGCGAAGTTGTAAGACCTGGCTGTTCGCCCAGGCCTTTGGGAGGGAGGGTGGGGGGTTTTAGTTCCCCCACCTATTTTTGGTTTTAGATTGTATTTTAGCCCTGTTTAATATTTTTATAATATTTATGATTGTTTTAATTGATTTTATTGTATTTTAAATGTTTGGAAGTCGCCCCGAGCTGCATGGCAGGAGGGACAGGGTAAAAATTTATAAAATAATAATAAATAAAATGATAAATAATAATCCCTGTTGTAATTTGCTATTAATTTCCTATATTAATTATAGGAGGAAATGCTGTTTCATGGTCTACTTGCAAAGTCAAAATGTAAAGATTTGAAATAAATAAATTCAAATAGTAGTAAAGAATCATCCCTCAAAGCCAGGAGATCCCTGTGACACTGAAACACAGTCTCTCTCAAGTCTAACTAGCCATTCTAATAGCTAATACAGGAGTTTTCTTGAGGTCAGCGATAACAGCATTAAATAATTTAACTGGTTTGGCCTGGCAGGCTGCAGACATCTGTTCTTTGTCTGTGGCAAGGTCTTCCAGAGCAGAAGGTGACCTGCTAATTGTATTATGGCTGTGTGAGCTACAGATTAGCGTTACTAAAAGTAAAATTGTTCTGTGTTCTAAACATCATGGTCAGGATAAGCCTGTCGAGTAGTAAACGGATGGGGCCATCCTAGTTCAACCTCCGCTTGTGGTTTCTTACACAAAGGGAACAACTTATTCTAATGCTGCTGAAAAGCTGGTTATGGTATGAACTAATCACAAGGAGCCAGACTGTTATAAATCTAGATGGTTTAACCTAGCCCAGTGCTTTCATATCACCCCAGGCCTGATCCCCATTTTTTAATGATGTTATATAAAAGGAAATGCTTATAGTGTGTCCTTAGCATAACGTAAGTATTTACAGTTTGATATTTCCTTGCCTGAAGGCGGGAGGGACTCCAGCTGCCTTTTTTAAGGGGGAAAAAAATGTTAATGAGATATTGACCTAGCAAAATATGTTAATAAGATATTGACCTTATATTTGTACTGCTCTGCAGGGGTCTGTGAAAAAAATAAATTGAATAAAAGTACTATAGGGATTACAGTTAAATTAATCTCTGGGAGGCCTAATATAATTATATGCTGATTTGCTGATAAGGGTTATACTGTACTTCCAAAAGTGATCCAGAAATGAAGATTCTCTGTGCATGCATTGGACTGAATGCTGAGGTTTATACAAGCCCCTATGAGAGAGGGATTTTATAGGGACTGAATCTTTCCATCTGATTATAGGGGTTATGTATGATCTTTCTGGATAACATTCTGGTGGGTGGGCTTATAGTATGTTTGGCCCGTGCTCACATTTTAACCATGAGTAGCAGCAAACTTTATAACTAGAGCGATCTTGTTAAAGTTTAATATGCTGATGTGTTTATAACAATTTGTTGTTGTTTTGACCAAAATTGCAGTTTTTTTCTTTTTGTATGCATTTGTTTTATGGCGAAAGCACTAGCCAGTGCCAAATAAATGATGATGATGATGATGATACAAGAAAACAAAACTGTTGATTTTATTTATTTATTTTAATTTTTTTTAAAAAAAAGTACAGAATCACCACTACTAGAATTATGGAATTTGCCCAACTAATAACTTTGGGGGACATATTTGCTCACAAATGATGAATACAAAGCTTGTGAAAAAATTTGGAGGCACTGGATGCAGCCACATGAGTTGGAGTGGGCCCGATCCCCCACGTGCCCCGTGGCAGGCAATTGCAGCCACCACACTTGGGGCCAGCAGGGAGATCTGGCTACATGACCTGCACCCCTGCAGCCAGGATGATGGGACAGGCCAATCATCCTCCCCTGATCAGCTGTTTGGGAGGGGCCCTGGAAGGAGCGTGTGCCAGGGACAAGCTCCCAAGGCCCCATCCACCAATCCACTGTTGAGCAGGTGGGAGGAATGTGTGCACTTCTCCCAGGCCGCTTCCCTCTGATCACCTGCCGAACAGATGACCTCAGGGGAGGGGGCCTGGGAAGAGGGTGTGCGTTCCTCCCAGGCCCCTCTCCCCCACAATAATCTGTTAGGCAGTGGGGAAGAGGGCACACACTTTCCCCAAACCTCCCACCCCACAATCAGCTTGCTACTCAGGGCCCGATCCACAGACCCTGCTTCAAGGCAGCCACATGGGAGGCAGCCAGTTATCCCACTTTGGGCAATGCTAACACACAATGCATCGCCAGTCTTTTTTGGAGAATGCATCGTGTGTTAGCTGGTTGCCCGCCCCATCCCAGGACGGGGTGAATGTCTGGCAGCTGCCAGGTATGCGAACCACTGCATTGTGTGCTACCATTGCTCAAAGTGGGATAACGCAAGTGCAATAATGGGTGAAAACAGAAATGACGCTAACCACCCTTTAATCACCCTTGGTGGTTATTTATGCATGTTACCATTGGTGCCCTATGCAGCCCTGAAACATGCATAAATGACCACCAAGGGGGGTTAGCGTCATGTCTGTTTTCACCCAATGTCTCCAGGATGGCTGCGCTCGCTGTGCATAACTGATGGGGATTTGCCCAGGCAATTCTCATTTTGAGCTGGTTAGTATATCTTCCTTCTGCCTCTCAGGTCACACAGCAATAAACTGTCTACTTAAAGGGAACATAGACATTTTGCAGAGACAAGCAAGTTGGAATCATGAAGGAGGGAAGCACATTCAGCAGCAGTGAATTCTGACATTAGGAAACAAAAAGTATAAATTTGTATTTCTGCACTTGCGATTCCGGTGGTCACTCACTGTGACTCTAAGCAAGCCTTCCTTAAATCGCAAGTAAATGGTAACATGCTGAAATAAAAGTACTGAATTTTTAAATAGTATGTATTTGTTTTTGATGATTGTTAAACCCAAACGGAAGCAAGATGAAGACTGGTTCTCATACACTGGGTTCTAAGGCTGTACTACCATTGGTACAGATGGTGTCGTGGCATTAGTACAGAACAGTTCTCGCTACAGCTGTCACTGGCAATAGATTTAGAAATGTCAGGGATGATTAAAATTGGGAGCCAGATTCTCATTTACACTGAAAACCCTCTTTACACTGGGTGGTTCCACATGTTACAATATTCTATCCTTCTCAGGTCTGGCTGACCCAAAGCAGTTGCCCTAGAAGACGTTTGGAGTAACAACCCTAGCTTTTTGGCTACATTGTTGCCACTGCCATCTTTGGAGCCCAAAGCTGTGGGCGGTCACTGGGAGATTAGAGGCAGCCTGGCCAATGCTGTTGCCAGCAGACTAGCTCCCTTGGAGTCCCCTGGCAGAGTCCCCCTTTACTTCCTGTCTAGGTTCATTGCCATTGGACCAGGAGCACTCTGCCTACAACAGTTCATGCCAAGTACAACGTAGGGCTACTGCGGACTGAGCAGTAGGCGTTGCCACAAGTCCTAGCATTCTTTGTGAAATTCCACACACTTTGGGTGAAACCAAATGAGACAGTAGCCCGCAGTAGCCCACGAGTCACCTGCTCATCAGTTTAGTGGACATCAGATTTTCCCCCACGTCTGCCACAGGGCGGATGGCTGCTACTGGATGCATTGTCCGGAAAAGGCCAGCTGCACGGAGCAGGCTAAGGCTCACCCAGTCAGGCTTAGGCAGGCTAACATGCACCCTCCTGTCTCTTCGGTCCCATCAAGCCGAAGAGGCGAGGTCTGAGGAGAAGCATGCTCAGTCCAGAGGAGTGTGCTCACTTGGGCTGGGTGAGTACACCAAATAACTGAGGGGGGGAGGGGGGAGAGAGTCTGAAGGGCCGCACTCATTGGGGCCGCCAAACAGCTTATTGAGGGGGGCCTGTGTGAGCACACTCCACTGGTCAGTGGTCCCTGATCAGCTGTTTGACAGCAGCTCCTCCAAGGGGCCGGATCCTGCTGTACAGCAGGGATTCAGGAGTCCTGCCCTATGTGGATGGCTTCTCGGCCGACCCATGGCATGGAGGGACTTGTGACAGTAGCACCCCCTGGATTCCATTCTCCAGGGGTCTGCTTGTTTGAACTGTCCTTCCCACTGGCCCAAAGTGTGGTGGTTGTGGTGACTGTCCCCTGGGTGGCTAGGGAATCTGTCTCACCTCCCCCCCCCGTCTCATTTGTTTTCACCCATTGTTCTCCATGCCCTTGCTATGGGGCTAGAGAACGCTTGGGAAACCCTAACCATCACTACTGATTGTTTAATTTTCCCTTGTGGGATGGAAAATGAAGACAAAACCAAGAGGTTCCTTCCACATGTCTCCACCAGGTGTACAAAGGACCTCTCTCCACAAGAAAAGATAGCATTAATTATCTAACTACTTTGTTTCCATCTCTTACATTTGAGACCAACATGACAACCTTGCCCCCCCCCCCCCCTCTCAAGTAAGCATAACTCAGAACTGAATGACATGCAAACATTCCACAAAGGTAGAGGGGAAATCTCAGGACAGCCATGTCTACAAAGACAAATTAGGCCTTTTGGACATTTATAAACGGAGCTTAATACACAATTTCTGTGCATGTCTGAGAAAGCACTGTTAACCTAAAATATGCAGAATACTAGAGAGTTGAAATTAAAAGAAAGAGGAGGGAAAGCCAAATGTAAGTGCGAATTCATGAGAGCTGAGTGAGGGAAAGCCTGTAGCTCTGCAGTTGTCAACAGTAGAGGGTTCTGTTAAGTTTTAACACCAATTATCAAGTTCATGCAAGAAAGAGATGAACAAGTACAAACAAACCCTGTATCACATAATGTAAAGAAGCTGAGCAAAGGAAACTAAGACCTGTATAAGATGAAATAAAACAGTCTCTTTGTCTTGGCTAAATTGCCTTTTGTTGTCGTTGCAGAATGTCCCTATCACAAACCCCTTGGTTTTGAGTCGGGCGCTCTCTCGCCAGATCAGATAAGCTGTTCCAATCCAGAACAATACACGGGATGGTATACTTCGTGGATTGCAAACAAAGCCCGGCTTAATGGTCAAGGTTTTGGGTAAGCTTGGGCAATGTTTCATATTAAGTCCCCGAGTGTCACTGCCATATAATACAGGGTATTTTTCCAAAAATCCAATCAAACATAACAGGAGTTCTAAGAGAGCCAAAATGTGGAATGAACTAGACAAAGTCCATCCACACGGCATACAATACACATTGACTTCAGTGGAACTGCCATATTCTTACACTAGGTTTAAATTTGAATCACAGATTTGCTGATCCTTAAGCTTCTGCACTAGCCCAAACCCAGTCACTTCAGTGGGAAGTACACTGGTGAAGCACCATGAGGAATGGAGTAGGGCTGAAACAGATAGCAAATTCTGTACCCATGGATAATACCTGAAATTTTGGGGAGCTTGCCGGGTACTTAATCAGCACCAGAATACCAAAAGGGGTACCCAACTACCTGAAATACTAAATATTGCCATTACCAACTTTCTGTTTTACCGTTTATTGTTTTTACCATATTACCAACCATGTTACTATTTTAATGTCTTTCTGACCTGGATCAACAGATAAATAGAAATGGGCTGAAAAATGGTAAATTGTTAATTGCTAAAATGGTGCAAAATGGTAATTTGGTAATGGAAAACTGGTAAGTCAGGCACTCTTACATGTGCTGGCAAATTAGAGGATTTAAACATCCGCTTTTAGAAAACTTACGTGGATGGCATTTACACGTGCCCTGCTGCACCAGAAGTCACCCGGCTGCCATTGGCCACAGCGGCTCACACATTCTTTTAAAATGCAGAATTGTAAAACCCTGATATTGAGGTTTTACAATTCTGGATTTTAAAAGAATACATAAGCCGCTGTTTCCAATGGCGGCCGGACAACTTCTGGTGTGGCAGGGCACGTGTAAACGGTATCCACGTGAGTTTTCTAAAAGTGGATGTTTAAATCCACTCATTTGGGGGCATGTGTAAAAACGGGCTAACTTGTTGGGCACTAGGTGGGTACCACTTGGTACCTGAGCCGCCCAAAAGGATTTTGGTACCGTATCTTTGATGAGTATACCCATTTCTGCGCATACCCATTTGAGCTCTAGTCTGGAGACGTAGTGCGGTAAAATGTATAGTATGTCGTCGTAAGACCCCCCAGGGGTTTGGAGTGCTGGCCCCAGTCCCTGGTGCTACTGCCCAGGCCTATCCTCAACCCAGTCTTTCCTCTTGTGAACTCTTAAATCATTGCCAGGCCATTCCTGTTACCAGCTGCTCCCCATTTGCTCCAGGTCTGCCTCCAACTGCCTGATTGGATACCGACTAGTATATAGGGCATGCTTCTGCCAGCAGGAAGTTGGGCAGAGAAATGCCTCACTTGCTTATGCTATCTTTTGCCTCTCCCCACCTTGCTCTGCTGCCCCAGACTTTTCTTCCCTTCATGTTTCCATGATTCTTTGTTTGTGGTTCCTGCTTCCCCTACATTTAGCCTTTCTCTGGTTCTTAACCCCTTGGCTCGTAGTGCCTGCCCTCTTGTATGCTTAGTTCCTTAGTCCCCCTGCTGCCTTGGGCCCTGATTCCCTAGGTCCTTAGCTTCTGTGTTCCCTCCCAACTCTGTCTGCTTCATGCCTTCCCCTTCCTTCCCTAAGTCCTCAGTGCTGAGCTATACTCTCTAAGATTGTGGCTTCCCCTGTGGAGCCTTCTAAACTGAAGAGTGGCTGAGAGGTCTCCCTTTCCCTTGACTCAAACCCTCTCCACTTCCCAGGCTTGTCTTCCCCTTCTCTGGCCCTTGCCCTCTGGCCTTTTCCAGCTGTGACCCTTCCCCGTTTGTGACAGTAGTTAGCTTTGTTGTTCTCTTTGAATGCAGTTCTTCACTATTTGTTCAACCACAAATTAGGGATCAATATTGTCAGGCTCTGTGGGGAATTCTTTCTTAACTCCCTCGGCCAAAAAGGATGGTTGAATGATAGTTGCAATATAGATTCTGGGGGAAATGAAAGAGGGGAAAACATCTTGAACATGTTTGGAGAACTTGAAGCTTCTATAAAGTACTGATGATCTCATAAACATCCCCACTTCATCCATACTTACTTTTTCAAACAAAACAGGAAAGTCTTAGGATCAAACTGTGGTACTACTGGACTAATCAAGACTTTTGTCTCTGATGATATACATAAAACAAGATTTGGAATTAAATTTTCAATATATTTGAGTCCCATTTTCAAAACTTGACTGTGGCATTTGGCTATGTCCCTTTGACTTTTCTCAGGGATACCTGAAGTGCCATCAATGGTGCTTTGCCAGCAGTGGTGCTTTGCTTTGAGGTTTGGCTGCCCAGTTGCTAAGTTACCAGGTCACTTTGGGAAATAAGACTTGGATGCTTTTGAAAACTTTTGCCTTCTGTCATCAGTGGATCACTTGCTTAAGAATTCCTTCCCTCTCCAATTAGCTGTAACATTTTATGCATTCTTCAATATACACATTTTTATAGGTGTGCATGGCTCTCCAAATTTCAAGACACTAATCAATGGCTGCAGATTGACCTGAAAGAAGTGAAAGTTATATCTGGGATCCTCACACAGGGCCGCTGTGATGCAGATGAGTGGATGACAAAATACAGCGTACAGTACAGGACTGATGAGAATCTGAACTGGATTTACTACAAGGACCAAACGTGAAACAACCGGGTGAGTGGGGCTTCTGTTTTGGGGGGAGGTTTTTTTGTTTTTTTTAAAAAAAATTTCTTTTCTCAGGAAAGTTTAAAAAGGGATGAGACGTAGTTTGGTGGAATTGGGCCCTTGTGGAGAAGGTTGAATGCTGGGACACTCCACTCCAGTGCGCACATGCCTTCTACATGTTTGTGGGCCTTGATGCAGCTGCACCTGTTACAGCTTCACCCCTGGATAGGGAAAACAGAACTCACTAGGCCAATTTTCCACTGGTTTTGAGTCCATGAAGTCCTCGGTTCCAGTGATATACCTTAGAGCAATCTGAGCTGCTTAATAATGGTTTGGGTCATTCTAGTGCAAACCAAATCTCCAGTGCAGAAAACATGTAATTAAGCTCTCTAACTGCCACCTGAACTGTGAGCTCAGACACAGGGGAGCATCTGCCTCAGTCTCTCTGATGTTTCTCTGTGCGCTCCCTTTGTCCAGCTTGGGGGATGGGCAGATGGCAGCTCCAGCCCATCTCTGCCAGAGGCGATCATCATCACCTTCCTTTCCAATTATAGTCAATTTTGGCCCCTTCATAGACTAGAGAGCAGAGGTTCCTAAACTGTGGGTCAGGAGGTTATTAGAGTGAAAGAAACTATTAGAGTCACAAAAGAACTCATTTTAAACATGGAAATTGAGTCCAAATGAGGAAAATAGGGAGGAGCATAAATACTGGCAAGTAAAATGTAATTCTACAATAAAGCAGAGCAAAAGGGAATTTGAGGAGCAAAGCTGCAAAATCTAATAATAATTTTCTCTGAATACACCAGAAGCGGGAAGCCTAGTGTGCCATTTGGGCCCATTAGATCATGGATCTGTAAGAGGAGAACAAGGAAGATAAGACCATTCATTGCAGAGAAGCTTCAGTTTTCACTGCAGATGATGATGGGAATATACCCTCCCCAGAGTAGGGCCGGTCTTTCGGTTGCAAACGCATATTTAGTTTCCTTTTGTTTCGTATCCCTAAGTTTCCGGATTTAAATGTGGATTCATATTGCACATCCATATTTAAATTAAGAAAGAAAAAATAGTTTAAGAAAAATACTGCATATGTGCAAAATGGCCACTGGACATTCTGCGCATGCATGCCCTTTTCCAAAATGTTGGTGGCAGCGTGGCCGCCATTTTGGCAAAGGCAGCCAGCCATGCATGTTCAATGGCCAGTTTGTGTTGCCCTCTTTGAAAATGACGGCAGCAGCATTGCTGCTGTTTTGGAAAAGGGCATGCACGCGCAGAATTGTCTAGTGGCCATTTTGCACATGCACATTTCTTTTTATACATTTTAAAAATCTTCTGTAGATTAGAACTGAACTGAAACAGGCTTGTTGTTGCACTGTTTCAGTTCGGTCTGAATTAATCTGTAATGGCCCATTCTGTAGAGTTACGAATTGAACCAAATCCAAACTTCTCACCCCTACCTCAGAGCTATTCATTTTAGGTGATAGATCTAAAGGCCTGTCATTTACAAACTGTCAGGATAAGATGTCATCAGAAGAGGATTCAGAGCAAATTAATAAACTAACAATAAGTGGCCAGGACCAGATGGTATTCATCCAAGAGTTCTGAAGGGACTGAAGTATAAAACTACATTACTACTATCACTAAAATTAACCTCTTTGCCGGAGGAGTGGAAAGTAGCTAACAATACTCACTTAAAACAAACAAAAAAAGACTCCAGTGGTGCCCCTGGAAACTAGAAGCAGACGAGCCTGATAACAGTAGTGACCAAATTCTTTTTAGAGCCCATTGTAAAGAATTATTAAGCATATTGACAAACATAACATGAAGGAGAAGAAGTGACAGGGTTTTTGCAATAGGAAACCATGCCTCAAGAATCTTCTAGAGTTCTTTGAGAGTATCAGCAAACTCGTGGATAAGCGCATCTCAGTCTATTTCAATTTTCAGAAAGCCTTTGATAATCTCTCAAAGACTCTTGAGAAAACTAGTAATCATGGGATAAAAGGGAGGGTCTTTTAATAGATGTGTTAAAAGCCAGGAAACAAAAAGTAGGAATAAATGGTAAATTTTCACAATGGAGCAAAGTCATGGACTCAGATCGGTAATGAACACATTCATTATCTAGAAAAAGGTGAAATGTGAGATGGCTAAGTTTGCAGTTGATACAGATAGTTAAGTCTGAATTAGACTGTAAAGAGTTACAGAAGGAGCTCGTAACACTGGATGGCCAGGCAATGACAGATGAAATTCAACACTGAAAAGTGCGGAGTAATGTACATTTTAAAAATAATTCTAACTACAAAATTACTTTTTCCATAATGCATAATTTAAGCTTCAGAACTTATTGAAATGGGATGTGGTGAAGAACTGTATTAAAAAGAGAACTGCGTATGCCCATAAATATCTATTAGTCAAGTTGGCCAAGAGAGTAAATCTCTGATTGGTGGAGCTGGGAGTAAGTGACAGGGAATGGTTTGCTCCCTATACATCCTGGTTTTGTACATTTTCTTGGAAGCATCCAGAGTTGGCCCCAGGATGTTGGGCTATATGGATCACTGGCCTAACCCGATATAGAACCATGCTCCTCTATTTGCCAATTCCACTGCTATTAACTATTTTAATCTATTTAAAACCAACAAACAAGCTTCTAAGTGTACAGTGAATGGCTCAGAGTGATACACTCTCCTACAGGGAAAATCTTTTAAAATGGCCATGATATCTTTTAGAGAGCCTTCAGCAGTTTTGTCCCCAGGAGGAAATACACCCCCCAAAAATATTTTGTAAGCTTATACTACTACCTTACAATGGATATATTACTACCTTACAATGGAGGCAGCAGCAATTATAACAAATACTATTTGAGAGGTTGTGTCATGGACTCACAACCGTAATACAGCAGTTGCCAAGCGTAATAACACTAGTGGTCAAAAGGAGTACGAGTGGCTCCTGTGCAAAATAGGTGTCGGCGGGAGGGGCCCTCTTGAGGAATTACAGCCTAGGCCAGCCTGGGTTTTTGGTTTCCCTGCCAAAAATAACATCCCGTGACTTGACATGGAAACCTGTGCAACGTACTGCAGAATTAGAAGGACAAACAGCTTTTTACAATAAAACAGCAGCATTTGGTTCTGACATTCAGCACAGTGGGATAGGAAAACCAGCCAGCACAAACCCCTAAAGAGGGTTGCACCATTTTGTCAAAATTAATTTAAAAACCTACCCCCAACTTTAGTGGCATCCTGGAACTCTGGTAAAGAGGAAGATAGCCCATCCTCTGCATCAAATATATGATGGCAACCGTGCAGGTTTATTGCTGTGCACAACTGGATCTCAGAGAACAAGAGTGGGGATTAAAATATAATTATTTAGAGAAGCAAATCAGATAGATACCACAGGGTTTGGAGCTGGCAGCTTAAAAAGAGAAGTCAGATTACATAGCAAGAGGAGACTCCCTTTTCTTTGCAGTGATGGTGTAGACCAGCACAGACTACGGTCAATATAGTCCTATAGTATATAGGATCGGATTCTTATTTACATCAGTGAGGCAAGAGCAAGAGCTGGATACTTAACAGTACACTTCTTAAAATACAGCAATTCTTCACCACTCTTCTTATGTCACTTGTATACTCTACATGCAGAATCACACTGGTTTAGTGGACTGTAGACTGATTTAGTTAAACTAGTGCAAAAGATCATGTGATCTTGTTCAAGTATCCGGGGAATGAAGATCACAGCCCAGGGAGGCTGAAGGGAAGGTCTAGACCTGGAAGAGGCCAAACCTAGGACTTAGAGAGGTGTAGCAACAGGTAAGGAAGAAGAACTCTCAGCCATTCTCCAATCTGAGAGAGAGAGCAAAGCTCTTCACAGGGAACCGGCCTTGCCAGCCTCCGAGAGCACGCGACTCATCACTCAGGTCCAGGAAAGAACAGGGAGACAAGGAATGTAAGCTGAGGCGAGAACAAGAGGGAAACAGGGAGCCTGGAAACTAAAGGAGGGATGAAGGTTAGGAAACACAATTAGGTCAAGACAAGCAACACACACAAACAACAACCGGAGGCTAGAGGGAGTAGGGAAGAGCAGGAGCAAGAGAAGGGGAGAGCGCAAGGGACTGGGTGGGATCAGAGCCAGAACACAGGTGTCTATAATGACAGAAAAACCATGGTTCCACCCAACTTCCTGTGGCCTTAAGTATTGACTGTTAGCCACTTAGGAAGGTGGGAGGCAGTACGGGCGCAATGGAACACAGCTAGGAACGGGCGTGGCATGAGAAGGCTTGGGAGAACACAGGAGATGATGTGGGGAGGAGGGACCTGACTCTGAGTGGTGGCGCCAGCAGTTGGGGCAGCACTGCAAACCCCTGGGGCCTAACAGTTGGGGAGAGGGTGGAGGAAAGCTGGAGCAGCTTGCACAGGGTCTTGAATCTGAGGGAGTCTCAGTGCCCCTCCATCCCCTACACATAACAGGAGGAGATAAATGATAATCGAATCAGTGGCCTTGGGGAAAAGGGAGTTACATAATTTTATTTTTATACTAGCCCCCCTGGCCAAATGGCAGTTTACTCCAGGTCCCCCTAAACCTCGTCTGTCAGGTTTGCACACGAGAGAGCAAAGTCCAAATAATACCCCTGTAGCCTTAGGAACTGTTTTCTCAGCTGGGGCACAGGCTATCACAGGTATGGATCTAGCTTCTGCTGGCCATGTTACATAGCACAGACTAAGCAGGGCAGAAAGAACTTTTCAAAGCTCCCCTTGATATAATCCCCCTCCCCCCCGACATCATCTGTATAGTGGGGGGTATCCTACAGATGCTATTGTTTCACACCATAAAGATGGTCAGAGGTTGGTTACTACCAGCGCTCTGGCTGCTCTGGACTAGATACACTGGGTAATGGAAAGCCTGGATTGTCCCGGCAAGCAGATTTGGCAATAAGGAATGCTCCCACTGATCAGCAGGTGGTGTCTTTCCGGGGGCTGGCTGGGAATCCTACAGCCAGGGGCAGAGCAGGGACTGCCAGCTGTCTGCCTATGAGACCTTTGGCCTATGGCCAGGTGGGGATCTTCGTGGGGGATGTATTCAATTAATTAATTACATTATTTATTTATTTTACAGTTTTTTTTATTTAATTTTATTTTTTTTACCCTGCCTCTCCTGCTAAAAGCAGCATGAGGCGGCTAACAAAAAAACAAAATACAATAATAAATGATGTCCCAAGAGAATCTATCTGGAGATGGAGGGTTCTACGATGGGGAGGAAAACTTGGCTAGGGGAGGTTAAACAGGCAATTGCAGAACTAGGTTTAGGACACCTCCTTGTAAGCCTGGATCCGATCCCCATTTTGTCGGATAAAGAATTTATCATACAACGCCTCTTGGATGTCTTTCTGCAGGCCGATAGGGCCAAGGGGGGAGCAGAGGCACATTCTTTTAAACCAATACGGATTTCCAGTGGAATTTCAGGCCGCATACCTGAAGATGCCACACCACCATCTAAGACAAACAATTACTAGAATGCGCTTTTCCCAGCTGGAATAAAAAGTTCAGGAAGGAAGGTGGTTTAAGACCCCAATGTCGCAAAGGCTGTGTCCCTGTAATATGAATAGAGTTGAGGACATTGTCCATATCATGTGGACCTTCTATAATAAAGAAAGGGGGAAATGGTTGACTCCCTTGGAGGATTCAAACAAAGGGGATACAGTCTATAAGAAAAAAGTAAATATCCTCCTGGACCCATCAATAGACACTGTGGTTGTTCTGGCCAAGTTTTTGTATGTGGATCAGGGGGGTAAGGAAGAAATTGGTGGGGAACTCTAAATGTAAGGGGATAGGTGTCTGACTAAACGCAGATATCTAAGAAGCAGTCTGAAAACCAAAGGGTAAAACTGGGGGGCAAGTAGAAACATCAGTAAGGTGACGTGTATAGGCCTTATGTATATTTGTTTGACAGTATATATATATTGTAGTTTTTGGTAAATATATAATTTTATTATTTGGCCTTGGCCATAAATAAATCGGCCATAAATAAATAAATAAATAAATTCATTCATTCATACAATAAATATATAATACAATAAAATTATAAAACCAATTGAGGGGATGTCATAAAAATCAAACCCAACCACCCTCACCCATCCCTCTCACCAAAAGCCTGGCAGAACAGGCATGTCTTGCATTTATGTCGAAAGGAAGTGAGGTCCGGGGCCAATCGGGCCTCTACTGGAAGGGAGCTCCACAGTCTAGGTGCGGCCACCGAGAACACCATTTCCAGAGTCACTCCCCCCCGGGAAACCTGAGAAACCTCCAGGAGGGAGCCCCCGGCAGATCTCAGGGGCCGCTCCAGGGCCCCTGGGATGGATCTACCCTGGTCCGTGTAATTGGAAGCAGTTTAGTTCTATTGACAGAACATCACTGGCATCACCAAGTGTGCAAGCTACACAGATTAAGCAATTCATACTAAACGTTTAAGGTAAAACATTTATCGAATGTTGATGTAAGCTGACCTGCTTTTCTCTCCTCTCCCCCCCTCCCCTTTTCTGTTTTTCTTAGGTTTTTTATGGAAACTCAGACAGGACATCCTCTGTCCAGAATCTCCTGCGCCCACCTATCGTTTCTCGCTACATTCGACTGATACCCCTAGGTTGGCATGTGCGCATTGCCATCAGGATGGAGCTGCTCGAGTGCATGAATAAGTGTGCTTGATGCCAAACAATCAGCAATACATGGTTTTTCAAGAGGTGTGAGGAGAGTCGTTAGTTCAGTAGAGAAACATGGAGAACAAACCAAGGTTAGAGCCTTACAGTAGATAGGGCCTTGTGCAATAGACACGGTAGTAGTCATCCTCCAACCACATTCTGCTACAACTCCTATCCTGTGTAGCACTGCTGAGTTCAGCAAGGGTGGACATAAGGATATAAGTTGAGGTGGAATCTGACCTCACTTTATTGTATTGCAATTGAAGTCCTGCTCTGTGCAATTCTTGATCATCACTTGGCTCAGTTTTGCAAAATGAAAATTCAGAAGTCTGTGAGATTTCTCCAGCTTTCACAAAAGCAGCAAAAAGCTGAAACTATTGCCTCCTCCTATGGTGGAGAAAATATTTAAAAATCCATTCCATCACACCCAGGACCTAATATGCACCCACTGCAAATCCTATTGGTGTTTGAATATTTATTCAGAGCTGCCAGTTGACATTTTATCCTTAATCTCATGGTTGTTGGTGTCTTTAAAGCCCTGCTTACTACTGAATCGGTAGTATCAGATGGCCATACTACAACTAAGCATCTCTATAGTGCTACTAGCCCCTACGGGAAGGGTGGCATATAAATTTGATAAAATAAACAAGTACTAGATGCACACAACTTCACAGTCACAGATTTTCAGAGACCGGTCCCTGCCCAGTGAGCTTACAGTTCAAAATGGACAAGGGTGAAGGGAGCATAGGGAAAGGCAGACACGCACGTTCCTATTTTATAGCTGGAGAACTGGGGCTGGGAGGTTGTGACTTGCCCAAAGCCACCCGGTGAGTTCACAGCTCAAGTAGGATTCAAACCCTGGCTTCCTAGGTCCAAGTCCAGCAGCTTACCCACTACACCACACTGGCTCGCTGGAGATGATCTTAAGAGAATCTCACTTGTCATCAAAATAATTTTATTTTATTTTTTTAAATTTCACTCCCACAACAGCAAGAAAAATATGGAAAGTAGGAACTGAAAGATTCAAAACCAAGATGACAAATAAAAGAGCTCAAACTCAAAGTGTATTACTTGGAAAAATCTTGCCATTTTAAAGCTTTTAGGACATGGCTTATGTTTTCCGGAACATCTGACACTGAAGTCTAGCAAAGATATAACTTTTTTTTTTACTTAACAGTATTTCACACACCTCTATCAAGACCAATGTCTCATTTATAGTGATCGAGAAGTTGTTCTCACAGTCAGTATTTTATTTTATTTTTTTTAAACCCATAATCTAGGTTTACTTTAAAAGGTTTTAAAGGCTTAAAGTATTTTTGTGAGAATTTAGGGGATTGGTTTTTGGTTTTAAAAGATTTTTTTTCTAGCAAGATGTAAATGTGATTTGAACATCTAGCTGTCTGTGTGTAAGTAATGAAACAAAAAGATATAGACTGCTACTAAAATATACAGGGTAAATGCTCATCCTATGAATTAAAAGGCTTTCCTCAATCAAAGATGACTAAAAATCAAACTTGACAATTCTTTACGGCGTTTATTAACCAAAGGAGTTTGGCATCATTAGCAAACACACATCCTCATACCAGTGTATCCTCCATATCAGTAACAAGTGCATTTAAAAACTACAGTAAAACTCCTAGTAATGCTTACCCACCTAGAACTGATTCTCGACAAGTGCTCCCAGTTCATGTTTATACAGATTCTTTTGGTACTGTGGGGGACAGCAGACCACGCAAAATCATAGCAACTCTGAGCCTGGTGATTCACTGCCGGGAACATGAAGTCTGTGATGTTTGGCTGTACCCATGTATTTCAGCAATCCTGGAAGCATTGTTAGAATCATATCATGTATCATTTATAGAAAAGCCTGTTTTATTAGTAAAGCTTGATCCAAAATGAAGATGACTTAAGAAATAAAACTAAAATGGTATACCTTGATAAGCCTTTAAAATAACAAATGTTACGTTTTAGCATTTGTGATTGGCCTTTACTGATGCCCTGTGGCTTATTTCCACCTGCAGGAAACACAGTGTGTTCTCCCTTAGGTGGCTTAATTCTTCCCTCCCAGCTGCTGACGTACACAACTCAGTATGTTTTGAAACTCCTCTTAAAGTACCTGCATAATTTACCAGGTACTTGATTTTAGAAATAATTCAGCAGTGAAAGACCAATTAATCAGAAAGCAAATCTGAGCCCTTAAGTTTCCTGTGCTTATACTGGAGTGAATTTCTTTACTGTTAATAGCCTTTACTAAACTATAGACCAGGGGTAGGAAGCCTTGTTCTTCTCAGGGCCCCCTTCTAAAATTAGTACACAGTCAAAGGGCTGCATAAAAGATGGGGAGGGGAGACGTACGATTGCCACCTCTTGTAGTAATGATTCCCATTTTGGCCTATAGGAGTGTCAGGGTCATTACTACAAGAGGTGGCAGCCTCAGGCAGGGGTACTTAAGGGTTGCACTCAGAAAGAGGAGGTTCTGGATCATGCATTTATGCTATGAATCTGTTCCTGTATCCTTGAGGGCATGCCCTCATTTTTGATCCCTTCCCTCTGAGCTCAGTCTTTCAGTGCTTGGGGGGTAGAAACCGGAGCCAGGGGTCAGATCAAAGAACTGGAAAGGGGTCAAAATAAAAAACCACCTGTGGGTGACATTTGTCCCCTTGCCTGAAGTTCCCCACCTCTACTATAGACTATGCTTTACTCAGAAAATTTAATCATCACCACCGTGGGTATTTTCAGACGTTACGAGATCACGCTCAACCACAGACAATCCCGTGGTGGGGAATGGTCCCGTAACGTCTGTTTGATCCCTGTCAGATGTTCACCACAGTGAACCACCAGCGGGGATCAAAATAACCACGTTTTCGAGGATGGTCCGGGGACCATCTCCAAAAGCGTGGTCAAAGTGATTCCCGCCAGGGGTGAACACCTGGCGGGAATCACTTTGTGCCCCCAACAGACGTGACATTACCACGGCGGAATTCACCATGGTTGAGCATGGTAATGTCTCATCTGGCCCCTGACCATGGCCCGGAATCAGCGGCCATGCCTCCGATTCCAGGCTGTGTTCAATACCTCAGGGGGCGGGCACCGTGGCCGCATTGGCCACGGCGCCCGCCCATCTCCTGGAGGGCGGGTGGCCTCAGAAATGTGGGGGTGCGGGGCTGTGTGGCCGCACGTTGTGCCACGCAGTCCTGCCCCCTCCCCGATTCCCCGGCGGAATCTGCCGGCTTGTCTGTTGATGAGCCGGTCTGATTCCACCGGGGAATTATTTGGGTGATTCCGTGACGGGGCCAATAGGGCCCCCATCACGTCTGAAATCACCCCTTATTAAATTCGTGTATCTAGGAAATTGAGGCTCTGACACATTATGGGCAAGTTTTTCAGAAGCACGCAAGTTCCCATTTTTGAAAAATAAGTTCAAAATTGGAGCTTGGGTGCTTCTAGAAATTTCCCCCAAAATGTTTTCCTGTTTTTACATCCGTCATGAGGGAACTGAGGAAAAATCAGCACCCAGGCAAATGAAGGAGGAATAGAGAAAATAGCAACAAAAGAGAAGCAAAAACTCATCAGCTCTGACTGAGTAACATAAACATGAATGCTTTGTGGTGGCAGAGAAAAATACATTTTGCTGTAGGATGTTGCTGTGGAACTCTGTTCATACGGGGTCAGAATACACTGATGGACCTATGGCCTCCTGAGAATTTCCCTGAAGAAAAAAAAACATGGGAAGGGAAAGAAGCACATCTGGTGAAAGAGCAGCAAGGGGAAGCTAAGGCCAGGGCAGCTGAACTGCCCCTGCATGGGGAGAAGCCTTGGAAAGCAGCCCTACCTAGCCAAAAAGGGATCCGAAGCTTGCAGCTCCTGAACAGGCTGAGGGTACTGGCCTCTGCTGGTGGTTGGGACTGTACTGGCATCGGCCTTCTCTTTCATTCCTACCTCACTATTGCCCAAAGCTTCCCAACCCACATGGCTCCTTTCAGCTCAACTCTCTGCAGTCTCATTCGTACAGAACTCCCACAGTAGGGGAAGCTGAGACAGAGTACAGCTTGTGCTAAGCTTCCTCCACAGGGTGCGCGCACACAGGGCTTGCAAGACAAACAATCCTGTGCTCAGCAATTCTAACTGTGCCAGCTGCCCCAGGAGGGTGGGGGTTGCTGTGCATGAATGAACCTTGCTTCTTACATGGCATGAGCTCGGGAAAGGCACAGAAAGCCCCCTAGCCAATCCACTGGCAGGGGCTCAGAAGTCCAGCCAAAGTATAAACTAAGAGTCTGAGCAGGTTCCTTGACAGAATGGGAAGCAACAAACATCCTCTCCCCTGGCAAACTCACCATATGTTCCTTAACCTGCATTTGCTTTGTCCCACAGCAAGGCATTCACAAAATTGCTTATTTTCCTGCATTTCAATAGCCCCCTGCCCCTTCATCATGATATTTCCCAGAATGCAAAGGGCATGAATTCCCCAACGATATCCTGTAGAGCAGTTGCTGCTCTACAACTCTCTAGTCCGATTGATTGATTGAACTCTCTAGCCACAATTCTATATCTATTTGGAAGTAGAAGGTAGTGCTGAAACTTGGTATTCAAAATTACTTGTTTTTTTTTAAGGAGTATCTCAGTAATTAGCTCGGTTTTACCGAGTAATCAGGGAATCGGCCTGGTACTCAGTAAATCCTTGAATGAGCAACATACGGGGCTTTTCCTGTCTCTATATAAGGACACTTGGTATTCAGAAAATATTCGATAAAATAAAACTGAGTACTCGGTTTTATTTTATTGAATATTTTACCCAGTTCCACGGCTGAACACTTGGAGCCGGTCCTCGGAAACCTGGAATAACTCACAAATAATTTTTTTGCCAGTAATGTAGGCCCCAGGATCCTGACGGTGGGTCCTGGGGCTGGAGTGGCTGTTTCTTCTTTTTATATCTTTCTATCTCTACATTAAATCTAACTGCTGTTAACTATTCTAAAACCTATTGAACTAAATGGAATATTCTAATAATTAACTACAAAGGCCTTGTCCTACAAACACATTATCTCGCTATAACTAAGCTAGCTAACTACTATGTATATCTATCTAATAACTATCTATCTGCAGTGTATATACAATATTACACAGGGGGAAACACAAACAACACAGGGAGGGGTACAAAACTGAAATGAAAATCGATCTAATAATAATCCTACTCTAAATAAATCCAAAACTTGAAACGGGAAAGGAATCACGGATGGAATAAGAGGGAGAGGAAAAGGATTGAGGGAGGAAGATTGAACACAGGGAGGGGTAAAAACAAAAAACAACACCTAAATCTATCCGTTATAATCTAAATAAATGATAATATGGAGGTAAATGAGTTGGATGGGTGAAATAGGAGGAGGATGGCAATGGATTAGGAATAGGAAGGAACAAAAACTGCTGGGAGAGAGGGAGCCTTCTGAAACACCTGCTGTTCAGGAACAGTGACTAGCTCAGAAAGTGTTGGGAAGGAGGGAGGCAATCAGTTTTGTTTCTTGCTGCGCCCGCCTCACCGTAAGCTCCATTGAATCCGTGCAGCCTAGCCCGTGGCCAATCACAGACTGCGAAGCCAGCGGTCTGAGGCAAAAAGGGATGGTGATTGGGCAGGCTGGCTGCTACTCCAAGCTTCTCCACCCTGGTGCCTGGAAGTCTGCTCCTCAGCTGACTCCCCCTCTCCCTGTCACGTTTTGCCTTCCAGTGACACGTTTTTGCCACCTGAACTCACCCAAACGCGATCCGAACTGTGTGGTCATTTCGATGTTTGGAATTGAGTTCGGTTCGGTCAGTTCATGTTCGGATTCGGTCATCCGAATAGGCCGAACTCCGAACTTCTGAACCGCGTTCGCCCATCCCTAAGCCCTAGATGCATCAGGGACAAACTTCTTCCAAATTAATCAAATTACATGCCACCACTGCCACTTGCTTGGGATAGATCCTGGAAAGCACACACTTTGCATCAGGGGACAGAGAACACAGGATCATCAAGAGACAGGAAGAGGGAAGGATTTCACAAAACATATGGGTTGTTGCCACTACCCCATCTACAAAAGTGTGTTGTGTAAATGAGTCTTAAGCAGGGCTGGCCTTAGAATTCATGAGCTGGGGATCCTGCATCCTGGCGTTGGAGGCCGGGCAAGGTCCAAGGGGGACCAGAGCTTACCTAGGTAGGGCAGTTAGAACCCTGGATATGCAGGCCCTATGAATGCCCTGTTGTTGTTCTTGAGGAGCCCTGGCTGCATTGCCATTGCCAATCCTGAGGCCTCTGCGGTTCCTCTGCTGTTACTCTAGAGGAGGAGCGCAACCAGGGCTGCCATTGCTCCTGAAGAAGGGTTCCCAGGAGTCTCAGAAGCACCAGTGGCACCCCCCAGTACCCATCCACTAATGCTCCTGAGTCATTCCAGGGCCTCTGCTGATCTCGAGAGAGGGGCCCAAGAGCCTCAGTAGTAGTGGCAGCACCAGAAGCACTCCCAAGGCACCACTGCTGCTCCAGAGGGACCGCCCTGAGAGCCAGGCAGAGCATAAAGACCATGGGATTTGGGATCACAGCCCTGCTTAAAGCTGTGGCCATCATTCTAATTGGATTGGATCAGACAATCCAATCACTGGGTGCAGGGGTCAACTAGTGGATTAGGTGTAAGAAAAGGTGGCTTTGAAAGCAGCCTCTCATTGCCTGAAATGGCAAACTCTTGATGATTTCGTTTCCTGCAAAATTGTGACTCCTTTGTTTACAAATTGTCTGCTGCTTTTATAGTCTTTGGGACAGGGACCTGGTTTGTTTTTTAATCTGTAAATATTATAGCTGTGAACAACAACAATGGCTGGAGAAAGACAGTCCATTCTGCATTCAGCTCTGCTGCCAACCTGGATCTGGGAATAGCAGAGTACTTAATCTCGATCCCTCTTCCGTAAAATGGGGATAACACTTACCTCACAGAGTACCTGAGAGCCTTAATAAATTGGCTTTCAGCCACATTGACCACTCCAAGTCAGCGTAAATGCAAAGCATTACAATAATTGTGTGGCTGATGGAAGTGCAGTAGAATGAGCCAAAATGCAATGATACAAAATCTGATCTCTTTTCCTAACAGAGCTCGTTAGCACGTTCATTTACTTGCAAGCACTGCATGCTGTAAATAAAAAATAGAGCTGAAAGCAACAGTAGAGTCAGAAAGGTGAATAAGGTGATGCTCAAAGGAATTTACTCTGGGTAAAAATTTAGTGGGTGAAGATGGGTGAACATTTTAAAACCCTGTTCATCATGACAACTTTAGAACAGAAACAGTGGAGGCAGAGCATGGAAACTGCTGTCAGTACCAGATCATCAATATTTAGCCTGAAGTGACTGCAAAATGCTGAACAGTGAGGTAATTACGTTGAGTGGCCAAACTGGCCCAGGGCAATTTGCTGACTGAAAACTAGACTTTCCTATCCAACTGCATGAGAATGATTGAAAAGAGGCAACATCCCTTCGAAGGCATTTTCCTTTCTAGCTGCTGGACAGTGTGCAGACTGCTTTGTGATCTCTCCCAGTTGCTGGGATTCATGGACCTTGTGCCTGTGGCTGGCCGCTGGGAGTGGGGGAGTTTCATTCTCTCTCTTTTGGATTTAAGAAAAGGGAAACTTTATTGTTTGGTGGGTGGGATATATAGTTGAATTTAGAAAGGAAAGTAAATGAATCTAACCAGTTCACAGCCAATAAGAGGTTGGCATTGGTCTCCACAGGGAATATAAAAAGGAAAAGGAAGGAACACTTTGTCAAACCCATGGCAGCTGGGCTAATGAAAGGCACATTCAGGCAAAATACAGTTGCAGCAATAAAGGTTAAAGGTTAAACTGTGAGAGAAACTAGGAGGAAACATTTCAAATAGGTTTCTGGCCTTGGCCGACCATGTAGTTCTAGATGCTGGGACCAATGCTGGGATCTGAGGAAATAAAAGCTTCAAGGGCACTCCTGAGTGAGACAACGTGTTGGTTTTAGCAGCAACATACATGACTACTTTAGTGTGGACCAATCTTCAGAGAACAGTTTCCCAGGTTATTGGGTTGAATGCCAATTGGTGGTGGGTGGGTTATGGTTTCAATTGAAATTTGATATATTTTGCATGTCTTGGTTACTCTGGCATATAATTCTATAACCCTGCACAGCAACAGTTTACTACTAGCAAGTCTCAAAATTATGTTGTGTAGGCAAAAAAAACAAAGTTTTTTTTTTAAAAAATGAGAAGGGTTGGGTTACATGACATGGCATCTTTTGCAGAGCTAGCAGAAGGCAAATAATGAAATGAAGGAGAGTTGCAGAGGGCTCTGAAGATTCTCAGAGATACAGATGGAATCTAGGAGTAAATTACAGAGTGATTAATGCTGTAATAACATAGGAGACACTGACCCAGCCACAAATAGATTTCAATCTACAATAAACAGATGAGAAACACAATGTGCAGGTGTCCGAGAGTGAGCGAAGCAATTTTGCAAAGCTTGTAATGTCCATGTGGAAGACGTCTGTTCTAAAGTGCTGGGGAAGGGAGTGCAGATTAGAAGGTGTTTCTGGGTACATTACTAGAAGATATTGGAGCATCAAGGAAGTACAAAAGAAGGCAGGATGATAATGGAAGAAATATAAGGGAGTGGGGAGGACAGATGTAAACAGGAGATGCACTGCTTGGAAGGGGAATTCAAACCAAGAAAAACAAACTGAAGCTGAAGAGCACAATAGGACAAAGGCAGTGAAGCAATCTGAAGAGGGGGAAAGATGTCCAAAATAATGGGCAAGAACAGGGAGATTACAATACACAGCAGGCAGAAGCACAATGAAGCATGAACAGGATTGGCAACAGGCAAGATATGGTATAGGAAGACATGTTGTAGTGCCATTATTGACCACTAGCAGATGATAATGTATTCACCAGCATCATAGCAGAAAGAATTAACACTGGTTATGAATTATTCCAGGTATGGAGGACATGTTACTTCATTGATGGATGCAGCAAGATTTATGATGAATAGACTAGCTTACGTTAATAGATTTCAAACATGATTGCTATCAGGATATTTTTATGGAGAATGAAATAGATACAATTAGTTTGTGGAGGTAACTACAGACACATCTCAGTTGGAGTAAGGGGATGCACAAGCTCAACATGCCATATCCAGACTGTTCCGCTTCTCCCTGCAGAGCAAGAGCATACGAGTTCAAAGCAGCCATAATAGAGTCCTCTTGCTGTGGTTCCAGAAAGGGTCTTCTTGCAAATGCAGCATCTAGCAGGCTTTTCTGCAACTATGGATGAATGAGTGACAAATGGAGAACAAAAACCTGGTACCACTCAAAGAATGAAGCAAGAGATTCTGGTCCTTTATTTAGGAAGTGAAAGAAATGGTTGGCAATGTGGAGATATATTTTGCATCCTGTTGCACCTAAACAGGCTGTTGATGGAGATAAGAAGATGGGAAAGGTGAGCTACTACAGTATTTACACAGAGTGTTAAAAAATTAGATGTTAGCCAATAGCTGACACCAGGTGGGTGTCCTCCTGCCCATTTATTAGATGTTCGTCCCCACCAGACCATAGCAGATGGTATTCTACTAGTGGCCACCACCCAGACGACCTCCAGTCCCCCGTCATTACGTAGTCTTGGAGAATGCGGAGTCCGCCATGTGGGCAAATACAGGCTAATGTGCGCCCACATGTCCGTGTCCTGTCAATTAGGTTGTGGGCAGTGCCTCTGTGCATCCAGATCCACCAGCACCATAGTCACAGGTGGAAATCCTAGAGCACCTGAGGAGTGACAATTTCCTTCCCCTCTCTGTACTGTTGCTGGCGCAGCCAGTAGGGACTGCCTTCAAGAATATGAAGGACACATTGGGGACTGCCAGTTTATTAGGCTGGACATGCAAAACATGTGAGTGGGGGCTGTATGGACTGAACCCAGATTACAGCAGTCTAATGTCTTGTTAGTTAACTCCCATAGTCAAGAGAGACAGAGCAACTTCATGGAAAGGTAGAAGGGATGTGTGGGCCAAACCCTGATGGTCAAGTAGCTGAACAAACAAACGGGAAACTCAAGCATCTCATACTAGCCAGTGGTCAGGAATGATTATTGTGAGGTGCATTTCTAAACAGAATTACACTTATGACTACTTAAGTTCTAAATGGCTGCATGCAGTAGCAGAAATGAGATGGTGCTACGGTGACAGATCATTGGGGACACGTGAAATGCTTTACAAGTCCATTAGGCATGACAACCTCCGTTTTCTAGTGCAAAATTTGCATTTTATTAAAGACATTTTGGAAGGCCCATTCAAAAATACATTGTGCTCAGTAAAAATTAACCATTTCCATGCTGATAATTAAAGGTTAACACAGGATATTTTCCCTCTTTTATAATATTTACAGCAATAATAGAAATTGTACAGGAGTTAAGAATGGAATACATGCTTGAAAAAAATTTGATAAAGGTGTACGAACAACATGATACAAATAGTTTTATATAAACACTTTACAAATGGTTTGTTAACTTGTGAAGTCTTCTTTAAATATCCAACACATTTTAAAATATCAGTTTGTATTCAAGGATTAAAAAGTCTAACACCACATCACATCCCTTCCACAACAGAAAGCATGGTAGGTTTAAAGGTTTGTGCGTTTAATTTCTAAGAGCTGCTAATGAAAGTGGGTAATTCATTACCCATAAATTTGGAAGTTTGGAAAGCCGCCTCCACAATCGGATCCTTTTGGTATGGCCTGTTAATTCAGGTGATAAAAAAACAATAATCAATTTCTCTTTCCCCCCTCCTCAAGAACCATGTAATCAAATGTTTGACAGTGGAGATCTAAGCAGTCCCGATTGCATTCGCAAACTAAAAGTCTAGTTTGCATTTGCAAACTAAAAGTTTAACCTGATCTACAGATGCTTCAATAGCAAGTCAACTTACACTTCCAAGGATGATTTCAAATCAGTACAGGTCCGTCCCTCCACAGATAATCCAAATTTATAGGTCAGAAATTACTCCATCTGATCACCATATCCCCTAGTATGATGCACCCAAGATATACACTACTGGAAAAGTAAAAAAAAGAAAGAAAAGAAGACGCTGCAGGGGAGATAGCTATCCAACCACTACTCAAAAAGAGTTCTTGTGCTAAACGTTAGAAAGTGTTTTCAGTCAAAGCTACACCATTCCATTTACATCTCATGATCACACAGAACATCATGTATGAACTTCATGTGCAAGAGGCCATTGGAAGAAATCCACCTATTTGGTACTGTTAACCTGCTCTAGCCTTCAGAACAGGAGATTTTAGGGAATTCTTTTCTTTGGAGATTCCCAGACTTGTACGTTTAAGATCTTATCTTGAATTCTGAGGTTCTTCTCAGAATGGACACAGAGAATGTCCAGTGAAAGTTCAGTCCTGGTGCCTGAACAAAAACAAACAAATAAATAAATCAAAACAATAACAAAAGCTATGGAATGACTGGATTGGGGCATAATGAGGTAAATTTTATTTCCTTGACAAAGTAAAAAAACTAACTGAAGAAAATCCTGAGCAAGTCTAAGAATAGCTGTCTCTAAGTAGAGCAGCTAATAGGGTGCAGTAATAGATAAGGCCTCTAGCTCCCTGATAATCTGCACTGGAGTAATAGCAAAGAACAAGGCAACTTTAATATCCGAATACTACATGGAAACATACAAGGTGGAAAGGGAAGATTGCAAAGCAGTGTAAGGACAGTAGGAGTCCATGGGGCAGCTGAGTTGGTTATTTGAAGTGCTTTCCAACACTTGCAGATGAAGCACTTACAGAAAACTCTGTGCTAGTGGTGCTATAGTACAAGAGGGGGAATCTTATCTTTCCACATTTTTTTCCTGTAAAAATTCTAAAATGAAGTAAATGGCATACTGAGGAAAAACCAAGTCAACTTTTACCACGATCTGTAAGAGAGGGGAGGTGGAGTGACTCCTAGAGATAACAGAAAAGGTCCAGAGCCACATTCCTGATCTCGTCACCCAGTGACCAGTAAGCCATCAACTCCCTGTTCTATGGATGAACAGCTGAGTTTTAGGTTATAAGGTCTGGTAGAGGATGAATAGAGGATGAAATAAAAGTGCTGTAAACATCTGAACTTGGCAGAAAGACCTGGTCCCTTTAGGCTCAGACACCTTTACCTGGCTGTAAATTTTGTGTTACCTTCCATGAAAGCGTTGGGAAGTAAAAACCATCTACAAAGGAAACACAGAGGACGCGATTCTGAAGCCACTTTCTCTGACGTTCAATTGAAGTTAGTGGGGTTACTCCAGAGTAAGTGGTTTCAAAATTGTAGACGAAGATACTTGACCTTGCAATGTGTATGTTATTTTAGGTATTTCAAACAGAGCCTCCTCCTCCAAGCAATTGATTGAACAAGATCTCCATAACAATGAACACAAACCATGTAGAACTATAGACCAACAAAATATATTCCCATATATCTGACTTGAGTCAGCTGTCATGTATAGTACCTATTGAACAGGCCACCAACAAATCCAGGAGATACTCATCCCAGGCTTCCCAACCTTGATGAGCTCTCTCTGCATCTGAGCAAGAGAAATTATCTTTATGAGCTGCTCCCTTGGCTAAAGGACCACATTCAATGCCTGATTTTTTAAAAAGGAACTGGGTTCTCTTGAAGATTCCAGTAATGCTGTCTTTGAAGTGCTTATTCAGATTACACCTCAAATATACAAAAGGCTAGAAAAAATTAAATGGCTTTTCTCCTCATTTACTACAAACTCCAGTTTATGAGGCAGTTAAGAGTACGACACAAAGAGTGATGGAAGTGGAACAGGGGAAGGCACCAGTTACTAGAATAGTATCCTAATCTGAAGGATTTATAAACAGGTAAGGGGTGTTTTAGCATGTTTCCTGTGGCACACTTCCTTTCTTGCACACACTTAGCCTATTTACATGAAATGTACAACAGCAAGGCTACCAAGTATACAATGGGTCCCATTTTCGATAGATTCCATATGTCACTAGATAGTGAATTAAATACCTTTCCACTACCACCAAAACATTGCAACACACTATTATGGCTATGTAACAGAATAAATTAACACAGTCCTAAATTCAGATTATTACTTGTGCAACTGTCTGATTGGGTTTCAAAAGGAACATTTCTCATAGATCTACCTTAGCACACATAGCCACAAAAATATTTATATATAATTAATTCAACATATATATGTTTTAAAATTTGACCAGTCTCCCAATCTGTTTGAAGATTATGAACTGCGATTCAAATGAGACCAAAATGTTTTCTAACTTGTATCATCCTTATAACTTGGTTATTTGTAGTAAGATTACAACAACATTTTCATTATTAGCTGAACTATCTTATGCTTACCTAAGATACTGTAAAAAAAACCGAGCTGAAATTTAAGGCAACTGGCAAGTTTTACGGATGACCACTACAGACTAGTTAAGTAACTTTCTGTTATTATAAGGTTAAAAAACAACAACCCACTAGTATTTATACTTTGTGGCTTGTTGATTAGATGATTTTTCATAGAAATCCACGGGGAATACCAATCAGTGCCTATGTTTCAAATATCCAGAGTAATATTTGTCCGTTAAAGACTGTGGCTCTTGAAACCCATACATTCAGTGCATGCCCACTACTGACCAGGAATAAGAATCAGAGACAGAGGTTTGTCCTGTTTTCTCTGGTGGAGAATTTTCAGGGACAGTATGCCAACTTCCCAAAGCACGATTGCAGCTGCCTGTGTCTTGCACAACATCATTGAGAAAGACATCGCTGCACTGGAGTACCCCCCTTCCTATTGCCCACTACGAGCCTGCAAGGGCGTTTTTGTTTTTCTCAGACAATAGCTTCGGAATAGTGGTAAAGAGGCCCACAGCAAATAGCAGGTCTTTGAGAATACTAATGCTGAAGCAAAGTCCCCTAATGGTTGAAGCCCATCCGGCTAACTTCCATCAGCCCAGAATATTTGTTGCTTTTCATGAGGGTCAAGCAATCATCACTATGTTTTTGCCATCATTATTATGGCCTGAGTAGGCAAAAAAGACTGTGGATAAAACCTTTAAAAAATGCCTCAGGGATTTAGGACATTAATTGCCTTGGAGAGACTTGGGGCTCATTGGAAGTCAGTGGAACTGGTTTTTTTTTGAAAATTTTAGCAGCCCTCTTGATAGTTTCGTAAAGTTAGCTTAAATCCCCCCTTCAGTATATAATTTCTAAGGTTAGTGTGTTTGTCAGTAAAAAAAAAATCTAAAAATTCATAGGCAAATTTAGGCAGTTTGAATGGCATACACGACCCTAAGCAATTCTTGAGAAGTTGTTTCTTTTCTGTTCATATTAGCTAAACCTCCACAAATTAAAACAATTGGCAAAGAAACGGAAAATTTATCCAAGGTTAGCTACTTTATCCTTAGTAGATCTACAGAATGTAATATACAATAAAATTAGAACTCTAATCTTAGTGAAGAGGAAAGCTCATCCTTGAAAAATAGTTTGCTCTATAATAGGCTTTTCTCTTCTTGTGAGCTAACAAATCTCAATTATCCTAGTAAGATTCCTTTGGAAGCCTTAGCAAAATTGCATTAGCAATACTTTAGTAGTTGGGATTGGTTAAACAATTATCTCAACCCCAGTTGGGCAACTGGAAATTTTACTCTTTCCTTTCAACTGGAGCAAGATAATTATGTACATCCAACACAGCTTACTGCTCAGTCCGAATATATCAAGCACTGTAGAAGCCCAAGGATGACGACACATATTTCCTGTTTTCTGGTTCGCACTTGGTGCCAGTAACAGAAGGTGGAATTAGTGATCACTCTAATTTAGTTGATTGGATACTTAAAGGGGAACATTTTGATTCCTGTCATAAATCAGAAGGACCATAATGGCCTTATCTCAGGCCGCTTTTATATGAGGTGCTGAAAAGCACCTCCTGAGTCCCGCGTTTAGAGAAAAGCTGCGCGGGGAGTGTTTACATGCTCCCCGCGCTGCCGGGAGTGACGTGCTCCCCGTGTGGAGCCGCTGCCGACAACAGGGAGCACGTCACTTCCAGCAGCGCGGGGAGCATGTAAACACTCCCCGCGCAGCTTCTCTTTCAATGTGGGACTCAGGAGGCGCTTTTCAGCACCTCGTATAAAAGCGGCCTGAGTGTGACTCCCTGTTTCAGGAGAAAACTGCAACAGCTGCAGTGCGGCAAAAAGACAAGACTGAAGTTTCTAATCTTGATGCTACCAGTCTGGCCAACACTGACACAATCAAACTGCTTAGAGTCCCACTCTCAAACAAGACATATTGTTTTTGTTATTTCTTTTTGTTTCCCCCTAGGGAAATTCAATGACTATCCAGTTCAAGCCAGAATGCACAGTTAACCAAACTGTAATGAGCTGGTGGATAAAAAAAAAGAAAAAAAAGAAAAAGACCAACTTCCAAAAGATCACAAGAAATATACTAAGAATAAACCAGCTACATTGAGAACCAGTTGCCATTGGCCTACATTCCTTTGTGCTTATGAAAACACCACCTGTTCATGGCTACATGCACATAAACACATGCACCTTTCTTGCAGGCAATTGGGAGATTAAGCAGTCTTGCTTTGTATTGTGCCAAACCTTGTACCCATTGTTCCCTCCCCTATCAGTGCACACCTGACATACTTTACTGCACACCATAGTTTATGAACCAGATTATGCAGCTGAGAGTGCAGTTTGCTTCATACTCTCAGAACTTTGGTATTATTCTAGGTTACATTACATTCTAGCTGTTTGGCCTGTGAAAGGTCAAATGTCACCAGCTGTCTATTTTTGTATCCCTTGTTGTGGATAAAACATCCTTCACATTCAGGTTAATTTATTTTAGGATACAGATTTTTTTTTTTTTTTAAGCTATAATTGTTATACGAGGACAACAGGCAGAAACCTAACTACACTGCAGAGTAATGTGAAAGTAGTGAGTTTAAATACAGGAAAGAGTGTATTGTTCAGACGTTACGGGCCTGATTCTCTTGTCACTCCAGTTTTACCCTGGTGCAACAACATTAACTTTCAGTTGTCTTACTCCTGATTGATACCAATGTAAGCAAGAGGAAAATAAGGCCCGACATGTGCTTCACTTATTCACCTTTAAAAGACAATTATTTTAAAAATACTATACAGGAGACTGGAAACTTTAGATCTAATATTCTACAGAAACTGGAAACTTCGTATTAAAGAGAGACAGGGAGGAATTTAGCTACAACAGCAACTCTCCCCCCCTTCTATATCCAAATATCGCCATGAGAATAACTTTGAGTACATCCTGAAACAGAAAAGGTGCAGCAGTATTTTAAAGGCAGTGCTTTTCTTTCTAGTAAATAGGCTTTGAAACTCAATGTAAATTATACATACGCATAAAAGCTTATACCATGATTTTCAATACCATGTCATGCCTGTGTCACCCAACTCATGCTGTATTTCTTTGGTCTTCACCCCATATTATTAAGTGGAAGAGTATCTGCTTTAGCTTGTGGTAATGGGACATTTTCTCTGTTCAGAGCATTGTAAGCAACTCTCTTGATGCAGATGCCCAACTCCCATCAAAAGCAATGGAAAATCTTAGTGCACATGTAGGGGAGACTATATCATTTTTATATTACTCTACAGTTCTGCAGTCTTCTATACAAGTAAGTCAATGTCTCCAGCAAAATGGCCTACGATATAGTTTAGAAATGAATGTTGATTTTACTTGCTACTGATGCCTATAGTACTGCACTCCAATAGCTGAGCAAGATTCATACTGTTACAGTCACACTTATAGCCTCATTCAACTCCCTTTTATTAGAAGTATAATACTGCACTTTATATCACAAATGTATAAAAATATGGCAGATCGTGTCATAACAATACTTTTCTTTTAAACGAGTATATTTAAAAAACAGACAATTATTTACCATTTATATATATATTTATATATATATTTATATATAGAATAAAATACTCCTGATGCAATATATAAATGTTACTATTTAGTTTTTATAGAAACTACTGTAGCTGTTGCACTGCTTCACAATGTTTCAAACAGCTCAAAATAACTTTACATTGTAACATAAAAGATATTATTATAACAGTACGATATTAGTTCCTCATAAATAAATATTACAAATCCTATCAAATATGGAAGTTTAAAAAACAAAATTAAGACATACAATTCAACTTGAAATCCTTAACAGGGAGACACTTGTATCACATAAACCCCACTGTTTAAAACTAGGCAGCAAAAGATGTAGTAAGGGCATAGGTCTAGACACTAATCTTTTAATTCTATTTACCCTTAGAAGTGCCAATACACACTTAAACTTTCCCACACTTTAACTTTCCCAGCTTTTCAGACAGAGATGTGCACTAAGCTGGAATGTAAAGGAGAGAAAAGGACAATAAATTTGTTCTTCCTGAACTGCACACACTGTCACCAAATGAGATTTCTGATAACTGGCAATTAAGAATATAATTTGTTTGACTGTATAATCCCTGACTACCAATGTGGTGCCAAACAGGATAGCTCCACACATACATATTGCACACCTTTATAAAGCTGAAAGCACAGTCTTACCCATCACCAGCACCACCACACCCCTATGCTAATCTCCAGGAGGACTGGCATATTTCCTGGAGAGCAACTACAAGGCCGTCTCTTTTAAATCATTCAGATTTGGCATTCGTGATCGGTTTGTTCGGTTATAGGAGTGCCCGTTTTGTCCGCTCTTTAAAGGCAGCTGATCAGAGTATGAAGTCCCATCAGTAGCACTCCTGCTCACCGGGGAAACATGCCAACTTGGTTCTATCTGGCCTGGTATCTGGAGTGTTGGTCTGATGCTTTTTGCCTGGGACTCCTGCCGCATGTTGCTGCTGTTGCTGGCAGCTTGGCTCATGGGGTGGATTCGTGCTTCGGAAAAGGAAGCTTTGGCTGGCTGACTTGATAAGGGCTGAAAGCGGGGTTCTGAGGCAATGACATGATTTGATGAGGAGGAGAGGTGTAACAGCTTACGGAGGGATTTTAAAGGCTGGCTCTGAAAGACCAAACACGGAAAGCATTTAGTGTTCTTCTGTTCATAAAAATCTTCGTGAAGCAAAACAAACTTAGTTGGTCATATCCTAAACTGGATTAGCTGAATTTTGTACAATAATGGCAAGCTTGTGGTTGCTTATTATTTACACTGAATACTCCATTTAAATCCATTTGAACGGGGATAATTGCTTTATGTTTATGATCAGTGTTTATAAATATATATAAAATATAATGTGATACGACACTCAAAAATTCATACATTTTGTTCCTCAAGGCCAACGCTTATTAAATGGGTTAACACAAATTTAAAGAAAAAAACCCACACGATTTCCTGGGGTTCCAACTCAACTTTTTAGTCTTATTAGTATTTCTCTAAATTGGGGGTGGGGACACTTTTCCCTCCTGTGGGTCACTTTCAAAGCACGCACACCATCTCCATGGGCTGGATAGAAGTTGCTGGTGGGGCACTCAAAGGGTGTCTTCAGGATGGGGGGGGGGGGGAGAGTGGGGTGGGGAGCAAGGTCTAGAACAGGGGTAGGCAAGTTCCCAATCCCCAAAGCCACATACTAAGATCTGCATGTGGTTGAAAGCCACAACCAATTTACACATGTGCATGCACATACATTGCATATGCATACAAACCTTTTTCTATTTTGAAACTGACTGGCGGAGCTAGTGTTCTGTGATTCTGTCTGAGGAGATTCTGGGGAGCAGCTACGATTAAGCTACTGAGACTCAGGTGCAATGAAGTAAGACACAGGACCATTAGGGTACCATGGGCCCCACAACCAGCCCTGACCAAGAGCTGCACTGGAACTGCCTCCTGAGAGATCCCCTTCCCCCCCACCCCACTCCACCAACCCGGGTCTAGACCATTGATTTATGCCATAGATCCATCCCCTCTCCTTGAGTGCATGCCCTCATCTCCACTTCCTTCTCTTGAGTTCACTCCTTCAGTGCTTAGGGGTAGGGATAGGACCTATGGATAAGATCCAGAAATTGGAAAGGACCAAATCAACAGATGAAGGCTTTATTTGGCTCCTGGACTAGAGGCTCCCCATCCCTGTTCTAAATCCCTGAATCAAAATCCTCCATTCCTGACTCAACAGGAAATCCTGTAATGTCCCAAATGCTGCTGAATGGTCGATAGAATTTTTGAGTCCAGGAGGCATTTTGTGGTTGTGTTGCTTTCAGGATTGCATGTGGCATTCTTTGCAATTCCCATAATCTTTTGGAGATCTACGCTTCTGTGACTTTTTGGTAATTTCCTGTTGTGGTGCTGTTGCTTTCTCAACCCCATGCCTTTTCACTTGCAATTTCTCTTTGCCAAATCAAGAAAGTGGGGGAGGGGGCATGTAGGTAGGTGGGTCGAAGACGGATGCACTGATTTGTCTGGTCTGTCTGTTATGTGTTTGCCATCTTCTCCTGCCCATGTACTGAATGTAACAGCATGTACACAAAAGTACTTGACAAAGGGCATTCCCAAATGGAAACAAATGAAGATGGTGAAAACCTGGTAAGCTTCTACATTGTGGAGGTAGCAGCTAATCAGCTGTTTTAAACAATAACAGCAGCATTCACCACAAATCGTCATTCAGATCTAGTGGAGAGATATGCATGATCTGCAATATTCACTGGATTACACCTACTATCTATACCCTATTGTGCTGTCTGCTATTTCTCCCTAACTTTCAAAGATTTATGTAGGACTGCAGCCAAAGGACTACCTTTGTATTAAGTGGCAACAAGCAGGATACTGTTCTATTAACCACAGGATAAAATCAACTGCCAAAGCACCCCAGTGATCTCAAAATGCAATGAGCTGATGAGCTGGTAATGTCACTTACATGAGTCTGGATTTCTGCCATCTTCTCAGGACGCCAATCCTTCTGCCTGCTGCTCTGGTGATTAGATGAGTGCATGGCTTTCTGTAATGTCAAAAGATCCTGACTATCACTACTAGGCATCTGCAACAGAATAATACAACAGGGATTTCAGTAAGTTCTTACAAATAAAAGTAGCAACCCCTTTACCACAGTTATTTACACACTGCAGCTGAAGCCCTTTACCGCAGATGAATTACAATGGCCTCTTACTATTACCCCCATAATTAAGAATCATATTTGTAGATATCATGCAGATTTGTTATCACCTCCACCCTTAAAGCATTCACATGCTGTTAGTCAGTAGCTGTAAGAGAGTGCAGTTAAATAAGCCTATTGTTTACTGTGTCTTATCTTCATTTTCAATAGCATTTCATACTGCAGTTAAGACCATGAGCCAGTTCTATACAAGCCACGTTTTGCCCTGGATAAAGGAGAGAGCTCAAACATGTATTTAGTAGGGCATCTGGCTGACTTCTGTTGTTACCAATGCAGGGAAGCCTAATTCCCCTCCCCACATAAAAGCACCCCATTTTAAATATATTTTCCTCTAGGATGTAACCCTCAGTCCAAATATTCAAAGTAACAAAACATGTGATAACAAAATTTTGACAAAATTCACAGTTCTTAAAAATGAGTCAGTAGGAACAATTGGGACAAAGGAAATACAGTAATAATTCAAGTTCAGATTGATTTTTCAATAAGCCTATAGTTTAAATATTTGATTAACTACATGCAGACAAAATGAAAAACTGCAGACCAGATACAAATACAAGTTATCAACCAAATTATTTTAAGATTATTCTTTAGTGACCAATGGAAAAGTCACTCTTAATTAACATTCAATTTAATGTAGGAGGATTTGCCTCCAACATATTAGTCAGGCTCTCATTCTCTAACTGGATATACCTAAAGGATAACTCTTGACTAGTCAATCATGGGTCCTTTTTGTTAAATTCATTCCAATAGGGCTGCTGATTTTATTTCGACATATGGAACTGGCCCAAGATACTTAACTTGCATGAAGAGAATGTGATCCCATGAAAATAAAATACATGCTTTTGTAGTCAGTAAAGCAAGTTTACTGGTGAGGTGGTTTTTTTGTTTTTTCAATGCTACTAAACTTAAAAATTAGTACCATAGGTAGAGTGACTACAGGAAGCTTTTTCAAAGAAGAACTATGCTTTAAATGATTCTTTGAATTAAAAAGAGGAAAGAGGGATTTCTTGATGCTTGGATTCTCTCCGCTGGTGGATTCTGTCTGTAATATAAGATACAAAAACTAATTGCATAAATAGTGCTTTAATCCAAGAGAGCTATCCTTGGTGCTTTCATATATACATCATATATTACCATTGTGATACATTAACAACTACTTATGTAGATTCTACACTTCCATCTTGGCAGGAATGAGTTAATTGTTCTGCTGGATGAGGAGATGACTATGTAAGAAATACTAGATATCATTTAACAAATATCATTAATGCAAGGAATGCACAAAAGAAAATGAATGTCTTTAGAATGATCCCTGTTGATGAGCTCTAAAGGACCAGAATCCTTTGGCTGTCAAGTGGGCAAATAAAGTCTGGCCATGGTTGCAGCAATATTGGGTGTTTTCAGCCATGGCAGCACTCAGCGCCATCATGTTTTAATCCTGCCTGGAGTGAAGTTCTCACTCTGAGCAGGATTTGGTCCTGATGCCAAAACAAGAGTGACAGTGGCCCAGACAGGGGGCGGGGCTACGTGTGGCCATGCATCCGCATGGCCCCGCTCCCACACTGCTCGGAGCAGTGGCCCCACCCCCTACCCTGACAGGTGCCCACAGTGGCCTATGAGACTGTTATGGCTGCCCAGAAGGACTGCGGACCCCGACCAGGGTAAGAGTAAGCAGGCCAAACATGATGGCCCACTTTATCCCGATCCAGTGTCCGTTGCATGAGCCTGGGCTGTTCTGCAGGAGATGGTCACAAGGAACAGCTTGGGCTAAGTGCTGCCATGGACTGTGCAAACCCGGATTCTGACCCAGGTCAACCTCTCTCGGCTACATTCAGCCGTAACAAGAGCACAGATTTCCACGCTTAGCAAAGCATGGAAATCCATGTCATCGTCATGTCTGAAAACACTCACTGTTAGCCAAGTCTGCAGGTGAGTGGTGTGAAAAGACAGGATTTATTTTTGAGATGTACGAATAAAAATACTCTCCCAGTTCAAAAAGTCTGGTATAATGGCTGAAGAAATTGTTAGGGGTTCAAGATTCATTTGACAGCTGTATGTGGAAAGCCAGCTGATAATTTGATGCTAATGCATGTGATGCAACTTGAAGTCATAGCAGTGGATGAATGCACAGAAATAGTGCCAGCTATCAAAAATAAAGATGGAAATATTCTTCTGTCATTGGACACAGGCAAGCTGCATGCAATAGAAATTTGCCTGCCATAGGAAAACTTTATAGAATATTTCAGAATTAATTTTCTTAATTAACAGAAACCAAAACTGGCAAATTTGAAGAATGTCTGTAAATTACAAAAAATTGATTCAGTTATTGACTTAGATTCTTTAGACTTTCTCTTGAAACTTCATGAGTATGAGTTTGGTACTTATGAACCAAAATGTGTGGAACTAGATTATATAAGGAATCACAAATCTAATTATCCTCAGTTTCTATCTGTAAGGATTCACAGAATAAGGAAATAACAATGGGAGAGTGCAGCTCAACAGTCAATAGTGTTCTGAACTTCAGGAACAAGAAATTAGCTTTCCTTTCTCTATCAAGAATTGCCTCTGCAGATTACCACTTTTGGGAGAATGACTATCAATAAAAGCCCACTGGAAAAGGAAAGCTCCCAGAGGCTGTGAGATCAAGGTAAGTAAGAAGGAGTCTCCAGACAATGTCTGAGGCATACTTTTCTATCATTACTGACAGAGGTATTTGGTAAAACAGTACCATGGTGATAACTGTAGTAAAAATGCCTAGACAGATGGAACTATAAAGGTTGATGTCAATATATGCTCCTGCTTGGCTAGGAATAGCAACAGAGATACGTTATTAACAGCGGAAGAACATCAAAAGTCCAAAACTGGTAGACTGGTATTACAGAAGAGATCTTCTCCAACCAGCTTCTCACAGCAACCAAGTAGTTCTGGAATGAGGAGGAAAGAAAAAACCTCCTTCTCTCTTTCAGAAAATAGAAGGTAATTTAAGAATTTATCAAAAGCCTAATAAGGTGAAGAGTGGTGTGAACAACAAGCCACAGGCAAATTGCTTTCTAGTTTTTCAGCATCATGGAATGGAAAGAGAGACAACTTCCTCATGAAGTCATTGCCTTAGAAACAGCTGAAAGACCCATGCCCTCCAATCTTCATATAGTTAGCAGCTTTAGTCGTTTAACTAATAAGTGACTGGTGAATTTGACAGTCTCCGAGGATAAAACTAGGTACTTGTTATCACTCACTAATATGGGACACAAAAGATCTCATTAGAACATGACCACAGATATTCTCTCTCTGGTACCGCTAAATTCTACCATTTCCAGATGTTTTAAAATATATCTATATCTATATAGCAGGTTTAGCTACCAGATGAATAAGTATTTGGACAGACTAATGGGTAAATCTTTGATGAATGGAAAAGTTCACATCCAAATAGTTAAAGCAGAATTTAAAATAAATGAGACAAAGATACATAAAACATATACTAAGACACAATGGGTGCAATCCAGCTCCCACTGACTTGTATGGAGCTGGATTGCGCCCAACAACAGCACAATAGTTCACAATATTGTAAACTGGTAGCTTCAAAACAGGAGATCTACATGATATTTCAGAAATCATTGAAGCTACTCACAGTTTGAGACTTCTTCTTTTTCTTTTTTATTGCCCTGAAAAAACCTTGCTTTTCTTTTTCCTTGAGTTGTTCAGAATGACTGTTTTCAGGACTTTTCCTTAACATGAAGAAAATTTATTGTAAGAGAACATCTTTCAAAACCCATTACGTTAAAGATCTTTGAAAATAAAAATATGCAGAATGCTCTCTCTCTTTCTGGCTTAAAGACCAACAAAATCCTTCTAAAACAAAGCAGTCATAATTAAAGGGGAAGTTAATGGTAGTGCTAGGTTACAATGCCAAAACCACTCAGTAGCAAATATTAAATATAAAATAATGGTTTAGGAGATAAAAATGAACCTGTCATTGAAAGTGATATAGATGTAAATGTGGAAAGCACATACTGCTTTATCACCACCCCATTATTTTTATGCCAAAGATCTTCAGCAAACAGCATTTTTGGCGAAAGCCATAATATAGCACCAGAGGAAAGCTCTCGCACTCAGACCACTTTGTTCCTTGTTGAAACAATTGTAAATCAACGGGTACATGGTGCCACCCTGTTTGCTCAGGTTTTGGCTTCTATCTGGGACTAGAAACAATACTGAAATGCACAAATTGCATAGACGCTTAGTCCATACTTACAAACATGTCAAGTGCCTAAAAAGGGAACCACCTTGTGTCCCCTGAAGAATGCCGCCATTTACAGGTAATACAAATGTTACCCCACTGTGAGGAATTAGGGAGTACATGGAGAAGGAAGAGGTAGGGGAACAAGTAAGCAAGCACCCACATACGTTCCCACGGGCAACAATACTGAGGATAAAGGTTCCCTCAGGATCTTTAATGGCCTTTAAGCATAAACCCCCAGCAGTAGATCATCACATGGATGCAGGGAGCGTAGTGTCGAGACAGAATTGCCAAGCAGACACATAGGACCCAGGAACCAACCCCTATGGGTACCATGGGTGGGGAACAGGGGGTGCGACCCTCAAGGGATGGCCACAGGAGAGGAGATGCACACCAGGAGGGAACAGGGATGTTGCAGCAGGGGCTAGGGATGCAACACAACACTCCACATGCAACTCTCACTTCCAGACTCCACTCGAAACAAACAAGGACTCACTGCGATACTCCAATAATTACAAGTTCGGGGGGCCAGTCTCACAGGCAGAAGCACTGATCACCGGTAGAGGCTGAGAGCGGTCATCCCGCTTTTATTCCCTGCTGCAGTCAGGGCACACTGGCACAGGCGCTCTGAGCGCCAAGGTTGCAACACGGGGGACGTGGCCACGCTAGACGGCAGCAGCGTGCCCAGACTGGGCTGAACACTCCCAGCGGGGCTGTGCGCTGTGGGGCTGTGTTGGAGGGGCTCCCCTGCTGTCAGGGAGCCCCCCTCCTGCATGAAGCCGGGCGCCGGATGTGCCGCTGGTGGGAGCGCAGATCCCGGCGGTGGCGGTGTGACAATCTCAGGACCCTGACGGGGACCCCTGGCAGGTCTCCTGAAACATTAAGTACGAGCGGGCCATCAGCTTCCAAACCTCAGGCCCCTATATCGAGGCCTGACACCCACGTTATGTTTTCACAATAAAAATAAATTAATAAATATCCTCTCATGGTCAAGTCAAAACAAAAATATGCCCCACAATAACACAAACAAAAATACACCTGTTAATTTTCACAAATTTATATTTGTTTATTTAATTAACATAATTTATATCCCACCCCTCCTGCTGAAGCAGCTCAGGTCAGCTAATAATCATAACATTAAATTAAATATAAATATAAATATGAATATAAAATACAAACAATCCAAATAAAACAAGAGCATAAAACAACTCATATGGGGAATGTCACAGAAAAACAAACACACACCCCCAACCCTCTCACACTCTCACACACACACACACACACACACACACACACACACACTTCACCCATCTCCCTCACCAAAAACCCGGCGGAACAGCCAAGTCTTACACATTCATAGAACGGAGGAGAGGTCTAGGGCCACCCAAGCCTCCGCTGGAAGGGAGTTTCACAGCCTCGGTGCAGCCACCGAGACTGCCCTCGCCATGGTCGCCCCTCTAGCAACTTTGGGAACTTCGAGAAGGGTGTCCCCGGCGGACCGCACGGGCTGACCCAGAGCACGGGGAGCGAGGCGGTCCCGCAGGTAGGTAGGGCCAAGACCGTGTAGGGCTTTATAGGTAAGCACCAACACCTTGAATCAGGTCCGGAAGACTATAGGCAGCTAGGGCAGAGAACAGAGCACTGGTGTAATGTGCTCTCTGTGATCTGCCCCTGTAAGGAGATGGGCTCTCGCATTCTGCAGCAGCTGCAGTCTCTGAATCATCACCATGGGTAGTAGACCCAAATATATATGTTGATCTGCCTAATTTATGGATTAAGTCCATTGCTTAACTCTGAGGTTGGGATGTAAAAAGAAAAGGAAATTAGTCACCTACCTTGGTGAATTCCTTTCTCCTCTGCTGAGCAGACAGTCCTCCGGCTGGGTAGCTCTGCCCTGACCGGCAGCAGGCAGAAGATACAATTTTTCTCACTGCGCACGCGCCTCCTGCGCTACCCTCCTCTTCAGATAGTTCCAAAGCGGAGGACAGGCAACCTTGTCTGGACCAGCCAAAAGGTTTTTTTTTTTTTTTTTTAACCCCTTGTGGGGAGTAAGTCTAATAATTAGTAATAAACAAGAGAACTGATTGAACCAACCTTTATAAAACATGTGAGGGAATATTTCCCCAAGAAAATAGAACCTTTTCTCAATTACAGCAGTTCCTGGTCTTTTCCCTTTTCCCCCCAAGTCTCTGGGTGGGTCCAGAGGACTGTCTGCTCAACAGAGGAGAAAGGAATTCACCAAGGTAGGTGACCAATTTCCTTTTCTCCCCCTGCAGCAGACAGTCCTCTGGCTGGGATATACCCAAGCTCTTTATTTACTGGGAGTGGAAGAGACGGACTCAGGCGCATCTAGAACTGCCTGGAGAACTCTCCTCCAAAATGCCGCTTCCGTGGATTGGAAGGCATCGATTTTGTACTGCCTAACAAACGTGTGGACGGACCACCAAGTTGCCGCCCTACAGATTTCCTCATACGATGCTCTTGCCTTGAAGGCATATGATGTAGCCGCTCCCCGTACAGAATGAGGCCAGATTTGGGGAGGAGGAATTTTCCCTTTGGCTCTATAAGCCTCAATGATAGCCTGCTTTACCCATTTAGGAATTAAAGTCTTCAAAGCTTTTTTCCCTTTTATAGCTGGTCTTAGGTTAACGAATAGTGCGGGTGTCTTACGAAAACCTCTGGTTCTCCCAAGATAAATTTTGAGAGTTCTGCACACATCTAGGGTGTGCTACACCTTTTCCTTCGGATGAGAGGGATTCTGGCAGAAAGAAGGTAGAACATCTCCTGCGACCTGTGGAAAATGGAATTAAACTTTGGGATAAAGGCCAAATCAAGTCTGAGGGTGACAGAATGTTTTTGGAAGATGCAGAAATTATTTTCCATAGAAAGGGCTCCTAATTCAGACAACCTTCTGGCCGAGGTTACAGCTATTAGGAAGGTCACCTTCAATGACAGCATATAGAGATACATGTGATAATTGCTCAAAACGTGGTCTGGTTAGAGCCTCAATAACCAAATTGAGGTCCCAGGAAGGTGATCTGTGTACTACAGGGGGAGAAAGATGTCCGGCTGCCCTTAAAAACTGTCGTACGTGTCTGTGAATAGAAAAGTCCCTAGAGGTCAGCGAAGATAGGACAGAGTTTAGAGCAGAAACCTGTCTGGCAAGTGTATTGTATTTTAGGCCTTTGTCCAGTCCAGCTTGCAGAAAATCTAGTATATTAGCTATAGAAGGACTACAGGGATCCAGTCCTCTGCCTAAGGCCCATGTCGCGAAAACCTCCCAAGTTGCTCGATAGGACCTTCTAGTAGCGGTCTTCTGGCTGCTAATAGGGTTTTTTGGGCTGCCCCAGAATAACCCTTCTTTTTCAGGATTAAGCTTTCAATTTCCAGGCTGTCAATTTTTGACCTCCCGGGTTCTCGTGGAGAAGGGGCCCTTGTGATAGAAGGTCCCCCCTCTCGGGAAGCGTGAATGGTTTCTCTACGCTTAGCTCCCTTAGGTCGGAGAACCAAGGCCGTCTGGGCCACCAAGGAGTTATTAAGACTACTAGGGCCTCCTCTCTTTTGATCTTTGCCACTGTTCGTGACAGCAAAGGGTAGGGAGGGAGGGAAGGCATATAGTAGCCCCCTGGGCCATTCCTGGTTCAGAGCATCCAGGGCTGTGGCTCTCAGTTCTTGCGATGCTGTCATGAAGCGTGGCACTTGGGCATTGTCTTTGGAGGTGAACAGGTCCATTACCGGCACTCCAAACCTCTCCGCGATGAGAAGAAAAACCTCTCGGTTTAGAGCCCATTCGTGTAGGTTCACCTGATTCCTGCTGAGCCAGTCGGCCTGTGTGTTGTTCACTCCCTTTATGTGTAAAGCCTTTAAAGAGGCCACCCGTGACTGAGCCCAATTGAAAAGAATCGAGGCCTCCTTCTAAAGAGCTGGAGACCTCGACCCCCCCCTGGTGGTTGACATAGGCTTTTGCCGCAATGTTGTCCGTGTATATCGGGACATGAGCCCCGAGGAAGAGGGGTGCCCACTGCTGAAGCGCCCGGCGGATAGCTCTGAGCTCCAAAAGATTTATGGGCTTCTCCTTCTCCTCTGGAGATCAGGTCCCTTGGATGCATTTTCCCTCCATGTGGGCCCCCCAACCCGACAAGCTGGCATCGGAGGTCATTAACCTCCGAGGGGGTTCTGTCAGTGGCACTCCTCTTTGAAAAACAGCTGGATCTAGCCACCAGGACATGGAGGCTTTTATGTGGGTGGGCACTCGAACCCAAGGGTTTCCCCCTTGCAGGAGTTCTCTTTGGAAAGGATGCAGCAGCCTCTGTAAGGGTCTGAGGTTGAAGCAGGCCCAATGGACCTGGTGTGAGCAAGACACCATCAGCCCCATAAGCCTTGCCGGAGACTTCAGTCTCAGTCGATGAGCCGTCTGAAGCAGGCAGATCATCAAGCAAATTTTTTCTTGTCTCTGCTCTGGGACAAATACGGCATCTAAGGAAGTAGCGATGATTACTCCCAAATGTTGTAACCTGCATGTTGGTGTCAGCTGACTCTTGGGCAGGTTTGTCACAAACCCGTGAGCCCCCAGGTATGTCATCACCCTGTCCACGTCCCTGTACACCCTCTGCTGAGATGGGGACCTGACTAGGATATCGTCCAAGTAGGGGAACACGTGGATCCCCTCCATGCGCAGGTTCGCTATCAGGGTGATGAGAACCTTGGTAAAGGTCCTTGGGGCCGAGGAGAGGCCGAAGGGCAGAGCCCTGTACTGCCAGTGGCAGCCGTTGAACACGAAGCGAAGCCATCTCCTGTGCCCTGGGAAAATGGGAACATGGAGATAGGCTTCCTTCAGGTCTATTGAAGTTAGCCAGTCCCCTTTTGATAGACTGTGACAGATGGAGGATATTGATTCCATCTTGAATTTTTGGATCCTTATCCACTTGTTCAGGGACTTTAGGTCTAACACAGTCCTCCATTGCTCTGTCTTTTTTGGGACCAGAAAGATTATGGAGTATAATCCCAAACCTTTCTCCCCGTTTGGTACCTCCTCTATGGCCCTTATTTTTTGAAGTCTTTGTATTTCCTCTGACATTGCTCTTAGTTTGTAAGGGTTCTTGGAGACGGGGGAAGGAAGGAACTTGTTTCTTGGTAATCCCCGGAGTTCTAGGGAGTACCCTTGCTCCACAATTTTCAGCACCCAAGCGTCTGAAACTGAAAGTTACCAAATTTTGAAGAAATTTGATAACCTTCCCCTTATGTCCTCCCCTCCTTGTGAGTCATGCTTGTTTTGCTGACTGTGAAGGAGGAGGGTCTCGGAACCTGCCACGATCAGACCTGCGCTGTCGTTGGTCCTGGAAATGAAAGGACTGCTTATTATAGTCCCTGTCAGAGGGCTGGCTGTTTTTTAGAAAGGAAACAAATCCCCCTCTGAACCTAAAGTTGGGAGCCCGAAAGGGTCTTTTCTTTGCTGCAAACTGCTGCAGGGTTTTGGTTTTGGATTTATTGTTTGCATCTGTTAGGACCTTGTCCAAAAAGGTACCAAAAAGCTGGAGGCCCTTGTAAGGCCCTTCTACTAATAAGGTCTTTGCGGTGGAATCCCCTTGCCACGACCTTAGCCAAATCCTTCTTCTGGCCACCACAGATAGGGAAACCGCCCTGGCTGACCATGAGAGCGCATCCGTGGTGGAGTCGGCTAGGAGTGCCGTAGCCAGCATAACTCTGGAAGAAAGGACCCTAGATCTTTCTTCTGAAATATCTGACGACTGCATCTCCTGCAGCCATGCTAAATTTGCCCTAGCCTGATAAGAGGACAGGATGTTAACTCTCAGAGAATTTGCTGATGCGTCTAGTCCTCTTCTGAGAGCTCCCTCGATGGCCCTATCTGCTGGGTCCTTAGGGAAGCAGTCCCCTTTGCTGGGGAAAACGGTCTGTCTTCCCAACGATGCAGCAGCTGCATTCACTTTTGGATTTTTAAATAATGGCTCTTTTTTCTTGGAGAATGAATACAACGCCTCTTGTGTTTTATTCATTCTGCATGACTTGGCAGGTAATTTCCATTCCTCCAAGATGAGTTTTTCAAAAGCCCTATCCAGGGGAAGGCCAGCGTCTCTTCCTGAGACAGAGGGAAGCAGCTGCCTTACATCCTCCTCTGAATCTGAGGAATCATCTTTTCTATGTTTCTCCTCTAGGGCCAGGGTTTTTATGACTTGGGCCATAAGCTCCTCTTTGAAATTTAAAGGGAATTGCCTCTCATGATCCCTGTTAGATAGAGGAGTGTCCTGCCATTCCCTTTCTTCCAGTTCCGAGGGGCTTTCCTCTGACTCGATGTCGGAATTTGATACCAGGGAGTGTATAGCAGCCGCTGCAGCCATATTCCCTTCTCCCTCCCCTGCTGAGCTAGCCTGCCCTGAAGATGGAGGAGAGTGAAGTAGGCAGGAAATGGCGTCCCCTGTGGAGGTCTGAGATTTTCCCGCCTTTTTTGTCTGCCTTTTCTTTGTCTTGGAGGCTTTTCCCCCCTGAGCTTGCTTTCTCTTTTTCTCTTTCTTATCCCCTAGCGTTGAAATGGCTAGGAGAGTTTTTTCCATGCTAGAATTTAGCATTTGGAAGGCCTCCTTTTGTGTGTCCCAACCCGCCGGGGTGGTCAACACAGAGGCCCCTGACGTCCCCCCTTGCTCTGAGTCCTGTGGAGAGAATGACTCCTGTTATAGAGCCTGATTTTTTCCCCAGGAGCCTCGATGATGGGAGGCCGGGGGGGGGATATTCTCTCAGGTTCCCCTTAATAATTTGGGAGGGAGGGAGGGACCCTCTCCAAGGCCTGGTCCCCGTACCGCCCCTGATAGTTTGGATGGAAGGAACTCACCTCCAACCTGGAAGAGCCTTCCATGACTGCTGCTCACTGTCCCTACGCCGCCGCGTGGGAGAGATCCAGCTTTTCGCCCCTGCCTCCTTAACTTTTATTCGGGCAGTCTGGGCTGAATGGACCCGCTGCTATTGTAGGGGGCCGATCTCGACGGGGGAGAGGCCGCTTTTCAATATGCGGATCGCTGCTCCCTGCTCCTGGGCTACTGCGCGGGAGCCGGCTGGGTTATGGCCGCTGCTGCCAATGGCTGCTGCCAGGGCAGGGAAACCCTTTCGATTGCCCCATCAATTCCTGACTCTGTCGTCTTTCTTTCTTTTTCTTCAGAGCCCACGCCTAACGCTCCCACCGGTCCGAGGCAGAAGAAAAAACTGAAGAGGAGGGTAGCGCAGGAGGCGCATGCGCAGTTAGAAAAATTGTATTTTCTGCCTCCTGCCGGTCAGGGCAGAGCTACCCAGCCGGAGGACTGTCTGCTGCAGGGGGAGAAATAATTTTTTTAAATGAAACAAAAAAATTCCACACATATCCGCTTTCTATAAGCCAGATATGAATCCCTGACTGTCACACTTTAATTTCAAAGATATGCCACTCTGAACTACAGAAGCAGTTCCAGCTTGCTGTTTTATAATTCGGCCACTAGAGGATGACTGCAAAGTTGACCTCAGTGGTCAAATTGCTCATTAACGACATAGTTTTTTGTCAGGAAGCTGCAGCAGCATGGCTGGATATCCAAGATTTGGGTCTACTAGGAGAGACTTCCAAACTATTTTGTTCCATGGTTTCTTGACCGATCTGTAATAAAACAGGCTCGTCCAATGAAGCTTTTCACACAGCTGAAGAATTTATAGGCCTTCTCTCTCTGGTGGGTAATAAGGGTTCTGTTCACAAAGTATTTCCCTGAAGTGGGACACTTGTACAATTTGTCTCTCTCATGTGGATTTTCTGATCTATGCCTCAAGTTTCTATTGAAGGTCTCTCCTCAATGTTTATTTGATGGTTAAAAAAAGGTATGAGCTACTACAGAAGCTTTTCTCACACTCATCACACAAAGGGGTTCCCTCTCCTATGGATTTTCTAGTGAACGCTAGGGCTGAGTTCACAATGAAGATTTTCTCCTTTTTTCATATTGCTGGTTAGGTAAATAGCAGCTTGTTAAACTGTTAGTGGTAACAGCACTGTGGTGGCTGGGTAGTTGGCATAGCTTAAGAGTCCTATGCTATACCGTGCTCTTTTATCACCTCTCTGTTAGCTTATTTTAAAAATGTGAGAGCAACTCCAAGTTCCTTAACTTGCAGAGGAAAATGTTGGTTGACAAGGTGAGAAATACAGGGAGCAGAGTTGGTGGAAGTGAGATTCAAAGTCACAGTCACTTGTGCCCTTTCACAGGAGCCATCCCCCTACAGGGATGTATGCTTGTGTGGTCTATTAGGTGCCAAATGCGGGGCACTGTGGTCATTCAAACTGGAATACCAGGTTTCAGGACTCAAAGCAGCGTATTCCCAAGTCAGTCAGGATTGGGAGATCTCAGCTAGTCAGAACCAAAATTTGGTTCTGTTTACTTCAGTTATTTTTTTCTGCTACAGTTTACTTAGCTATGAGAACAAATATTTAAGACACTATTCTGAGTAACTCAGCTTTACTGGGGTGCTTACCAGACAAAATAGCCCCAGAAAATAGGTATGATTTGAAATAGTAGATTACCTTAACTCAAAAGAAGGGGACTATATTATAGTAATTAAGGGAACTATATTACGGTAGTTAAATAACTGAAATACCACATGCTCAAAATATATCCACCAGAGTTCAGCTTCCTTGCTTAACCTTATACTTTGTCAAATGAACAAACGTTAGAGGAAAACTTGAGAGTGAAATGTGAAAAGTGTCTAAATGCTAAAGAACATGGAGTTGTTGAATAAGAGAGGATATGGTCGTCTTTTTGTGCATGCATGTGTGGAATGATAAAGGGAGGAAAAAAAGAGTTTCACTGTTTATGTTCCTGGAACACGTGTAGCTAGAAAGAAACCAGAACATTTCTTTAAAGATTCAGCAACATGGTTTCCAATATAAAGTTGCAATGTAATAGACAGCTTTCATTAAATGTCTTGTAATAAGGATTATAAACATTTTAAGGCAAAAACTTTCAAAGGATTCACTACTTCATCTTCTTTTCCACTTTCATAAGGCTGCACAATGACAATCTTTATTATTCACTCATGTAATACAGCATCACAGAAAGCCAAGAGTAAAGGCTACTGACAGCTTTTCAGATGCCCTGAACTTAAGGAGCAGCTGTAATAGAGATAAAAATGTATATTAAATTATGAACAAATAATTACATGCTTCTATATGATTTCATCTTCCTTATGGAGGAGTCTTAGGGTGTAAGTCACATGAGCTGAGCGGGACTGATTTCCCATGTGCCCTGGAACGGGCAGTTGCAGCTGCCACACTTTGGGGCCAGTACGGAGAGCAGGCACATGGTCCGTCCCCTGCAGGGAAACCAGACATGCAGGCAGCTCTCAGACATCCAGCCATGCCCTGGGATGGGCTGAGCCCTGTACCACACGCCATCCCCCAGCCTGCCCACCTCCATGATATGCAGGGGCAGGCATGGCGACCATGCCTGCTGCTCACCAGTGCCAGGCGAGGAAACGCAGAGACAGGGCTGACGAAAGTTGGCTCAGTAACCTGATTTGGGCAGCCTTACCCCCTGTTGGGTAACACTACTATGCAATGTGTCCCCAGCCTTTTTCAGAGGATGCAGCGCGTAGCAACCAGCTGTCTGTCCCAACCTGGGGCAGGGTGGGCATCTGGTGTCTGCTGGGCATACAAGCCACTGCATCTCATGGCAACAGTGCCCAAATTGTGGTAAGGCTGCCTAAATTGGGTTACCTTGTCATGTGTGTGGCTGTACCCTTAGACACACAGCCAAGTATCTGGGGAAGCACCGATAACAAATAGTGGGTGGAGATGAAACCTTTACCTCAGACCCTGTGTGCACCCACTACTTGAAGGCTGAAAAGAAGGGCAGAGAAGGACCCATATGTTGCCTGTCTTTCCTCCAATATGGGAGTTTTTTTACCAAGCTAAACCATGCAGATACACTGACCATGCCTGTGAGATTCTCCTGACCCAGGTAAAAAAAATCGATCTATTTTGTAGCAAGGCTTAGCCTCGTAGCACACAGGAGAAAAAGCATCTTGCAGAATGTCGTTTCTGTTGCTGGATCCTGTGCTTAGAACAAGCACTCTATTTTTAAAGTGATCATACTTTTTAAAACCAGGTCACTGTTTTGTCATCCTCTTTAGAGTCACGAAACTATTCAAGTGCTCTATATTTCTGGATCCTTTCTTTGATCTACACCCCCAGTGATGGGAAATCTCTGCCTGGCAAAGAAAAGTAGATATAAAAATGCATGTGTTCTGAACTTTGCTTCTCGTTTCTCTATGGTAATAGTGACCAGAGAGGGGAGGCGAGAGACAGAGGCTCCTTTCCCTCATCAAACCTGCCCCTAAATGACCAGCCCAAGGTTTTTGCACTAGTCGGACAGGATTATTAACTCAGCATACTCATTTTGCATTGCTCATGCTGCAGAAGCTTAAGTAATGTTTGGGATGGGACAGTTACGAAGGAAACAGCAGAAGGATGCAAAAATGTTTTATAAAGTGGTATAACAATTCTCAAAAATGTTTTCTAACAGCACTTAGAAATACTGGATTGATAAAATGTAAGTGTGGTTCATTTTAGGCACCCCCAAAGAACAGGACACAATATGAAAAAAAGAAAAAAGAAAAAAAAAAACCACCCCACTTTCCCCTACCTCTCAGGAGTATCTTGGTAAATATGGGATGCAGAATCACTTTATGCATACTTGACAAGGGTTAATTTTTTTATTATCCCTTCCCCTTATGAGTGCTGTAAGGATAATTAAGCAGTGAGTGACTGACATAGAACTTCAGGACGATAGGGCCCGCGTGCTCTCTCTTTGCTTTGCTCCATGGTACAAACACTGGGTCCCGGGGCCAGCTGGATGTATTTACTTCTCTCATTGCTAATTCCTAGACAGAGAATTGCCTTTACACACCTGAGAAGTCAGGTAATGGATACTGAGGTACTTTAAGGACGGTACAGGGAGATGGACTATTCAGCCAGTGTGTGTGTGTGTGTGTGTGTGGGGAGGGGGGGGCTAAGGGCTAAATAGAGGACCTTCCACATATCTGTTATTTTGTTCTATTTATAATGAAATTAGGGAGAAACTATTCAGAGCCTTAAATGTTGATAGGGGTTGGTCTATGCAGAAACAACTTGTATATCTGTTGAGTGATGTGAATGAGAAGGCTACACAGGCAGTAGCTTCCTTTGCTGCTAGTGCAGCTAAACTCCATATACAATTTAACAGTATAGTGATTAACCAGAGTTAATTTAGGGGTCAAGTTGTTGTTATCAGCATGCCCTGAGATGGATAGGGGTTAAACTACTGTCTTCAATAAGTTTTGAGAAGATTTGGGTACTAAATTCAGGGGCCAAGCTGTTGCTGCCAGCAAGCTCCGGGAAGAGCGAGGCGATAAAAACCTGAGATTGAAGGATTTGTCATTATGACTTCTGTTCAGATGATTTTTGTTCAGATGATTTTATTTTTGTAATTTTTATGTTGTTTAAAACTTTATTGTTGGCCATAGGCCATAAACAATTGTAATTTTAATGAACAATGTTGCTCCGTGTGGGGGGATGCGCGGGGGGTGAGTGGGGATACGTGTTTTGTGGGAGCACACATGCACCACCACTCACCGATGACAGGATTTACACGAGATGGCACCACTCATGCCCACGCGCATCCTCTGCGTGGGCATGAGTGGTACCATCTTGTGTAAAAAGGACCAATGGCAAGGCAATTTTTGACCTAAATAAGTAAATCATTTATGATGAAAATGAAAACTGCATTACTTTGTGCAATTAACTGTTGAACTTTAAAAAAAAGTAGATAGACTAGTATTCCCAAACCAATACTGTGTACGCTTCACTAACTTTATGTTCAAGACCAGAATCACTTTGCTTGCAGGATTTTGGAAAGCTATATTTGCAAAGAATATAGTGTGTATCCTTTCCTCACTTCTGGCTCATTTATGTATCTATTGTGGAAAGTAGCAATAGATTATGAGTTAATTAGTTCTACCCAAGTTTACATTGTTTAGCTATGAAGTAGTATTTCTTGATACGGGATGTCTTGGCTACATAAGGGAAGCCTCAGCAAAGTGGCAGCATTTTCTACTTGAGATTATAAGCAAAACAAAACAAAAACAACTAAGGCTAATTTGAACATGAGAAGGACCAAACTTTAGACTGGGAAAAGGTGAAAAAAAAAAAGGCATTAGGCAAAAATGTACTTGAGGATTCTGCAAGTTATTTTTACAGAAACCACGAAGAGAAATAAATATATTATCAAGTGGTGGGAGCACAATCAAATTATTCAGAATAGATTAAACAAGCCAGATCCCAAATAGGCAGAACGCCAGTAATGTTCCCAATTCAATTTCTTGCTAGTCAGTTTGCAAAAATGCATATATTCTCTGGGCCTCAAAAAACAGCTGATCCCAACCACTCTGACATGCTACCAACTGTTTGTTCTGGAGACACTGAAAAGCATTTAAATGACTTCTGAAGATTCCACCAAGTGAAGTTTCCCACTAAATCTCAGGCATCTACTACCGTTCTAAAGACTTTATTACAGATCTTAAAAAAATAAACGCTGTAGAGGTACGCCGAGCTTGCATATATAGTCTTCGCACAAATGTATCTATAGCAGTTAAATTATGTCAGTTTACAAAATTTAGTTAGAAGGGGTTATACTAGCATGGCTTCAAAAGGAAAATTTAAGAAGACCTGTGTGGGCACCCTACACTGGGGCAACAAGTGAAATTCCTAATAGGATGAAAAGCATGTAGCCTAGACGAAAGGTAAAAACAGACATGCCAGCAGCCTGCTAAGGCCTACTGTGGCCTGGGAGTCACCAGCACATTTGTTATGGCACTGCCAGATGCTGGCCCGCTTCTGTCCCGGGGTGAGTAGGCAGCTAGCCCGGGTTGTGTCCTTGGAAAATCTCTTGAGGTCACAGTCCAAACTAAGCGCTGCCCATGTGGGCCAACGTGGGCCAGCATATCTGTGTGGCACCGCTATACCTGCCTTGGGTCAGGGGCTGTCATGACTGCCTGCCATTGGCCCCCATCGCTGTCCATCATGGCAGGGTGCTGGGAGCAGGGTGTGGGTGGGGCCGGCCACCTGCACACGTGCTGTGCTTCCTGCACATGCAGCGGGGACGCTGTGTTGCCGTATGGGCAGAAGGACACCTCTTTAGCCTGGGCTGTGCAGTTTCGCACCCTGGGCTAGGACGGGGAGCTGCCACGTTGCCCGTATGTCTGTTTTTACCCAAAGGGTCTTGTCACTAGGCTATTCTGCTAGATGACAATAGAAATTCGACAGTGTAATGTCTTTATTTTAAAGTTGAAGCAGGACATTGAGGAGAGAGTGGGAGGGCTGAGCAAATGACCACGAATGAGGACAAGGGGATGTATACAGAAATTCAGCCATTAACAAAACAAGGCAACACAGACCAATAAGACACAATACAGAAGTGGAAGGTCCAGATTTTGGATTTCTATTCATAACTTGAATTTTCACATACCAATTATGTATGGCAACACAACATAAATATTTACTTAATCATGGAAGTGATGAAACCAGAGCAATGTTCCATTAACTATTTTCCTACATAGTTACACAATTTCGTCCATGCAATCTTATGAAAAAGAAAAACAACACAGTCTACATGAGTTAAGAATCACATTAAGCCACAGTTATAGCATAAAACAATTTTACAAACTGAGTAGGACATTGCTAGGCTTCCCTTACAGGCTAAAGTTCTTTATTCTAGAGTTCAGGCTGATTAGCTTTCCTCTCAGTAATAACAGTATAATTAATGCATTCAAAAGTCAAAGCACAAACAAATGAAAGCCACAATGGTTGTTTATAAAGTCCTAAATACTCTCACTTCAGACAGCCAAAATTTCATTGCACAATGAGAAAGCAGCACTTCAGATAGCGATGTAAAATAAAATTGCTGCATCATTATTAACCTAGATCCTTGTTCCCATGATTTCATTGTAACATAGGTCATACTTATTTTTTATTATTAGTTCTCAGTACAGTTACTGCATTTGCACAAAGGGGTATGTGTGACTTCAAAGTCAAGCTAAATATTTGCCACAGAGGCATCCCAATCCTCAATACACTTGTACTGGAGGAGCTTGGTTGGCCCATGAGGACTTCACTGGGGCTCCACTTGCTCAGCTGATTAGAGGAGGTGTGGCTACTACACAGTATCTGAAAACTCTCTCCACAGCAACGAACTCTTCCCTGCCTGAGGAGTGAGTTGCTCAGAACTGACTTCGTAGTTTTTCTGCAGCAATTGTCCCTATAACAGCTTCCCAGCAATGGATGATATTAACTAGGTTCAAGTTGAATAGTTTGGAGAAAGATCAAAACGACCGTTTGTCTTTCTTTGCTCCTGGGATAGCCAGTTGAACCCAACTCTGCAATATTGTTTCTCAACAACAACAAAAAAACGTAACTTTTTTAGGGGGGAGAAGGAGGAATGACTATCCATAGCTAGTACATGCTGTTTGGTTAATTCTGCTGTAGAATGAGCTGATTTTCTTCTACAGTTCTGTAGCGTAAAGAAGCCTTGTAATCCCTACATGTAGGGCAGTGAATATAGTCTTCGTAAATACAGTCATAAATTATATATGAAAACATGCATTTTCATCATTTTTTTCTATTGGCCTGACACATTTTCACTTGAGAAATTCACAAACAGAGCTAATTCCAGCCTCCCACATCACCCCCACACAACATTCATCATCTTCTATCGTTACATAAATTCAGTAAAGGGAATATTGGACAAAAATGCACTGAAAAACTGGTTCACTGAAACAGCCTCTTAAAATACACATCCAATTGCTGAGGATCTAAAGAAAGATCATGCCATGCTATTTTAAAGTAGGCAAGGAGGAAAAAACCACACACAAACAAACTAGCATTCACCCTGAAGAAATTTTTCTTACTTTTTAAGAGAAAAAATATCGATTGCATTAAATTTGCAGGGAAATCTTAAGAAAAATATACACTTGAGATTAAGGACAGAAGAAGAGTTGAGGAAAAGCCAATTCCCTTAGACTGAGCAGAAAAGAAGTCAAAATCAGGTGGGAGCTGGCAAAAGGGAACAAAATGTTTGTTTGTTTTTTTAGTTTTAAGCTTCTGAATTTTGAGGGCTTTAACTTAAATTCAAGGTGGCTTGAATTCAAGTTAACAGAGTAAGGATGAATGGAAGCCAGAGGCAAGCACAGAAACTCTGGAGATTCACCTTGCTTTTTTCAACAGATAGCTAATAAAGGTTTTCTTCAGTTTGCTTTCAAAATAGATAAACAACAACTCACCATGGATCAAAAGCAGTTTGTCTTTTGGAATGGTTTGTAATGGTGGAGCTGTCTGTCGATAGTGCAGGGACTCTGTTTGACACATTGCTGTCTAGGAATGAACCCTCTGGACGTGGAGATGGAACTGAAAGAAAAAATAAAGTGTACTGATCCACCTCAACCATAATCACATGTCTCATTTGTTTACGTATGGCCATACAAGATGCCTATTACGGTTTGGGGGCAGCCTTACCCCACATTGGTCACCATTGCCAGTGAATTGTGTGCCCAGCGGACACCAGATGTTCACCCTGCAGTGTGGCGGGGCGGTCAGCTGGCTGCTACACCCTGCGTCCTCGGATAAAGGCCAAATATGCTGCACGTAGTGGCCTTACCCAACGCACCGTAGCGTGCCGCTGCTCGTGGGGCAGATCTGCTACGGGCCTTTGAGTAGCGGGCACTGTCTTCATTCCCATGTGACCATGTCACAGCTGGGGGCAGGATAGTGGGCGGGCCAGGTGAGGGTGAATAAGGTGGGGCTGGGCAGCTGTCCGTGGGGTGGGGCAGACTGTCTGCCCTGCTCTCTACACTGGCCCCACAGCATGGTAGCTGAAATTGCCCACCACAGGCCCAGAGTGTTAGGAGGGGGGGGAAGAGGGAGAGAAAGCACAGGGCAAGAGGGAGTTTCCTTAAGCCAGGAAAGGGGGCGAACCACGGGGCCGTCTCTCCGCTAGCACGCTGGGGTGCCAGTAATCCCCTCAGTGTGTAGGGTGGGCTTTCCTCCGTGTTTAGAAGGCAACCCGTATCATCATCGGGGAGGAGAGAATGTGCCACAGGGAAAGATAGCAATAGGAGGGGGCCAAATACTCGCCACGACACACAACCCTGGAAACCAGCGTGAGACGGGGGGAAGGGGCCAAGTGAGAGGGGCAAAGGGAGAGGAGCCGGGGTGTGGGAAGGGAAAGGGAAGGGGGAAGGGAAAGGTTCAGGGTAAAGGGGGGGGTGGTCTGGAAGTACGCACAACCTGAAGGAAGGATCAAAAGGGAGAGGAACACAGGCAGGGATCACAGAAACCACGGACCAGTCAGGGGCTATGGGGAAGGGAGTGCAGGAGGCTCAATCACACAGAACTTACACAAGGGGAACAGGGGTTAGCAAGGCAAGGTACAGGAAGACAATCAACAATCACCACCACTCAATAACTACTCAAAGACTTAGCTTTCACAAGGAAGAACAGGGGCCAGCTTCTCTCAGCGATTACCGGCGGGGAACTGATGCCCTGCCGGCCTCTTTATACCCTTCCTGGTCACCCCAGGTGGGAGCCCTTGTGATCAGGTGGAGGCCCCGCCCCCTGCCGAGCGCGCTCAGCTGCTAAGCGCGCACTACGCCGGGGCGGGGCTGGAGCTGCAAGCTGGGGGGTGTCTGATTGCGGGGAGGGAGAGACCTGTGACGCTGCCTGGCGAGTGTCCTGTTGCTTCAGAGGCGGAGCTACGCAAGTGCTTGGGGGCGGTCCACGCTGTGCCAGGGGGTGATCGCTCCCAGCCCGCATCCCCACTCTTCTCTGAACCCCCTGCATCCCAGGCCGCCAAACCACCCCACGGCGCTGCGCCGTGACAGTACCCCCCCGTCCAGGCCCCCCCCCTCACCAAGGTGCGGAGGCCAGGGTGAGAGGGGTGGCGACGATGAAAGGCAAGGATAAGGCTGGGGGCATGTATATTAGTCGCAGGCTCCCAGGAGCGCTCAGCGACCCCATAATGTTTCCAATCAATAAGGTATTGTAAACGGGACCCCCTGTATCGGGAGTCCAAAATCGCACGAACCTCATACTCTGGAACTCCCTGGAGTAAGACCGGGGGGGGAGGCACCGCTTGTTGGAAAGGGTACAAAGGGGGGAAGGCCTTCTTCAGTAGGGAAACATGAAAGGAGGGGTGAATCCGGAGATGAGGGGGAAGGCGTACTGTATATGTGACCTCATTCAGACGTCGTTGAATTGGGTATGGTCCCATGTACGCGTCATCAAGCTTCGAGGACGGGCGAAGGGATGGGTAGTTCTGTCTCCGCACCCACACCAGGTCTCCGACCTTGAAAATGGGGGCCACTTTCCTACGTTTATCTGCACTAGTTTTGTATCGCTGGCGGGCTTGTTGGAGGCATCGTTGGGCTTGCTTCTGGATACTCCTAATTTGCTGCACGAGAGCTCCTGCAGCCGGAACAGGGGTCTGAACCTGCGTAGGTAAGCCTAAAGCGGGATGAAACCCGTAAGATACAAAGAAGGGTGAGTTTCCGAGGGAGGCATTTGGCCCGTTATTGTAAGTAAATTCCGCGAGGGGCAGGTGGTCTGTCCAATTATCCTGGAGGTAATTACAAAAACACCGCAGATATTGTTCAATATGCTGGTTCGTTCGTTCCACCTGCCCATTCGCCTGAGGATGATAAGCGGTGGTCAATTGTACCTTGATCCCTAAAAGAGTGCAGAGAGCATTCCAAAACTTAGAAGTGAATTGGGGGCCCCGGTCTGAGACAATCTCGTTGGGAAGACCATGAAGGCGGACTACGTTTCTTAATAGATATCCTGCTGTGGCGTTTGCTGTTGGAAGTCCAGGGCAGGCGATGAAATGTCCCATTTTGGTGAAATAGTCTATCACAACTAAAATGGCTGTCTGCTGGTTTGAATTAGGTAGCCCCACAATAAAGTCCATGGCAATCTTCTGCCACGGGCCCTTAGGGGTGGGGGTTAATTGGAGCAGCCCTGCAGGGAGTTGGCGCGGGACCTTGGTCCGGGCACAGACTGAACACCCACGGACGTACTTTTCTACATCCCGGCGTATTCCTGGCCACCAAAAGTTACGTTGGATAAGGTTTACGGTCCGTTGATACCCTGGGTGACCAGCTAAAGGGGAGTCATGATGGGCCCAGAGAACCTGTGGCCGGTATTTGAGGGGAATTACCACTAGACCTTTATGGTAAAAAAGTTCCTGGGTACATTGGTTTTCTTTCTGCAGGTCTTGCAGGGATGGGAGGGTGGCCGCAAAGACCCCTTGGGGTAGCACGGGAGCGGGGCACGAAGGAGGGGTGTCTGTGGTCTCCTCGCAACGAGATAAGGCATCAGCCATAGTATTCTCAGACCCCGGGCGGTATTGGATTTTGAACTGGAATCTGGAGAAAAAAAGTGCCCAGCGGGCATGTCGACCATTAGTTATACGAGCGGTCTGGAGGTATATCAAGTTCTTGTGATCAGTTAAGACTAAAATAGGGTGAGGTCCGCCTTCTAAGAAATGCCTCCAGGCTTCAAACGCGGCTTTGATCGCTAACAGTTCTTTGTCCAGGATTGTATAATTCCTTTCTGCGGGCGACAATTGCCGGGAGTAGTAAGCACAAGGTAATCGTTGCTTCTGCCCCTCGATGGCTTGCATTAAAACTGCCCCTATAGCGCGGTCCGAAGCATCTGCTTCTACGATGAATGGTTTAGTAACCTCTGGATGTTGGAGTAAGGGGGCGGAAACAAATGCTTGTTTCAGCTGTATGAATGCTTGTTGTTGAGGCTCCAGCCAACGGTACGTTGCCCCTTTTTTCAGTAACTGTGTCAAAGGGGTAGTCTTTTGTGCGTAGTTCTCGATGTACTGGCGGTAATAATTTGTACTACCCAAGAACCGCTGTAGCGCTTTTACTGAAGAAGGGGCGGGCCATCGATGGATGGCAGAAACTTTGCTAGGATCCATTTGAATGCCTGTGGGGGATACCAAGAACCCCAGAAAGGGGACAGTAGTTGCATGGAATAGACACTTTTCCAATTTGCAATACAGCCGATGAGTCCGTAATCTAGAAAGGACAATCCGGACATGCTTCACATGCTCTGATAAGGAGGAGGAAAATATTAAGATGTCGTCCAGATAAACTACCAAAAACTCATCTAGGAGATCCCGGAAGACATCATTTATAAAATGTTGGAACGTAGCCGGTGCGTTCACCAATCCATAGGGCATCACCAGGTATTCAAAGTGACCAAAACGCGTTCGAAACGCCGTCTTCCACTCGTCTCCCTCCCGAATGCGAACTAGATTGTAGGCTCCTCGGAGGTCAAGCTTGGTAAAAACCGTGGCCCCACTTAGTTTTCCTAGCAGTTCAGGTATCAGGGGCAAGGGGTATCGATTCTTGACAGTTACACTGTTAAGACCCCGATAATCGATACAAGGCCGAAGGTCACCCTCTTTCTTAGGCACGAAAAATAGGGGTGCCCCGGCAGGTGAGGATGAATGTCGAATGAACCCCTTCTCGAGGTTCTCTTTGATGTATTCACGGAGGGTCTCTGTTTCCCCGGGTGCCAGATTATAAATGCGCCCATACGGCGGTTCAGCACCAGGGAGTAGTTCTATGGGGCAGTCATAGAGCCGGTGGGGAGGAAGGGACGCTGCCTCATGTTTGTCAAAGACCTCTCCTAGATCTTGGTAGACTGCGGGGAGATTGGAGGTACCATCACGCGGGTGGAGTTCCGCAGCCCCCAATACCCTAGGCCTGGGACGGATGCATTTTTTCTGACATAGGGGGGATTTAAACCTTATACTTCGACTCGTCCAGTCGATGGTGGGGTTATGGTGGGTTAACCATGGGAACCCCATAACCACAGGGAACAAAGGAGAAGTAATCAAATCAAATTGTAATTCTTCCTGGTGCTCCCCAATTGTACACAGTAGTGGTGGGGTGCATTGAAGAACGGGCCCAGAGGAGATGGGGGATCCATCAATGGTCTGTACCCATTCAACTCGTGGTCTCTCACGAATGGGGATTCCCTGCCGGCGGGCAAAGGCAAGGTCCATGAAGGTGCCAGAGGCTCCTGAATCAATAAGGGTACGGATAATTGTGGAGGTATAAGGGCCTACCTGTATCATCATGGGAATCAGCAAGTGCCAGCCTGAGGTTGTTTGGGTCCTTCGGGTGTCCTTGGGGAATAGAGAAATCACCGGGAGGCCCCCTGTCCTTCCCGGTTGTTGGCATTTCCCGGCCCTGGGGCACACTGTTTCTGTTGGGGGGCCTGGGACAATGGTCACTGGCATTTGGAGATTTCTGGAGAAAACCCCCGTACCCTGGTCTCGCTGCCTCTCCTTTCGTCTCTCGCCTAGCCGATCGTCAATGTGGATCACTAAAGTGACCAAATCTTCTAAGGCTGAAGGGGTGGCTGCTGCTCCTGCTAGTTGATCTTTAATCTCTTCGGAAAGCCCCTGCCGAAACAAGGCCCGTAAGGCAGCATCATTCCATTTGAGATCAAAAGATAAACAACGAAAGCGTGTAACATAGTCCAGAAGCGGGGCTTTCCCTTGTTTTATGTGCAGGATTGCTTGTTCGGCGTCTCGGGTTCGATAGGGGTAATCAAACAAGAACTTAAATTGTTTTACGAACCCTTCGTAATTTCTTAACAAGGGGTCATTTGCTGCCAGGAGAGGGGTAACCCAGTCTAGGGCGGTCCCTCCGAGCAGTCCAATAATAAAGGCCACCTTTGCCGGGTCAGTATTATATGTCAATGATTGCGTCTGAAAGGTTAAATTGCATAGGGCCAAAAATCCCTGACAGGCCCTCCGATCCCCATAGAAGCGCTCGGGGCGTGGGGCCTTAGGCTCCCTAGGTATGGGGCCGGGATTTCCAGGGTTAAGGGGTGGAGGCGGAGCAAGAGGGGCAGCCCGAGGAAATGCCCTGGCACCTCCTCCGACTGCTCCCACCGCCTCCTGTAACAATTGGTTCTGGGCTTGGAGCTCTTGATTTCGTTTTTTGAGATCCTGGACCTCCATAGTTAGGCCCTGTATCTGTTGGGCCAGGTCTAGGGGTTCCATAAAGGAAAGGGAAGGGGAAGGAAAGGTTTTAGATGCCGGTAATTCTGTTAGGAGGGGGGGGAAGAGGGAGAGAAAGCACAGGGCAAGAGGGAGTTTCCTTAAACCAGGAAAGGGGGCGAACCACGGGGCCGTCTCTCCGCTAGCACGCTGGGGTGCCAGTAATCCCCTCAGGGTGTAGGGTGGGCTTTCCTCCGTGTTTAGAAGGCAACCCGTATCATCATCGGGGAGGAGAGAATGTGCCACAGGGAAAGATAGCAATAGGAGGGGGCCAAATACTCGCCACGACACACAACCCTGGAAACCAGCGTGAGACGGGGGGAAGGGGCCAAGTGAGAGGGGCAAAGGGAGAGGAGCCGGGGTGTGGGAAGGGAAAGGGAAGGGGGAAGGGAAAGGTTCAGGGTAAAGGGGGGGTGTCTGGAAGTACACACAACCTGAAGGAAGGATCAAAAGGGAGCGGAACACAGGCAGGGATCACAGAAACCACGGACCAGTCAGGGGCTATGGGGAAGGGAGTGCAGGAGGCTCAATCACACAGAACTTACACAAGGGGAACAGGGGTTAGCAAGGCAAGGTACAGGAAGACAATCAACAATCACCACCACTCAATAACTACTCAAAGACTTAGCTTTCACAAGGAAGAACAGGGGCCAGCTTCTCTCAGCGATTACCGGCGGGGAACTGATGCCCTGCCGGCCTCTTTATACCCTTCCTGGTCACCCCAGGTGGGAGCCCTTGTGATCAGGTGGAGGCCCCGCCCCCTGCCGAGCGCGCTCAGCTGCTAAGCGCGCACTACGCCGGGGCGGGGCTGGAGCTGCAAGCTGGGGGGTGTCTGATTGCGGGGAGGGAGAGACCTGTGACGCTGCCTGGCGAGTGTCCTGTTGCTTCAGAGGCGGAGCTAAGCAAGTGCTTGGGGGCGGTCCACGCTGTGCCAGGGGGTGATCGCTCCCAGCCCGCATCCCACTCTTCTCTGAACCCCCTGCATCCCAGGCCGCCAAACCACCCCACGGTGCTGCGCCATGACACAGAGATTGGCCCCGCCCCAGCTAGTGTGGCTGCACTCTTTTGTCTCTGCTCTACTTCCTTTATAAAAGCAGAAGGTTCATTATACGGATATGAATATACATACAGCAGAATAAATTGCATTTTTGCAAACTACCTTATAAATGGCATTTAATGGTGGTTAACGTTAAAAAAGTTTCAGATGTTATCAAAACATACAGCAGATAGTCCAGGAGATTGTAGTGACTTGGCTCAAGGAGTTTAAAATATTATTTCTTATTATTATTTATATAGTAACACGGATGCGCCTGACATTGAACAGTCATGATTAAAAACAGGTTCCTGCCCTGTGGGGCTTACAATCTAAGATCAACAAGGGAGGGGCGGAGGGGAGAAACAAGAAGGAGGGGAACATAGGGTGAGACAAGGATACATTCATTTAGCTGATAAATTGCAGGTGCATGTGTTTAGCTTGGTTACCAGGGGAGAAAATATATGGAAGGAAATTTAGATTATTTCTGTTACTCAAAACAGGATTATAGTATTTTCTTCTCCATCTGTAAAACTGGCTATTTACTATTCTCTGCCATCGTTCCTCAAGCTGGGTAATGTTTAGTGTACAATTCTACACCCTTTGAAGTTAATGGCAAAATTCCCATTGACCTTAATTGTGGTGGACTGTCTTGCTAATTCCCTAAGGGACCATCCCTTTCAATATTTTCCCTTGTGAAGAAAGATACTACTTAGTTTGAGTGGAAGGATCAAATCTGACTGGCCCTATATATTGTTTAGATACATAGTCTAATGAAGTCAATAGGAGTTGTATTATCATCAGGGCTATAGCACCCAAATATTTAACTTAGGAATAAAATGTGGAAGATACATACACAGCCAGTTTCCCAGTGTATGTGAACAGAAATACATGTACTTGGCATCAGTATGAATGCTACCAGAGTAATATGCTTTACCCGCCCCGCCCCAGCGCTTAGAGCCGAGCCGGGCCAAGCCGAGTTGTCTGGGGGGATCCCTCTGTCCTGCCCCCCCCCCTCACAGCCCAGCCCCAGCTGACGGCATCCTCCAATCCACTCCACCCAGGTGAGCTCCACCCCCTTGGAAGGCTCCATCCAAGGACCCCGCCCCGCCCCAGCGGGTGGCAGTCCTTGGGCGGCGCCCGAAGGGCGACGACAAAAGGGCGCTGGCCGTTTTGTGGCCGTTGTGAGGCCGGAGCGAGGACAGCGAGGAGCCACCCCCCTGATGGTGCCCACGCAACACAGCCGCCGCTGGACATCACACCCGCAGGCCTGGCTTCCCCTGATGCCCAGACTGCTACCACCTATGATGCCTCCCCATACCTCACTCGCCTCCTCGCCCTCTATCTCCTCCCTCCTTCTCGCCTTTCTCATGGCCCCCCTCCTACTCCCTCTTCCGCCTCCAGTGGCCTTCCTCCAGTCAACCTACCCCTTATTCTCACCCATGCCCATCCCCCCTCCCC
>QEPC01001478.1:3031021-3042235 GCA_003113815.1 Sphenodon punctatus | reverse complement strand
TCCTCGGCCAAAACCCTTGTTCATGCCATGGTTATCTCTTGCCTCGATTACTGCAACCTCCTCCTTGCTGGCCTCCCTCGCTCTCACTTGTCCCCCCTTGTCGCAATCCAAAACTCCGCTGCCAAGGTCATTCACTCTGCCCGTCGCTTCGATCATGTGCAGCCTCTCCTCTTCTCTCTTCCCTGGCTCCCCCTTCCTGAACGTATCCTGTTTAAACTCCTGGTATTCATGTTCAAAACACTCCACGACCAAGCTCCCCCTTACCTCTCGGACCTAATCTCCCTACGCACTCCTGCACGTGCTCTCCGCTCCTCCTCTGTCCCCTCCTTCACTCTCCCTCATTTCTCCTGCTGACCTAACTGCCTTTGACCCTTTTCCCTCGCTGCCCTCCATGCCTGGAACTCCCTCCTTACCCACATCCGCCTTGCCTCCTCCCTCCGCTCCTTCAAATCCCTCCTCAAGACCCACTTTTTCCTCGTCGCCTTTCCCATTGCCTGCTAGTTGTTTCCCATATACTTACTGTCTGTCCTCCTCTGCAAACTGCTGCAACAAACCTGATTGTAACCAAGCCAAGCACACGCACCTGAGACTTTGCATCCGCTTGAATGTTTGTCTGTCTTCTCCCCTGTCTCTCCCACTGTCCCCTCTCCCTGTCTCCCTCTCCTTGTCTTTTAGATTGTAAGCCACATGCAGGGACTGCGTCCATTTCTAAGTTCTGTACGGCGCCAAGTACGACTGGCGCTATATAAATAAATAAATAAATAATAACAACAACAAATTTACTAATATATATTCTGCAATATGAAATTAAGTAAATTTTGTTTAGAATAACCAGACAACCAATATCCATCTCAAAACTATCTGTATATGGATAACTATGCAGAACGAATTTTAAAATAGGCATGTCCAAGAGACCAATTAAAATTCTGTTTTAATTCTACTATAAAACAGAGGTAAGCAGGTAGTTCAGTCTGGCAAGGGTTACCAGAAGAAGTGCCAAACCACTAGCCCAGCAGCTGGACTCCGACAATAGCTAGCTTTGGTCGTTTCAGAGAACACTACGTCATTCTGCTGTTCGCTTCTAGCCCTGGCAGTCAGAGATCTCATCCACCGACCATCTTGTCTAGTAGCTATTTATAAAATTATGCCCTTACGACTTATCCAATCCAAACAGGAATTAAAAGGCAATTTTATTGGGTATTTGCCTGTTTTGAGGGACACAAAACTACGTGCTTGATTTCATGCTACTGTTTAATATATACTTGAAGTCTTTCCACTACAAGCTTTCTCTCCTTAAAATACCTTACTCATATTTATTTATTTTTTAGCTTAGCTTAGTTTATTTTCAGCTAACAATAAAAAAACACTCGTATTTGTATATAGTTAGTTAAAACGCTCATTTTATGCAAGTATTTTTTTCCTGGCAAATAGTAATATTGCTGTAAGATTTTATCTGAAGCTGCATTTTTCTGCTGCTTTTTTTTTTTTTTTTTGTGATAAAGAGGCAAATTACAGGCTGATTTATAACCTCTTTAAATAGCCTCAGAAGAATTCAGTATAGTAGCACAAGCACAGAAAGATAGATAGAAAACAATTTTGCCTATTTTTGTGTACTATTTAAAATAAAGACACTCTACAAAGGAAAATACCAGACTTATTAAATATGTGCAACACCAAGCCTTGCATATCCCACGTATCCTGGACATGTTTGACCAGAGGCATTTGGGAAGTAGAATGGAGAAACAGAGTGAGAGGAAGTGGTTCTGTAAAGACTGTGCAATTTAAGGCAAACTGAATTGGATGCGTTGGAACACATTCAAAAGTCAGCATAAAAAAAAAAAAAAGACAATTTTTACTAGTAATTCCCATACCACAGCATCTAGCAAGTCAGTTACCTCCAACTTTAAGCATAAAGAAATACTGCTGGTGCCCATATACCCATTTTCTAATTATATACAAATGTTATTTCAATGACCACAGTACTGACATAATTATAATGCAAGTCAAGTGGCAAATTTCCACTTCATGGTAGTCAAAATTAGGATTCACAGCAGAACATAATACAACAAAATCTAGTAAAAAAATAATAATTATAACAACATTATTTACAGCAACACAAGTCACCAGCCATTTGTCAAGTTAGAATTTACAGAAAACATTGACTGTTTTTGCATCTGTAATGTTTTGCCAGAACTGTATCCTTCGTTACAGCCCAAATTTTCAAGAGTTGTCACAAGTTGGGGAAGTTCAGCAGGTCTGAACATCAGGCCCACCTTCCCTCCTCAAAACAGGTATTCAAAATTAAATGCTACTTTTGTATTTCTTTGCATACATGTACATACGTAATATGCACACACACCCCCCCCGCAATAATCAACATTTCAAACTAACCCTATTAGTATCTTCTGTACAGTCTTCTCGTGAAGAGCCAACAGATCTTGTGAGAGATCTATGCTGCACCTGTGGAGATAACAGTTGCAGGCTGTTTGCTCTGGCTGCCATCCCTTGCCCTATGCTTAAGCCACCCTCTGAGCCCTTTGACCTGACTCTGTCCCGGCTCACATACATGGAATGTCTATGAGGGCGCTGCTGTGAAGAGAAGGGACTAGTATAACCTAGACCGTACGAAAAAGATTCATGAGGGGCAGATAGTGAGTGTGAATGGCTTCCATCCATGTGATCTGGTAGTTTCAATTCCTCCATAGTTTTGGAATGCCTTGTTGATGGCCTTCGAGAGTCAAGAGTACCCTCACTTCGGTTATTCCTGCCAGAGGGGCTGAGCATAGTTCTGTTGTCACCAGGACGAGGTGGTGTTGGACTGGTAGGAGAATTCAAGTCCAAACAGCTTGAGGGAAAATACCTACTGCTGTTTGGTTCTGCAACTTGAACTCTGGCTTCAGAAAGATTACCCACAGATTTTGAGTCTGTTAGAACCCCATGACTTTTTGACTTTGTCCGATATGAGGGACTCTTTGAAGACTGAGGAATAGTATCAATATAGCTGTGGCGACTGTGTTTTTCACCTGGTTGCAATGTACCAGTCTTGCTCTGCGAACTTTCCATAAACGAGTGCCGGTTCTGCTGAGATCTGGAATTTGACTTCAGGTATTTTGTACCTGGACCATCAGAAGCTTTTGCATCCATGTTAAAATCAAATTCTGTTTTTGTCTTTGCTTCTTTTGGACTTAGCAGATGCGGTATGTTGTTATTGGCTAGATCCTTGTTGCCAGATCCGGGTGGGTTGCTTTTTTTTGCATGCATTGGACTATGTGCAGCTACAGGCAGGTTTCCATTTAGAAAACTTTCATTTGCTGGAAGAACGTCTTCTCCTCTTGGCAGTCCAACCCCCAGATTCTGTACGTCTTTGCTGTTTGATCGGTGATGGGACTGTGAAGTGGAGCTTTTGCTGGCTTGATTTCTGTGTTAAAAAAACAAACAAAGCATGCATTAATGACCCAAGTCTTCAATGAAGTACACAGATTGCAGTTTTAAGTATTCTTAAATACTGCAAGTCAGGAGTCTCCTGGTAAAAATACCTAGCTATATATTTTCTGAAAGAAAGTTTAAGTATATCCTATACACCACAGTTAAAATAGTTATTGGAATATGTAAGGTTTATTTTTCCCATGTCAAAATTGTCAAACAAAATTTGAAGTCCAATATATTTCCTACTTAAAAATTTTGACGGGCTAGTGCCTGTTTTTTTAACACTTAAATAATGAAAGAATTCTCTCCGTTTTTCTAACTACTTATCAGTTGTTAGTTTTTCAACATTTATTGAAATATTCAATAAGTATTTCAGCAACAAATTCCAGGTTAGCAAAATCTCTGCGAGAATTTTCTTGTATTTCTGAAAGCAGCTTTGTACTGATGAGGTATTTTCAAACATAACGATACACCCGGGTGGTCACACTTTAAACTGCGTGGCAACCCGCAATGAGTCTGATCCCATCCACCAGATGTTACCCTGGGTGACATCTAGGGTTTCCCCAGGCCACTCGGGTTCCTTGCCAAGTCACAGTGCAGGCTAAGTGCTGCTGTGGCTCGGGGAAGTCATCCCCGGAGAAGTAGAGCAGGCTGTTACGTGTGATGGTCCACTCTATCCGATTCTGGTCTGGGGCTGTTCTGGGGGGGCCGCAGTGACGTCATAGGCTGCCATGCCCGTCCGTCAAGGAGGTGCGCTGGGCTGGCCATACTTAGCGGGGGGGGGGGGAGTGGGGCCATGTGGACCATGGCACCCCGCCCTCTCCCCTCCCCCATCTGTTTGGCAGCCGAGCCAGATCCTGCCCAGGGTGAGAATCAAAGTGTGAGAATCCTCACCCCGGGCAGAATCAAAGTGTGATGGTGCCATGTGCCGTCCTGTGTAAAAATACCCCATGGCTTCTATACCAGAAGTAAATTCATGAGGAATAGTGCTACTGTCATGATGTCTTAATTTTAAAAAAAATCCATCTTCTAATCAAAATTGATGGAGATTTAAGAAACAAACAGGAGAAACATTTTTAAAAGGTCACTGTAAGTCATTCAGACTCCTAAGTTACAGATTCAATTCACTCCAAACAATGATTCAGTGGTGTAATTTTCCTCATGATCAGAACTTCATTTCAAGGATAACAAAGAAAGTTAATTAAATTATTTAATTTAATTTAAAAGCACGCTCTAAAACATTAAATTTAAAATTTTCGAAGAGGCATACGGAAATCAGGTACCTACTGACCAAATCCTATGGCCATTTAGTCTCTAACATGATTAAACCTTTTTGAACATCCAAGTCACACTACCACAAGTTTTGTAATTCGGATTGATACTGGTACTGTGATCAATACTCCTTTCTCAAAGAAGCTTCTTATTAATATATTTAGATAGGATCCAAGGTTAGGGAGGCAATATAGCTAAGACATTAGCTGAAGGTCTAATCTCAATAGACAGCAATCTAAAACAAAATAACAAGTCTTTATTTGGTTAAGAACTGAAGGAAATTATAGAACAAGTGGGCTCCAAGGTTGAGAAGGAAGCCATCAGCATGCATAAAACATGCTTTCTCTATATATTATTCTGAAAGATCTAATTAAATAGAAGCCATGCAAATACCAGGGTGACAAAACTACCCAACAGCTACTTTTTTAGGGGGGGTGGGGGCTTTATTTCAAATACAAGCGTAGCCATTAATGTAGCAAATGCAGATATTTACCTATTGGATAATGTGTTGCTGTCTACATGGTAAGGTTTCCTCTTAGCTGACCTTGAAGGTGAGCGATCCAAGAGCCTCTGAGTTTGAAATGAAGGGTGGTTCAAACATTGTTCTGTCAAGTACCTGTCACCTGGGTCCAGTTTCAACAAGTTCTTTGGAAAACAAAAAATTCAGGTTTTAAAAACAACAGACATGTAGACTACTTACAGCATATACTTTTAGCCCCAAATTAGAAGTTTTTTTTATTAAAAATTTTGGTTTGACCATGGTAAATTATCTCCAAGATGGAATGTGTAAAACTTAAGACAGAAAAATTCAGTTTGATTAAGAAACATTATTTAAAGATATATTCTATAGGCAACTAGAAACTGCTTTCATTAGCACTGTACTGAATCTGTATCAATAAAAAGCTATGACACTGTAATAAACTTGATTCCATGTTTCTAATTTGTAATTCTAATTATGTATGCAGATGCTGCTGCTTTCAGGTACAAAACTACACAAAACATCCTTATTTGCACACAAAAAAAGCTCTTCCTTAAATTACTTTATCATACATATTAAGAAACATTTTTTTAGAAATTCAGAATGAAGTTTATGATTTTGCTCAATTTGTTGTTTTTGAAAAAAAAAAATAGTTTGATATTTAGTGACAATTTTAAAAATAAAAGTAAGCTATCTACGTATTATGGTACTATATTACAACACCCCCTCGATATCGCAAATGCAATACATAACTTGCACAAGTTATGCAAGAAATTTATTAGTAGCTATCGTTAAGTTAATGAGACACACAAACATCTTCCTTTATCAATTAGATGTTATTTCCACGATTATTTCCCCTCTCAACCAGTGTTCAACAAATTTATATAAAAATGTAGCTTTAAAAAGATTGTTAAAAACATTTGAACTAATTTAAAAATGAATAATTACACACACCATACTGGATCAAGAAAACAAATATATTCCACCTTAACAGTTATTCACACTCAGTGTTACGCATTGATTACTTTACTTGAAACCAATCGGACTAACCTACTGATTGGGTCTAGGGGAAAGCATATTCACAAGTCTTTGTGGGATCAGGTCCACAATTTGCAATTCTTGATTCAATGTGCACAATTATGTAATTAAAACCAACATGATACATATACACATGTGGATAGAATTAGGGTTGCGCAAATTATCTTAGTTTCCCTAATTTAGGATTGCTTCGCTTTGCAAATTCAGGCTGCGCTCCACAAACCATTTATTCCTGAAGTAAGTAGTTTGTAGCCCAAGTTTTCTTTTCTCAAGAAACCTCAGCATAGTGTATGCTTTCAGAAGAGACTAGCATTAAATTATTCTGGGTTTTAAAATTCTGCTGAAATCATGCTTTGGAGTAAACAATAATTTCCAACAAAGTAATTCTGTGGCACCAGCAAAAGGCAACACCTTGCTCCCAGGACTTTTCCATTGCCCATGACCAAATATCTTGATGGTAACAATGGAGGAGAACTTCTCACACAAATATGATTGTGATGGGGTCGTGCGGGGTAAATTCTCTCAGGATCCACGTCCCACTGAGGCCAGTCACGTGGGATCTTACTAAAGTCCTTTATTATACAGTCCACATATAGGGTTCAGGGGTGCCTCTTCCTTAGGCCCCGCCTAGCTAGGCACAGTCCCTCCTGCAGTCAGGCACCTGGTTCACACTCTGTAAATGCAAAGCCCTTCCTGGCTCTTGCCTCTCTTGTCGTTGTCTCTAACTGCCATCTAGGCTCAGAGTCTCAGCCTTAGGGCTCACCAAGCTATGCCCAGCTGGCCCACATTAGCCACTTTGTTGTCCGGCTCTGGGGCTAGCTCAGCTGCAGCATCTAATGGCACTGTCATGCGCTGCTTCAGTGCCTATGCCTCCCAGACTGGCGTTAACCTTCTTTGAAGGGCCGTGGTCAGGCATGCAGCCTGACCCTGCTAAAATGACCACGAGAATTTTTTATATTATTGGCATCAGGCAACGTAAATAAAAGCAACCAGAAGCTGCATTTATACTCCATACAAATAAAAGTTTTCTTACCTTCATAAGGTCAAGCAAAACACCACTTAAAATTCCTAAGTATCTCCTCTCCAAGGACTGAGGATGGTTCACTGCTGGAAACTTTAAAATAGTAACATAGTATCAATGGACTGGATGCATAAAGAAACAATTAAAACATTACTTTGAGTGCCCAAAAAGAATATTTGGGACGCATCCTCCACCATTAAAGCCACTGTGAGCCGAGTTATTTACTTTAATGGATAGAGGTTTGTACCCTTAGTGCCTACAAGCAAGTGGCTTAAACACTGGTTGCTCAAAAATAAGTAGTGAGTAGTACTCAGAGACCCTTTTCACGTGGGCCGGGAGGAGCTACGGTGTGGAGGGGATGGGTGTGCGCCACGGTCAGTGGGCGGCGTGTGGGCAGCCAGTCACATGGACTGATCAACAGGCATGTTTTTTACTGATCAACAGGCATGGAGGCACCTCTGTTTTGTCTGATGCCTCTGTGTGGGATATCGGTGGAGGGGATGGGTGAAGCGCGGAAGCGCACATGCATTCCAACCCACCCGCACCAGCGGTCACACAGATGTCCCTCCCCACCCCCATGCCCACCCAGTTGTGGGGGGCGGGGGCACACATCTCGTGTGAAAAGGGCCAGAGAAGGCATGAAGCTGCCAGTATGAATAATGGTTCATTCAGACTAAACAGATACAGGGTTCATGAAGTAAGAAGGCTAACAGGGTTAGGGATAAAGTATTTTAACTGATTTTATTTAGGTCTGTACATTTTTTGTGTTGTAGTCCCACCCTGAACCCTTGGGATAGGGCAATAGGGATAATAAGTTTAAATAAAATAATCAAAGTTAAGTTTTGTTGAAAACTATAGAGACGTTGCATTCAATTAGATCGTGTTTGGACACTGGCAAAATAACTAGTTAATACAGAAGTGAGAAATGTGGAGATGGTGGAGGGGATGGTGGTAAATAGGCTGATGGTGTGAAAAGAACACGAGGTTAAAAGTACTACTCCAAAATGGATAAAAATTAAGCTAAAAAAGCAATCTCATTTGTGAATGTACAGAACTATATTAACTCTCAAAGTTTAACGGAGGACCTCTGGAGGTTCAATTGAGCCCAGGCCTGAGCATCTTTCAGAGGTGGTGTAAGACGTTTCTATTTGGAAAAGCATTTGGCAAGCGAGGATAGGAGATTCGGGTGGGTTTTGATGGATGGTTTTTGGGACAGGGTTGTGAGGGGGGGTTGAGTGTGGGAGGGGCTGGTTTGGGGTAAGGGTGTCAGGGAGGTTGTATTGGGTGAGTTTTGTGGGGGTAGTGGATGGGTTGTGTTTGTATTTTAATGTTTCTTGTATATGTTTTTATATATAATGTTTTTATATGTTATGTTTATAATATTTTGTACACCACCCTGAGCCTTTTGAGGGAAGGGAAGGACAACTCTGCAGATGGGTAAAGAATATGCTGTCCACTGTTTTCATGTCGCAGCAACCTGTAATGAAAAACTTTTTGTAACATTCAGCAGTTTGGGCTTTTACATTACGTAGTCATTAACGTGGCTTTGGCAGGAGTTTGGGAGATGTGGGGTGGTTGTGGTTTTTTTTCCCTTTGGTATCTGGGCTTAGGAAATATTAATTTCCTTGGTTTGGGGGGTTTGTTTAAATAGTAAGAACACACCTTAATGATTTGTTGTAAACTGGAAGGTTTTGTGTTAGATAATATCATCGGTTTTTGACCAAGTAATAGCAGTTGCTACAAACTCCTCCTCACCTGCACCGTGTCCCTTTCACAGCACCTGAATTTACAGCTAACGTGAATACTGGAAAATAGCATTCTGTTATTTAGCATTTGTTAAAGGTTGTGAAGCTCTGCTCAGTACAAAAACCCTGCCCTAGTTACTTCAGGGAACATTCATCAATGGCAGCCCCATGTTGAGAGCACTGCTATAATCTAGCATTGAGGTGATGAAAGTATGGATGATTCTGGGCAGATCAGAGTCAGAAAGAAAGAACTGAAGCCTGTAGCACATGATTGTGTGCGCGCGCATGTGCAGCTTGAGCAATGGGGAAAGACCAACAACCAAGCAGCTGGCCTGGAGGTGGGGAAAGATTGCAGGGGGGTGGGAGGTGTGGCAAAATGCCACTGGCACAGATGCCCGCCTGAAACTGCGAGGCAGGCTGTAACCTTTAACTAGGCCTCTAAATGAGCACATGTTCAGGACCCCACATTCCAGGAATTCCTCAGGGATTACCTACAGCCAGCAGGAAACAGGAATCTGATTGGCTTGGACTGGTCAGGGGGAATTTGTCCTTGGGCAAGGTGACTTACCTGGACAAATCACAGGGAGAGAGAAGGGAGCTTTAAAAGCCTCAGACCCTCTCCATTTTGCTCTCTCTCTCTTCTCTGGGACTCTGATGGAGTGTGTATTGTGACTGTGAACTCTGGCCTAGCCAGAACAAGGACTTGGACCCCATAGGGAAACCATCACCTATGGATATCAGACCAGGAGGACTAACCCTGCGTGAGTAATTGATTGCTTGCCTGCTACTCCAGATACTGTACTAGATAAGCGCATTCCAAAAGGGGTACCATTCCCCAGACTGGACTTGCTTTGCTCCAAGGGATATCAACCCCTAGTTCTATGCTTTTATTCCTTTTTATATGTACCAGTAAAGTCTAAGTTTTATTTTTACCCTACTCGTTCGTGTGCGTGCGTGTGCGTGTTTTATTGACTGAGCATTATACGTCTCCTTTGACTAGGAAGCCTGGCCAAGCTACTGTGGAGGGACAAACTCCCTGTTTGGCCAGAAGCCAGCAGCTTTGGTACCAAGGGAAGCCTTCCTTGGGTGACTCAGGGGTTTGGCCTCCAATGCAAGGAGGAAGCCCTGGGAAGGAGTGCCAGGAACAGGGAGTGCTCTTGGGAAGCTGTGAGGCTTATACCTTTCAGGGTTCACATTTCCTGAGTGGTGTGAACACCCCCTGGGGATACACTCAGGTGGTGGCAGCGGAATATCAAGGGTTTTCAGGGGTTTGCCAGCTGTGGGAACCCCTGGTCAGAGATTTGGAGAAACACAGTGAGGTGGGTGGCTCAGCTGTATAGCGCCCCCTACTGGCGTTTTACCACAGGAGGTACCTGTTGACAGGTTAGGAGGCGGCTGGGAGAGCAAGCAGCTGGGTGGGCGGAAGGGGGAGAATGGCGTACGTTCCTCCCCCTCCTGCCCCTGCCACCGGCAGTATAACCCCCCTTTAAGCTCCCCGCCACCCCTCACAAGCAGTCCTGCCCTCCCCCCCAAGCCACCAGTTATGACACCAGGAACACAGCCTAGAATGTTTATGATAACTGGAAGCCTCATAGCACAAAATGGGGATTTCTCCATCTGATTTCTCCATCCCCCTTAAAATAAACTTCACTTCTACACCACCAGACCTTAGAGGACCTGTCCCTTTAAAAAAAATTAATCTCATTCAGGGATACTTAGACACCCCCTAAAAAGAGAACCGCCCTCCTCAAAACTCACCAACTCGGAAGTAAACAGCCTAAAAAATCCAATGCAAGTGAATGCAGGTGTTGGCTGTGGCCAGGGGCGCCTTTTGCTAATTACATCTGGTAAAAAGCCTCCACCCATTTGTCTCAGACTCTGATCTCGCCACTGTCATCCATGCATTCGTCACCTTGAGGCTAGATTATTGCAATGTGCTCTACGTGGGGAGGCCCATGGTGACAGTTTGGAAGCTGCAGTTAGTGCAGAATGCGGCGACCCCTTTCCTTACTGGAATGGGCCGCAGGGAGCACATAACACGTGTGCTCTGAGTTCTGCACTGGCTGCCTATTGTCTTCCGAGCCCAATTCAAGGTGCTGGTACTGACCTTTAAAGCCCTTCACAGTCTAGGACCTATTTATCTGAGTAATCGCTTCACCCCCTGGGCCCCTGGTCAGCCCCTGTGGTTGTCTGGGGGTGCCCTCCTGGAAGTCCCACATTATCAACAGGTTCAG
>QEPC01001478.1:3012317-3030980 GCA_003113815.1 Sphenodon punctatus | reverse complement strand
CAGACAGGAGGGCATTCTCGGCTGCTGCACCATCACTTTGGAATTCCCTCCCGGTGGAGGTTTGCCTCAGCCCGAATCTTATCGCCCTCCGATGAAATTGTAAGACTTGGCTCTTCCGCCAGACCTTTGGCGGGGGAGGAGGGTAGGGTAGGATGGGTATGTCAGGATAAGTTGGGGGGGGGGTTCTTTACACTGTGAGTTTTATTTATGTGTATGATTAGAATTTTAATGGAGTTTTAATATGCTTTATATTTTACACTGTGTTTTTATTATTAATTTTGTGAGTTGGCCCGAGTCACTTGTAGCGAGAGGGGCAAGGTAAAAAAAAGGTATAAATAAATAAAATAAAAAAATAAATAAAGGCAGTTGCATTGGAACTCCTACCCACCTTAACTAACAGAGCCACTCCTGCGGCTCTATAATGCAGGGGTGGGGAACCTTTTCGAGCCCAGGGCCCACACTGTTGGTCCCCAAACTTGCTGGGGGCCGCACGTCAAAGGTATAAATTAAAATTAGGTAAGACTAATTAGCAAAATCAATTAAACATCTATTAATGAGTACACAAAGACAGTACATGCACACTGTATTCAAAACACACACACAGAATATTCGAACACACACACACTCTCTCAAACAAACTTACAGACACACTGTTGCTGCTGCTGCCAACATTCCTGTTTGCAAATGTCCCTCAGCCATTTCTTGAATCTGCCATTTCTTAGCATGCCAGATTCAGGAAATGCACGGAGGAACATTTGCAAAGAGTAATAGGCGGCAGTGGCAGCATCATCATCACAGGCCAGAGGGCGGTGCAGGCGATCGGCATGGCAAGGCAGGGTCAGTGGGAAATCCAGGCAGGCATGGGTGGGTGGAGGAGGTAGTGGTAGTTCCTCCCCCTCATCCAGGTTGCTGAGGGCGAGGGCTTAGGCAAGTTTGAGTGAGTTTGTGCTGCCCACAAAAGTCTATCTGGGCCACAGAGAGGCAGGTGCAGGCCACACAACAATGAAGCAGGGTGGCAGGCCAGAGGAAATTGCCCCGTGGGCTGGAAGTGGCCCAAGGGCTAGAGGTTCCACAACCCTGCTATAATGAATCATACAGATACAATCTTTCCCTTGTTTGAAAGCAATAAAAGCCCCTGAAAATATACCTGTTTACAATTTTTGAATCTTCAAAGAATATACAGGCAAGTAAATTAACTTAACAACAAATAGTTAACAGTAGTTATGGACAACAGAAGAGCAAAAGCAAAGGTTGGCATTTAAAGACTAATTCTTTTTTTTTTTTTTTTTTTTTTTTTTTTTTTAAAGAGTGAAAACTGCACCAGATCAAAAAGCAAGTGTTTATCTAGGATACTAACAAGAACATGCTTTTTAATTCACCAATTTCAATTTCTTAGTTCATAAACAGTCACATATTTATATACTTTCTAAAATAGGCATTGTTTATGATATGGGATTTATTTTATTGCAAGGTGTTCAGATATAACCCAGGACAGTTTATGTCAATTCATAACTTTTCAGCATTTATGAATGTATGATTGATCAATAACTCCCATTGTACTTCGTGAGCACTGATATCAGAAGTCTGAACAGGCAAGAGTTGCTTGGTAAAGAGAGTGAAGATGGAGTAATCAATAGCTGAAACTAGCTGTGTTTCAGTAAATTGAGCTGAAATTTAGGAGGGTGGAATCCTTATTTCTATTCTTATTTTCAATCTGCACCTGATTAGAGCATTTGCTTAATTATGGTTAGTAATGCATGCCACTCAACCGAGTTGTTTGGCATCTTAATGCAGATTATTTTAGTTTCTATATTTAAAATATTCAGCATGTCAAAAAATTCAAAGATAGCTTAGTCAAGTTATGTTTAAGGTAAGAAAATAAGCAGAAAAAATGCTTTTTGAAAAAAGCCCTCACATGAAGTAGATTTCTACCCCGCTATATTTCATGTTCGTTTGCACATTCAAGCAACGTAAGTGCCAAAGGACTGGGGTAGCAATCTACCCCAAGGCCCATGTAATGTCATTTTTTTCAACACAGATGATGATTCAGACCATTGCTTAATCCTATCATTCCTGCCTCCAACAGAAAGGCGAGGATACCCACACACTATCCAAAAAGGATTTAGACCAGGGGTGGGGAACCTCGGGGCTAGTTTGTATTTGGCCCCTTACCCGGTTCCTTGATCTGGTCCTGGAATCAAGTTTCTACCCCTTACTCTGAAAATCTGAACTCAAGAGCATGGAAGCATACAGAACGGTATGCGCACAAGGATGGGCAACAGATTAATGTCACAGATCCATGATCTGAACCCACCTCTTTTCTGAGAATGCTTTGAAAGCACTCCTGTCCCAACTTCTAGGCAGTCCTTGGAGCTATTATTAACTTTCAAAGTGGCCCTTGGGATGGAAAAGGTTACCCTGATTTAAACAAATGATGAATCCCATTATCCTTCATCATGCCAATGAAAATGAGGCTACAGAAGAGGGATAAGGTCAGCCTGAGCTGTCATAAATCTAGCAATTCTTTATAGGGCCTGTGTTCAAATTTATCCCAGGAGCTGGCATTTAAAGCCTTGACACAATGGACTACGAGCTGCAGGTTCTGACTGTTTATTGATATTTATTCCCATATTCCTTTCATTTAAAAAAGTAACGATTCATGTATTTACAAAGGTATTTTCCCGGTATTCCTCATCTTTCACAGGGGAGGGGGGAAGCAAAGAAAATGCAACCAGACACCTTGCCAATCTTGTATAGAGGGCGAAAATATTCCTTCTGTTCCCAAAGATTATTGGGTTTGACTCACAGCAAGCTTAAAAGGCCAAACTTAAAAGCTACATTATCTGTATCACTACACTATCTCTGGGAAGGAAGAGTGGGGTCAGTACAAGAATGACCAAAATTGGCCAATGAGAGAGAAGAAACGATGAAAATTACACAATTTTTTCCAGCTCACATCCCATGCCAGGCACATTTCTGTTTCTGTTTTGTTACTCACCCTGAGCCCATGCGATAGGGTGGGAGATTAGATTAGACTGACAGACTGTCTCTCCAGACAGGACCCCCAGTGGGTGGCCATTCCCCTGCCAATCCAATCAAACCTCCTTCCTCTTATACCAGGAAGTTGCCTATTTAAATTGAGATGAGGGCCAAGATAAACTGGTTGAAGTATACCCTATTGACCTAGAAAGGTTGTGAAGAGAGATTTTTTAAGTGACAAGAGTAGCTTCTTGAATTGCTTACATAGGAAATCAACATGTTAAGAACCTTCATCTGCATTACTCTGAGGTATAATTTGGACTCCTGTGGACAATTCAAACTTGAGGCCTACTGATTTTTCATGAGCTGTACCCTCCAGTAGAGGAGGTGCATACGCTGGGACTAGACTTTGTTTTCATCTTCTCAAATTAACAAAGAAGAGACTCTCTGAGCATTTTATAGCTATATCTTGCAACCTATAAATATTAATGTTAAGAGCTTAAACAATGGCACAGGGAGACATTAGGGTCTGAAGCTTGCCAACATACACTTCCTTCACTTGAAGCAAATAGGTCCTTAAATATATACATTTGCAGGACTAGAGCTGAAGTTCAAACAGAATTAGCAGATCAGACCTCAATTTAGTACTGTTAAGTATTTATATAGCACCAGGAATGTACCCAGTACTGAACAGTCCTTGAGGGAAAAAAACAGGTCCCTGCTTCAAGGGACTTACAATCTAGGAGAAACAAAGATGGGGGAGGCAAGGGTGAAGGGAATATAGGGAGAGACAGTGAGACATTCTCAAAGTAGAGAAGTTGCACGTGTGTGGTTGGCTTAGTTACAGAGGAAAAGGGGAAACAATGAAAACCAGTAGAAGAAGCATCAGTGAATTGTCTGTGGAGGGTGTGCTAGAGAAAGCCTGATGGAAGAGGCAGGTTTTCAGAAAGAAGTCAAATGAATATGTTCAAGGAGGGAGTTCCAGGTACATGAGGCAGCATGGGAGAAGGAGTGAAGATGGTTCAGGAGCAGGAGACTTGGGGTTGGGTGCAGGGGGTGGCAGAGCAGGAGCACATCTCCCGGGTGGGAATTTAGCAGGAAACAAAAGTGCAGAAAGATAGAGGGAAGCAAGACCAAAGGTAAAGACAATAAAGACTCCTTGAAGGAGTTTGTGCTGAATGTGAAGTGGGAGAGGGAGACAGTGGAGAGAGCAGAGAACAGGTGGGACATGATCAAAGTGGTGGGAGATGTGGATGACTTTGGCAGTGGACTGTTCAAAAGAAATGAGAGGGTCAAGGTGAGAGCAGGAGAGGCTAGCAAGGGGGTGGTTACAGTGGTCAAGGCAAGAGAGAATTATGGCATTGACTAAGGTTTTGGCTGTGGAAGCAGTAGGGAAGGGCCAGATTTTAGCCATGTTATGCAGAAAGAAGCAACAAATCTGAGCAACAGTCTGGCTCCAAGGTTCAAAGAAGAGGGCGGCATCAAAGATGAATCCCAGGCTATGTGCCTAAGGGATAGGTTAGATGGTGACACTGTGAATGGAAGTTGAGAGGGAAGAGGGAGAGGAAGAGCTTGGGGTAGAGTTGAAATAGTACTCAAAAATTCCTTACCTATAGGGACTAAATTAGGTACCTTTGTCAGGTACCCAATTTAAACAAATAAAGTATTAGGTAAAATATAAATATATATTCACTTTTTAGAGTAACTGAGGTGGCTGAATAAAGAACGTAACAGACCTAGAAAAATACATTTTATATGACCTGAGCTATTGGGGATAACAGTAGTTGCAGATACAATTACCCTTTTAATGGCAGGTTGTACCTGGGGAATGCAGATAGGAAAATCAGATCAAATCAGCCTTTAATTTACAAATGCTTATTTTCAGCATGATCCTCAAACTGCTATGCTACAACTAGACACATTTGCTTCAGTGCTCCTAATGGTGGTACAATAGGTTAAGGACTGTACTTGTCTGGTGTACTCTCAAACCTGCCAAAATAATAAGAGAAAAGAAAGCTACTCTGCAAAGACTTTGGAGTAATACATATGTAATCTGGGGGTTTGTTTGGTCAGGGCGAGTAACATTTATTGGAAAGAGAAGCAATGCACCCTGCACCCTTTTCTAAACAACTATACAAGCAAAACTAAAGTAATTTCCCCAAATTTAAGTAGTCATTCATCTCATATTTCTATTTTTTTTTTTTTGTAAAATGGAAGTGTTTTGAACAAACTTAAGCGATAAATAAATCCTTCGAGAAAAGGGTCCAAAGCATTGTTTAATGGACGATAGATTAAAATACCACATCAACAAAGCACTGAAAATAATATTTTTGGACAGTGCCTCTTACCCTCAGCCCATGGAAACGAGGATTACTGTAGAAAAGCTTCATTTGCTCTGATGGAAGTGGTCCTAGCACCTTCTGAATTGTAAAAAGCTGGTCAATTTCACTTTCTCCAGGAAACAATGGTTGCCCATCACTAAGTTCCCCAAGAATGCAGCCTACAGACCACATATCTACAGACTTTCCATAAGGGGCTCTGAAAAATAAGCACAATAGTTTTTAAGTTCTTTGAGAAAAAAATATCTTGATAATCTAATTATTTCAGTTTATTAAATCAACTTTTGCTACAACCTTTGCTTGTCTGTACTATGGATGAAAGACAACATCTGAATAAACCTGAATAATAAACAAGTCTGAAGGGTATACAAACACTATTTGTTTGATACAAGGGTGGCTTACATCAGGTTACCTTAGGCCAATTATGAAAAAAAAAATAGCTTAAAATAAACAAGGCACTTGCTTCTGGAAGCTCATATCATGACATTTGTTGCTTGCTGTTATTGTATGCCAGATGTAAGCGGTGCCAGAAGGCAAAAAGGGGGTGGTGCAAATGTTTTTGCCCTTCATTATAATCTGCATCAACTCAATACAGGTATCAAAGCCCAAAGAGCCGTTTCCACTAATGTGAATAGGAGGTTTGGAAGCTAATGTTGGAAGCTGGTACAGGCAGCTTCTGAGAATAAAAATCCCCAGAGCTCCTCTATTTGACAAAGCCGCAGGGGAAATAAGCACAACAGGTATCCTTTCTTCTTTGGCCAGCTGGTCCCCCACGCTGAGCGTGAGGAAGGAAAAGCAATAGAGAATGCTGTTGCATGCTGTTAAACCACAGAAAAAGCTACAACCCATGTAAATCAGTGACAATTAACCTTCTTCACAGAGAACACAGGGAAGAAATATTCTGGTCAGAGTCAGATAGGCAGTATAATAACTTTTTCTCTAGAGTCTGCTGGAAATGGCTGTCTTTTAATCTCACCACAAAACAAATCATACTAGAATATTTTTCTGCAGGGTGAATCAAGTTTTCTCATGGCGACTGACAGATTTGGTCCTGTCTTCAAAACTACCGAACCAAAAAAAAAACAACAACAAACAAACAAACATGCAGTGTAGGAATGATGAGTCTAGGTAACAGAGAGAATTGGAGAAAGGACAGAGTACAAACCTATACGCCTACTTGTTGTGAATATAGAAGGTAGATAGCCCTTACCTGGGCAACACACACAATGAGCTTCCAGACTTCCATTCAAGATAATGGGTGAAATCCTGAACCTGCTCAAGTCACAGGAAGAAGAATTTCAACCTGGGTGTCTTAAAACCTGCTAATACTTATCAGAACATTAAAAGCTGGAAATATCTTCCACTAAATGGAAATGTCAACCCCAAACTTGAATAAGTGGGTTTGGGGTACTGCATGATTAACTGGGCATCCACAAATTTTCTTCCCCTTATGCAAAGGACTTGATCTGAATCCAAAAAACGAATTTTTAATATTAATTAGGACAGGAGATACTTCCTGACGATTTTATGGCAGAAGTGGAATATGACTACAGGAAAGCAAGTAAATAATATTGTATACATTACAAAAGTATAAAGCTGGCTTTAAAATATTCAGCATTTGCTAAAAGAGAATCCCAAAGTCAAGTACTTTAAACACAGATTCTTTGTCCGTGCAAGGTAATCCACCAAATTTATGTCGCCAGTGATTCATTCTAGATTTACTTAATTTGTGATAGCCAATTTAAAAAAAAATAAAAAATGTAAGGGTCAACTCTTCAAAATACTTAAGTTTACATGATATGTCAATGCCAAAAGCTACATACCATCTCCTTTTCTTCATGAGCCTAGTTACATATATAAAAGACATGCTGCATAACTAAAGGAGACAACTGTTGCCTTTTGGGATGAATTGCTTTTAAAAACTTTTCTATCTATGCTGTACTTTATTGGAACATTGATGATCTGCCATTTCAATACAAGATGTTGGATATAATTAAACAAAAACTGGGGAAGACAAGTTCAGCATCCCATTTGTCATATATTTAATTATTAAGGCAAAATATCTTCATGTACTAATAAAAATAATCTCAATTCAAGCTTCGAGAAGAGTGGAATAAATTTAGTTTTAATTTTAGACTGCAATTGACAATGATACTCATCTATGTGCACATTTTAGCAACATGGCTGTAGTGATAAGATTGGCATCTTGAAGGTACTGAACTCCCACAATTTCCAAACTCCTATTTGCATTAGCAAGAAATGTGGTTAATTGGCACTGTCCAAGTTCAGGCTTGTCATTACCAAATTTCTAGATTACTATGGTATAGGCACATATGCAAAATACTATAATTTGATCATCCTGAAGTAGAATTTCCACTACGTATGAAAACTTTCAGAGACTTTTGGTAAAGGAAGAACTACAGAATACACCTTGGGAATTTTATTGTTAACGTATGGGCTTTGATATGTCATTCCCCATACCACTGCAATATTTACATTCCTTGGGGAGGGAGGAGATGGATCTTCTTCCCAGCTTCCTTCTGGAGGGAAAAACTAGTATTTTCTCAATTTTACAGACTGATAAGAGACCAAAGATTGAGGCTCTAATCCTCAAAGCATTACAATTGGGCCCCCACTGGCACAAGCACTTTGGATGTCTGTATTCCAGGAAACCAGTATCTGATGGTTGCTTGGTATTCTATGTGAAGTGAGTTGGCTGTTTCACTACACCAGTTCTTCATGAACATGGGCTTTTATACTCCTTAGCCAGTGTGATGGTTCTTCCAGGTGATGGCAAGGGAAAGACTGCATCGCCATGGCTTATACTGTATTCATTAAGGGGATAATAAAGTTTTTCAGACTCCAGAGCACAACATTTCTTTCTTTATATAACGATTTTTAAAAAAAAAAAAAAAAAAAAGATTATATACGTTTACAGAAATGCGTACTTAGAAAACAGCAGCTTATTCAATGCAGACCATCATTAAATCAATGGAAAATGAATAAGCCAAAATAATTGGTAGTTTTGTTGGCTCATTAATCAGCTACAGTATCCAGTGATTAATCTTTATCAAACATAAAAAATCCTGTCGGTTTAAGACAGAAGTTTAAGGTGGTTACAAATTCAATCATGCAATAAAAAGCGTGGAAATTAGATGTTAAAGCTTCCACATTAACTTACGTGCCATGTAAGCAAAAAATACTTTGTACGGTCTCTCATATTGTGCTCGCTTACAACAGGCTCCATGCCCCCACACTTTGCACTGGTCTTTCAGCCCCAATGCTCTTCCTCTACAGGTTGGGGGCAACACCACTCCTGCCTTCCCCCTAGCCCCTGTAAGGACCTTTTTAAACAAGCGGGATTTCTCCCGCAGTTTAAACCTGCGGCTCTGAGAAACCCCCACGGGGGGCTTTAGATGCTCCTCCATGAATCGAAAGTCACCTGGGTACAGCAGCGCCATGCGACTATCGGGTGTTTTGAGGCACGGCATAAATAAGACCGCGGAGGTTTTCCACAGCTACAGGTTTAAACCCGCTGGTTTAAAATGCCCTAAGTGAGAGTTTGTGTGCGTGAGAATGTAAGTGATGTGTGTGTTAGAGAAATAGTGAACGATTGTCTGTGAAAGACTGTTTGTGAGGCAGCTGTCTGAAAGACTGCTTGTAAAGGAAATTTACTCCTCTTCCAAAAGCTAACAGCAGTCCTATGCACTTCTAGTCTCCCATTTAAGTCTTCTTAAAATGTCATGTACATTATGTATATAAGTTCTTGGTCTGGTCATCTGCAGAAAGATGAATTTCATTCTAAACAAATAAGCCACTATCATAACTGGGTACACAGCTGAAGAAATATTGGGCAATTCTGCATCATTATGAATAACTGGAAGGGACTGGGGAACAACTACTTTTATTCCCCAACTTCCAGCGAAGGCCCTCAGATCCACAGTATTTCCTCAGTGTCCTACAAACATTTATGAACATGATGAATTTATTATTTTGAGAAGTCCTGTACAGAGATAGTAATCTCTCACTTTTTTCTAATTCAAGGACATGGAATAAACATTTTCATTCTATTATATCCAAATAATTGATGTGTGTTTACCTGTACTGGGACACACACCCTCCCCCTCACTCACTCCCTCTCCCCAACCAGAGGCATACACACTCCCTCTCAACCAACCAGACACACACAGACTCCCCCATACTCACTCCCCCACAACCAGACACACAAGCCGCCTCCTGGCCGCCTGCCTGCTGGTGCTGCCGCCACTGTAACTTTAGAAGTCCCTGTGCTGGCCGCCGGCTCATAGGTGCTCTGAGGCCAGCGCCATGTTTTCTGTCTGGCATGCTGGGACTACACTTCCCAACATGCCAAACATGGTAACGGCCTCAGCATATGCATGGGCTGGCATCACAGGGACTTAAGTGGGCAGGCAGGCAAGTGGCCAGGCAGGGGGGAGGGATTAGTTCCTCCCCCTGCCCAGGCTGCTGCCGAGGGGAGCTCACTGGGGAGATGTGGGGGAGGGAGAGTAGTATAGTTTAAACTCCACTTTTAGCTCCCTGGCCCCCAACCAGCAATCCTGCCCCCTGTCCCTTCTCCCTGCCTTGGCCCCAAACATTATCCCGGCTACCTTTAATATGCCGTAAAATGGTCAGCATAACTCAGTCTCCATAGAATAAAATGGCATATAGTATGGTATATAATTCAGAATGGTTACGTTAATGTAAAGTAACATTAAAAGGCACCAGACCTCCCTTACTACACACACAGCTTCAATTTTCCATGGCAGTCCCATCAATATACACCCTCGCAGAACTGACGAGAGCCCTGTAACAAATACAGTCGCCAGCCCAGAAGTAAAGTGACCAAAAACTCCAATGCAGATGTATAGGCGCCACTGTATTGGAACTTCCACCCGCCTTAAATAAGAGCCGCGGCTCTATAATAAAATATACTGAACTAACTACATAGAACCTCACAAGTTTTATATATTTTAGGGACTACTTCTAGGAAGGTTACTTACCCTAGCAAGAGTTCTGGTGAACGATACCACCGGGTGGCCACATATTCTGTGTAGTTAGCGTTGCTCCCATCAGAGAGGTTTCGAGCAAAACCTGTACAAAGATTATTCAGAAGATTATGCTTTTATCCAAAAGGATTCACTGTACTATTGTTATTAAGCATTAAAGTTCAATTTCTATTTGAAACAAAATTGATTGCTTTATTTATACCAGCTAATGAATACCTTCATTGTAACTGAGTGACTAGTATTTACTTGCTTTTCTTGCTTGAACCTTATTCTTTGTTTTTAAAAAATACAAAATATTCATAGGTTGATGAACAATTGTAATGAAATACCATATGCAGAATCAAAGGGTACATATCGGAACGAGAAAGGCACAAGTTTAAACTCACCAAGTAGCGCACTCAGTGGGTGAAAACAGCAGTGATGCAGGCACATTATGACCCACCTGAGCCAGGGAACCACCCACATGTCTGTTCCTCAGCTGCCACTCATTCCTCCTGGATGAGGGCACAGATAGTCTAATCCACATACCTTCAAATTAAACCAATGCAGTTCACTCTATCTTGAACAGACTGTTACCTCCACACAGAAACTACCACTACTACAAACATCTATAGAGATTGGGAAATTTCAGAAGGATTTTAGCTGTAGAATTCCCAACCGAAGGAGATCAGAATAAGCTGGATTCTTACAATGTTCAAACTAGGGCTGAAACTCGCCCTCGCGTTCTCGCGCAATCTCAGCAAGTAACAGCTTATCGCCGGGATTATGCGAGAACAAGTCAAAAATTGGCTGATTCTTGACCTGTTCTTGCGCGAAATTCACGCAGCTGAGAACAGGCACCGTGCATGTGTAAAATGGCTGCTGTGGCCATTTTCTGTGTATGCCTGGGCCCCAGTGGCCATTTCTGCATGCGCAGTGCCAGTTTTAGGGTTCTGGAGAGCCCTCAAAAATGGCACTGCGCATACACAAAATGGTTGCCAGGGCCCGTACATGTGCAGAATGGCTGTGGTGGACATTTTGCTCACGCGTGGTGCTGTTTTCAAGAATCTCACACGATTCACGCATACCTCTGCAAGAACGTGTGAGATCTCGCCGGGGTTTCTGAGAATCTCGTGGATTCTCATGAGAACATAATACATTCTTATTTCAGCACTAGTTCAAACTGAAATCCAGAGGCAAAAAGTTCAGAACATTTTGTTAGCTCGGGATTGCCCTGTGATAAGGCCGATCCTGGATATATACTTTTATCTCCTTAAGTAACCTATTTTCACCCTTCCCTGCTTTGATTACTACTCTTATTTCTACCAGAACCAAGAATTGATATTGACTGTCTTTTGAAAGCTCTGTAAAATCCCCTCACTTGTTTGTTTTTTCCCAGTAGACTGGAACTATATATGGATTACCAGCCACACACTATATACCATATATCATCACCATGTAGCACGCCCTTTGTTCTATAGCAGTATGACGGGTATAAGAATACTACATAAAAGCTCCTCAGGTGGGGAATGTGTTGCTTCATTAAACTGCTGTGGTTACTGTACAACTGACCACACCAGGAAAAAAAAAAGCTATCATGAAAAATCACATAATAGCCTATAGGTCTAGACACCCGGATACATTTAGAATATGTGATGCTCTAACAGAGGGATGGAAACTGTACCAAACAAAACAGATGCTCTGGAGTGCCAAAACACTTCTAACAGTAGTCAAACACATCTGTGGTAGTCAGTCCATGCTCAGTCCGCTTCCCTTCCTCATTCCTATTAGCACCAACCACAGCCACGCAACACGTGTCCACGCAACTACTACAAGTTCAGTCTTCTACACCACCCCATGTGCATAATGACTTGAAAGAGATACACAGCAGTCACTTGATATCCATGCACTTGTACAGATTTTCAAGAGCTTCTTGCACTCCGTTATTTTTGTAGATCATCAGGCAATTAGTTATTCAAGTATTCTTTGCTTTCCCCACAAATAATTCAATAAAACTGGGCCTACAATTCTAAGCATGGCAAAGGGTGACCAAGTGAAATCCAGCCTTAAATGTAGACTAAAATGAAATTTCGTCAACAAAGCTTAGGGCAAAAGAAGTGTGGATGACTTGATACCATAATGCTAGCTAAAGTGGTCATTACATATCTGCGCTGTGGAATAAGGAATCCCTTGCAAGCATTTTTTTTTTTTTAATGTGTCTACAGCACACTGTTCTTTGTGGCCAGTAGTTGTGTGCTGAATCACTTAGACATGGCTTTAGAACATGGGTATAAATTAATGCAGCAGTGGCTCCTCTCTACCCACAAGTTTGCACAGTGGTGTTTACTCCAGTATTATGTGGTAGCAGAGGCTCTTCTATTTGGTCCCTTACACAGAAGGATGCAAGCCTAAGCTCATAATGAAGTTGGTGGAACTTCTTCCATTGACTTCAATAGGGTTAGGAGGACTGTACTGCTCCAGGAAACTATTCTTTTCCAGTCATTTCTGTAGATTTTGATGTCAGTGGTTGTGAGCCACTTTCTAACGTGAAGATTTATGGCGAGCCACAACTTTATTTTCCACAGTTAAGTCAGACAAATAAGTTATGGAACTCTGGAGATGGTAGCGTTTTTTGTCCATTACTGTTTTTATTCCAGTTTTTGGATAGTTTTTATTTCTGTTTTTTTAGTGCATTTGTCTCTTAAAAAAGCCTAGCCAGAAGGTTTAAAAGGCCACTTGTTTCCTGCAGTGGCAGCACAGTGTTTCTCCGAGCCCCGCCCCACCCCTCTGCTAGAGCCCACACTTACTGGGCATTAGGGGGTGCGTCTCTGCATTTCCCCTGCCCTTCACACGTCGCAAGCATGGCGGCAACACACCATTCCTGAATTTGCTTCGTTACCCTCCTCACCCCTGCTGCTGATTCCTTCCTCATCTTTTCTCTGGAACCTGGCAGGGAATCAGAGTTCCCACACTCCTCCTTGGAGGTTCTGAGGTGCACTCTCTCTTCTCCCCTCCCTCCCACCCAATACTTTGCATTTGTTTACTGAACTGTTGCAAGCAGAATGCTGTCCTATGCCATATGTTCTAGACACATTTAAGAAGAATTACGAGTGTTCAAGATAGTAAGTCATCCTTTCAATCAATAATTTGCACATAATCCTTAAAGGAGAAAGTTCCCACTTGATACAAGTTCTAGTTAAAATATAATCTGCTAAATAAAAAGGTTTTATAAATAATCAACTTTTGTTATCTCCATTTTTAAATATGAATTAGCACAAATCACATCATGTTTCCACAGAAATGTAAAGCTCCTTATCTTTGTACACTTTAAATAGCAAAACACTGGAAACATGGTTTGTAATTGAACAACTGCAGAGAGATAGGAGCATAAAAGATTTAGCAATTTGTTGTTACTATTTTACAGTTAGATCTCCAAATCTAACATGGCTGGGATTCTGCAAAGATAGAAAGTATTGGGTTTTTTTGCATGGGACACACACACATGCATCTGTAAAATCTGAGCATGATCAACATACAATCTGTTGCTGAAGATTAAAACAAATAGGATTTTAACCTTCAGGCAGATTTGGGGGTAACTCAGGCCGCAAAGTGGTACCAAAAAATAATAAAAATTTTTTTAAGCAAACCTGTACCACTTCATACTCCAAATATTCAGCAGCAGCAATGGGGTCAATTGTCCTGTGTTGGTTCACCCCCCCTACTTTGTAGCTTTTTTAAAAATTGAGAATTTCACTAAAACAGTATTGGGGGTAAATTCAACCCCAGTTGTAAGAAATGGGAAAATGAAAGCACTACACGCCTAAGGTACTGGGGGACATATTCACCCCAAAACATTCAATTCAACCCTGTCAATTCAACCCGCATTACTGTAATTTTGGGAGTGGTGGGGTACTATTGCCCCCAAATACCTTTTGTGTTATTATTGTTTCTGTACTGCAAACAATGGGTGATTTCAGAAGTGACGTGGTGAATGTCCACCACAGTCAACCTCAGTCAAACGCGGGGGGTGACGAAAGCGCTGTGCATGTCTGTTTGCTTGCATCCAGATGTTCACCACAGTCAAACACAGTCTGGGGTGAAGCTAACCATGCTTCGTGAGGTCGGGGCAGGAGGAGATCCAGAAGTGTGGTGAATGGTCACCACAACAAGGGTGTATGAAAAGTAACTTCTGAACGGAAACCTGCAGCCACGGTGGAAGGAATTGACCCCAGCCATGGTGCATTCTGGGGCTCGAACTGTGGTCCACGTCTCCACTGCATGTCTGATTGCCCCCGGGCAATCTCTGATTGCCTCCGGAGAGTGGTCACGATCCTGTCACTTCTGTTGGGGCTGCATGTGCCACCACAGCCCGCGGTGAATCCGTTCACACCGGGGTGGGATTCACTGTGGTGAATTGGAACGTGTCACTTCTGAAATCATCCAATAACTCCTTAAACATAATTTAAGTGGAGACATTTTCAAATCAAATCAATGACATTTATTTTCCCCCAATTGTGATTTAACTGGGGTCTATTTTACCCCAATTCCAGATAAATACAGTGCATTCTTCCTTCATCTGAGGAAATGCCAACAACCTCTTATAAATGCAAGGAAAGTTTACCCTCATTCCTTTTCTGGTTACCGAAAAGAAGCTTGGTAGTCATTTTCTTTTTCTGGTAAACATTAGTTCACATATGAATGTACTTTCACTACAGTTTATATTATTGAATTCCTATTTAAGTATGACAGTTTGTCAGCTTCAGTATCCTAACTTCCATTTAAGAAAAACACAACCACTCCCTGAAGGTTAAACTGGATAATACTCCAATTCTTTATTTCCTTCTGCGCATGTAACGGATATGGTTATCACTTGAAACCAAAGGTTGCTTGTAAAAACGTTTGTACTAAATTTAATCCAACCAAAACTGTTATTGTGTAGACAAACGCCTTTAAACTATTATAATCCCAGGCTCTATCAGATAAGGTTTGCTTTGTGACTTGGGTTCAAACCAAACCTGAAAGCAAAAGCTCAAAGGACAGTGCTCTACATAAACTGAAAAAGTCAGAGAAAGTTATCCGGGGACTGGGAAACCTGATAGCACAAGGGAAACTATCTTTTTCTATAAATTTTATTTTATTTTAAAAAATAAAACAGCTCCCTTTCTCAGCCAAAATTAAGGAGGCTACATAATTGATATTTGGCATGGAAACAGCTCTCCTTTAATTTTTTATTTTTTTTAATAAAGCCCCAAATCCTTTTCCTGAGCATTTTTCTGATCTTTGTTTTCATGTGACCATTGGTTGGGTGGGTAAGGATGAAGGGTACAACACACTAAGGGTGAAAACAGACATAATACTAACTAAACTTGTGAGCGATAAGGATAATTTACCCTTGAGCCTTATGCCAAGAGCATCTAAGGATAAAGCCTGGAATGTGCAAGCCTCCCATTTGTAAACTGTACATGAAACCCTAAATCTGACTATTTTGAATGGCACTTCACCAGGAGAACGGGAAGGAGCCTATACACTTATATCAAGTCAAGGCTCTAGCATAATGGATTATATAATGGTTCTGCCAGCATTTTGCCCAAGGTATTTGATTTTGCTGTCTTGGTGGCAGCTAAAAGTGACCACCAGCCTTTGACCTGGATAATCTCTCATCTTGCTAGGGGTACCAGTTGAAAGGTCTCTTGGTTACCCTGGGCTGCAGAAGGTGAAACGGACAGAAGGTTTGAATATTCAGATGCCAGATTTACTTGAAACCAGTACCATTAGGATTTTACGAGATGGGATCGCCTCATTGAGAGACGGAACTCTGGACAAATTCAATCAACTTATTGAGTTTTTTAAATCCTTTTTTAGTGATTGCTTCTTCTCCAATTCCCAAAAGTCTATTCTATGGGAGTTGGTTTGACACTGAATACCGAACAGTAAGAGCCAACCTGAGGAAATTAGCCGAGGCCATAGAGATAGGATCCATCTCTGTGCAGCTAGAAGAAAATATAAATTGCTTCTGAAAAGTAAAAAGAGTGATTTGTCCAAACAACTTTGGGCTCAGTTGGACCAAGCAGTCAGATCTAAAGATTCTAGATCTTTCTGGAAGATCATCAAACAATCTAGGTTTTTTACATCTCTGGCCTGGAGTTTTTTTTAATAGACTCTTCGATCTGGGAGGATCACTTTAGGTTATTTTTTTCTGCTCCGCCTCCACTAGAGGACTCTATACAGCTCCAACCAATTGATAATTTCCCTGGATGGCCACTGGTGCTGCCCAAAGAAACTGAACGAATGATTATGGAGTTAAAATCTAATAAAGCCCCAGGCTGCAACTATGTTACAGCTGAATGCTGGAGTGAGGTCTTGGCCTCTTTATTTACGTTCATTAATACCACTGGGCATCTGCCCTCTAAGTGGCATAATAGCATAGTCGTTCCTATTTTTAAAAGAGGGAATCCTGAGGCTTCAGGGAACTATAGGCCTATAAGCCTTTTGAGCATTTTGGGTAAACTCTATGCAAAATATTTATTACTTCGATTACAGGTCTGGGTTGCCTCTAATTCTATTTTGGCTTGTGAGGAAGCAGGCTTCCGCACAGAAGTTTCTACCTGGACCACATATTTACACTTAATCAACTTGTGACAAAATATGTTAGACAGTGTCCCGGCTCCTCCCTGTTTATGTGCTTTAATCAACCTTCGGGCCGCTTTTCACACAATCCATAGGGAACGTTTTTCGATTAAGCTTTCTAACCTAAACAGATTTGAGGCTTCTTTTTTTGATTATCACACTCCATCAAGATAATACCCTCCAGGTCCATACCTCCCCCAGGGACATTTAACCAATACTGTCCCAGTGGGGAAAGGAGTGTGCCAGGGATGTCTGCTTACTCCTTCCCTATTCAATCTACATGTCAACAATGCAGTCGCAGAAATGAGGAATTCAGAGTTCCATCCCCCAAGATTGGACAACTTACCCATCCCTATACTTTTATACGCTGATGATACAGTCCTGATTTCTACCATGCAGGTTGGCCTAAGGCATATTATGACCAAGTTTCACAAATATTGTGAAGAGTTTCTTATCGTGAATTACTCAAAGACCAAAGTCCAAAGTAATGGTGGTTGGACACTCCAGGGTAAAATATTGATGGTTTATGGAGTCCAGAACTATAGAACAAGTTTCCTGGTACAAGTACCTTGGAGTAATAACTGCACAATCTATGCCTTGGTGATTACATTTAACAGTTACTTTAGACCAGGCAAGTTCTTCAATCAAAAGCATTGTGGGTTTTTATTTAACCAAAGGGGGGAGATTAGTCAGGCCTGCCTTATGGCTATTTAGGACAAAAATCTTAGCCCAATTTCTTTATGCTGTGGCTATCTGGGGCCCTCAATTTACAAAGAAATTGGAACCTATCCAGAACAGGTTTCTCCGGGCCTTGTTTGGTGTACCTAGATGCAATCCCCAGGTGGTTCTTAGATTGGAATCTGGATCTAGACCAGTAATGTCAATAGCCCATATGGCTATTATCAAATTTTGGCTCCATCTCTGATTTTCATCATCAGACTCCTTAGCTAAAAGGGCTTTATTGACAGATACATGTGCCCTGGCAAGCAGGTGTAACTGCTCTTCTTGACTCTTTAGGCTTCTCTAGATCATATCTATTAACCATGGGTCTAAATACAGCAATAGCCATGCTCAAACAGAGGATTAGAGATAAAGAGTGTCAGACTCAAACAGAGTCTGCTGCTATGCAGGCACAGAAAATTGCTTCCTTTTATTCTGACTTTAAGGTTCCAACTAATGGTGCAAATTATTTGTACAATCTGAATGACAGTAATTGTAGAAATGCCAGGTCTATGGCTAGATTTAATGTCCTACCCTCAGCGCTTTTGGAGGGTAGGTTTCTGACGTTCTCCTGTTCTGACAGGCTATGCCAACAATGCGATAGATTAGAGGTAGGATCAATAAAACATATGATTTTGATTTGTCTTTGCTACCACGCTGGGAGGCTGCAACATATAACGCCAAATCATTGCAGGGTGCCTATTTGATTCTCAGAATGAGATTTTAAAATATTTGCTTTTGGACAAGAATTGTAATGCGTCTTCTCAAATGGCCAGATTCTGTTTTGAATGCCTTCGGGCTAGGAAAGTAATTGTAAAAACTGGTTCTCATGTTGAGGATTTTTTTTTATCCATACTGTTGTACATATTTTCTGTTTTTATGTGATTTGGTCTATTGATTTATATGGTTGTTTGTTATGGTTTAGGCCTATACAATAAATATTTGATTAATTGAAAAGATTTGATTGCTTTTTTTTTTTTTTTTTTTTAAAA
>QEPC01001478.1:2986622-3001090 GCA_003113815.1 Sphenodon punctatus | reverse complement strand
AAGGTTTCCGGGGCCCCCTCTTTGATAGTTTTGCTGCCCCAGTACCGAGTAAGGTGCGTTCTTCCTTGGTGAAGGATAGCACGGGGGTGGTGTTGAGTAAGGTTGCCTCACAAGCAGGTGAGGCACCATGGTTTTTCTCGGGTAGACAGTGTGCGATGGAGACGCATGAGAGGGGACTGCAAGGCCCATAGACTTGGTTGTCGTCCTATCACTTTTCAGCTCTTTAAGCTCCTGATTAGTGGATGCATTAAACAAAGTGTTGGTATCCAATGGTAGATTTGCAATCACATTTTGAGTTTCTTGAGAGAGTCCTGAGGACCGGAGCCATGAGTGTCTTCTCAAGGCTATAGAGGAAGAAGCCATAGACCGTCCTGCCGAATCAGTAACGTCGAAGCTAATCCTGATGAAGCGCCTGGATAGCTCCTTACCATCGTGGACTGCACGAGACAATCGGTTTCTTGAGTCCTCTGGGAGATCCTGGAGCATGGTGCCGACGATGTTCCAGAGGGTATAGTTATAATGGGCCATGAGAGCCATATAATTTCCTGCTCTTATCCCCATAGTGGCAGAGGAGTAAAACTTCTTACCCAAGGAGTCCAACTTTTCCCCCTCATCTGAAAGCTGAGGAGAAGGGGGGAAACGAGGATGCGGCTTGTGTTAAAAGCGGCAATCCCTCTACCTGGTGTAGATGGAGGAGAGATATGAGGCGTAGCAAGGTGCAACAAAGTAGCCTGAACAGAGGGGAAGAGTGACATGAGGAAGAGTCCTGCTGGGCATCTTGGTCCCGAGGCGAGAGGTGAGGAGAAGACAGAGTCACTGGAGCCCCAGTAGACTTAGACTTTCTCTTCTTTTTATTATCTGCCTCATGAGAAGTGGAATGGTAGGTTTGTTGTTTCCGTTCCTTTGGTGCAGGGGCTGATGGCACTGACCCAGTGACCGCAGCGTGCACAGCAGATAGCCAGTGCATTCAGTGCCGAAGCACCCTGAGCTAAAAGAGGCAGGGCCGACCGGGATGGGCCCAAAGTCTGTGCTGGCCTAGGGGAAGCTGTTACAGCCAATCTTGTGAATGACGCTGGCGGTGCCGAGGCCAAAGCTGGTGCTGAGGCCGAAGCTGGTGCTGAGGCCGGCGGTTTGGTCTGCATGACAACTTCTGTGAGGTGCTGGGCCAGCTGAAAAGCTCAGTCCAGTTTTGTCCTCTTTTTGAAGGAACGACACACCGAGCACAGGGTAGTATTATGCTGGGGGCCCAGACAGAAGAGGCAGTGGGCGTGCATGTGCGCATCAGGGTCTGGGAACTTAGCCCCAGTCCACACAATTTTTGAACACTTTTGGGGCCATACATTGATGGTAGACAGGATGGGAAGACGCGTCCTAGAACTATGAAGATTTAACAACTTTGGTGGGTTGTGTTTTTTTTGTTTTGGTTTTTTTTAAAAGAGTCCTCAGAAGCTGAAGGAATCTCCCAGTCTCTGCCGCAGTGAAGAAAAAAACTGGGTACGCAGGAAGCGGGAGTGGTTTATATAGCTGATGTGACATCATCTCTCCACTCCCCACCCTAGAAGCTGCTTGGAAGATCTTCCCAGTCTCAGAGCCAGGGGGGCGCCAAAATACTAACGTATGTATGTGGAGAAGCGCTCGAAGAAGAAAAGATACTTTTGGGAAGTATAAATAATTTAAAATCATAATGCTTATTAAAAACAAAAGGGAAGAATCAAGGCAGTAGAAGACAAACTCTAGCATTTCTTAAAAATTCAAACTTAATATGCTTATATGTAAGGTCTCTCAGTTGAAAGCTCTGTTGAGGAGCTTGAGAAGTATGTTACATAATCCATCTCTTTGGTTCAATTCCCACTAGTTTAAACTGTAAGTCAGAAAAGGTGAGGTTCAAGGTCTGGAAGAGGGCTAGTTTGTGTTCCCAATAATTGCAGTACAGCCTAAGGGGATGCTGCAGAATTAGTAAAATTGAGCAGAAAGCTCCCTTTGATATTCACAGGATGACAGACTAGCAGTTTGTGACAAAATACCCACCTACGGAAAGAGACTCATTAGCCCCTTTGCAGGCATGGAAGAGACATTCGTAACAAGGATAGGCCTGAGATGGCAAATCGCAGCAAATGCTCTTTCCATCAGAAACCAGTCATTCATGCAATGTGGAATTTAGCAGCTTTTCCACTGTTTTCACCATTTGTCTTTATTTTTCACAAGTTGAATAGAGCTGCTACAGGGCCAATTCCAAGCCCCATGTGCGCCCCGTGTGCACCCCCAGGGGTTGTGGAGATGCAAAAGTGTCAGCTAAGTTCTGGAAACTGCTGTAAAAGTGATGTAAAACTGTCGTAAAAGTCCTGGAAAATGACGAAAACTGATGGAAATACTGGAAAGTGATTAAATTGATGGGAAATTAAAAAAATCACAGGTGCTGATACTGAAAATGGCAAAAGTGTGGACTCACCAGAGACTGACAAAGTACTGATGAACACTCTGAAGTGCTCCTGAAAGGTCAGTATTTCCCTGAAAAATGGGAAAACTTATTTTCGACTTAGCCCTAGCCTTGAGCATGTGGAGTATGTCTGAAACAATGGGCGGGGGAGAATTCTCGTGAGAAATTCGTGATAATTGAGATGGAGGAGCAAGAACTCAGGTGTTTTCACCCCCCATGTCAAGTTCTCGTGAATTTCTTGAGGGGGGGAATCACACGCGGGGGAGGGGGCTGCACAGGGGATGGAGGTGAGCAGGGGGCAAAGACAATCCCCCTAAACCTCTGGCCCCTGCCTCGTGTCCACATCCGGGGGGAGGGAGAGAAGGGAAAGTTCGGACGGGCACAGGGGCAAGGTGTATATACCATATGGGACCCCCCTTGCCCCCCGTGGCGCTCGGCCCCATCCCGGGTTTTTAGTTTAAAGAAAAAAACCCCACCCACAGCTGGAGAATGCTCAGAGCACTACTCGGTTGTCCATGCCCTTCTGAAAGATGGCGCCCGCAGGGCCAAGCAGCTCTTCTGATCATGCTCCAGCTGTGTGTGTGTGTGGGGGTGGTGGTGGTGGTGTTCTTTTAAACTGAAGACCCAGCAAGGGGCCCAGCGTGGCGCACCGCGTAGGGGGGAATTGCCCCCCCGATGGTAAGTACACTCCTGCCCCTGTCCGAACTTTCTCTCCCCTCCCCCACCAGGCAGAGATGCTGGGCGGGTCTGGAGGTACTTTGCCCCCTGCTCACCTCCAGCCCGCGTCAGTTCCTCTGCCTGCAACCGTCACCCCCTCAAATTCTTGCCGAGAAGAGGGGGGTTTCTCATCTCAGATAGGAACACCCCCCCTTCTCATCGAGAACTGGCGAGACAACTGAGCCAACTTTCAGCCCTAATGCGGAGTCTGCCACCCTTCAGGGACTGCATCCCTGAACTAGTCAGAGCAGATGTAAAATGCTCACAGTCTCTAAAGGGCAGCTGACTCTGTATGTGAAACTTGATTTGAAACAAACACCACCTCCTGTCTACAAAGCAGTTGTACCAGGCCATTCTTTCTTAGCTGCGTGGAGGTGTTCCCCCATGTTGGCAGCTTTTAACAAACAGCTTATCTGTTTCCCTCACAGGAAGCTCTGCATTTGTGTATCAGACACTGGACAAATGAGGATCATGCCCATAGAGGTCAATCCAAGGTGGACACGAAGACTGCGTGCATGGGAGGCATATATGGTACAGGGTGCGCATGGGGTGTGCGCATGCTGCATGTACGTACCTATACTGGGCACTTAGCGTGCAGAATGAATGTAGATAAATACAAAACAATGGATTTTAAAGCCTGCTGGGACAGGGACTTGTCTATATTTGACCACTGTAAAGTGGCAAGTACATCGAGGGCAGTATATAAATACTTAATAAAATGTCATTCAAGTAATTTCTTGTTTATGACAACTGATGAGATTTTTAGGGATTTTAATATTTATTACAATATTTATATACCGCCCCCTCCTACCCAATGGCAGATGGGGGTGAACAGCATATGATAAAAACATAATACAAAAATAAATAAAATACACTATAACATAAAAATCAAAATTAAAACCATAAAACAGAAGCCCGAGAAAAAAAAAAATAACCCCTTACCCCGAAAGCACCCTACCCACCCATTACCCATCCCCCTCACCAAATGCCTGGTGAAATAGCCAGGTTTTACAGTGTCTATGGAAAGAGGGGATTTTAATGTTCATATTGCCAAACTTACAAGTGAGCAATCTCATATTATTAAATTGTTTTAAAATAAGGGGAAAATTAGTAGAATAACTTACCAAAGTCACATAACTTCAAAATATCTTTGTGGCTTATTAAGAGATTTTCTGGTTTGATATCTGGAATGTTAAAATAATGGAAAAAAGTTGGGAAAATTGTTAATTCCCATTTATAGTATTCAGCTTGTTAAACATGGTTAATAACTATAATAAAATTGCAGCTATTCATTCACTGATAGTAAACAGTAGACAGTAGCTGGTAAAACTAGATTTCAATTCATTCTGTCTTTTGTCATTTAGTGAATACGTAAAATACACTTCTAAATTTTTCTTTTGAAGAATTCTCAGTTGAAAGTGTTTAAGAACAGAGTTTGCGGAAGTATCATCTATCTGGATGAACACAAACCTACACATGCGTGGAGGGGTATCATCTAACTACCGGTTTTATTTGTATAAATATGGCTCTTTTCAAACGGACGCCCCCCCTTCGGCCACGTGTGCGTGTGTGGTCTGTTCGAATGCCACGGTGGGGCAGGGGGGGATGGGTAGGCATCCATGGAAACACCATGGCTGGTGGGTGGGGGTGTGCGTGTGAAGGTGCATAACACCCGTTTCCACCCACCTCCACCTGTCACCCACGCATGGAGCAACAGGCGTCAAATGCTGCATGCTCCATGTGTAGGGATAGGTGGAAGTTGGTGGAGGTCTGTGGGAATGTGCCCTCATGCACCGCCAACCCACCGCACCACCCATCTATCCCACACACGCACCCGCTTGAAAAGGGCCTATGTTGTGTGTACACTAAATATTTGTAGGCTTCAAGTAGCACTGCTGGGCTCCTAAAGCTGCTTTTCCTGAAATGTTTTTCTTACTTTCATTAGCTTAAACATACTTTATTTATTTTAAATAAGGTAAAATTATCCATCTAGTACCAGGAGCTTTGATACAGTAACTACATTTTACGGTGTAATTAAGAAAAACATTCTACCCTGTATTTTGATTAAATTTCAATTATAAGTTACTTTGAATTCCATCTACATTATATTATTGAAGCTGTCAATTAAAAATAAATAAACCCAGTGAAGCCACACAACAAAATACGTTTACATAAAGCAAAATATAATACAATTTAAAAGACATATTTCACAACATTTAAATATTATGAGCAGGGGCAAAAGATTAGAGTATATATACAGATTTCTACTAAGAGTTAATTTCATTTTGGAAATTACACACTCACCTCTATGGACAATGTCATTCTTGTGACACCAATGAATTGCTTTGATCAGCTGGTAGATATAGCTTTTTACTTTTTCAGGTGGTACTCCATTTGGCATTTCTTCTAGCAATTCAAGCATATTCTAAACATTAAATATATAGATACTGATTGAGAATAGCTTAACCCAGAAAATGATTAACACATTCTACAGTAATACAATTACACATGCTGGAGGAAAAACAGTAGTTTAGCATCCCAAAGCCATATTTTAACTATAAACATATTATGGCCTGATCTCAGTCTAAAGAAAGACCTAATGAATGTCATTTTCCTTAATGATTAATAAAAAAATCTCTCTTTAAAAGAACACCGCTTGTGACATTAAATAATTAACAAGCTATTTGGAGAAATCTTTCACCCTCACTCTTCAAACCACCAGAACGAGTTCATGTTTTAGTTGTAAATAATTGTTTCCTCTGTTTAACATGGCATGAAAAGCTTCCCAATGGTAAGCATTTCACTCGACACTCAGCTATGCCATAGTTGAGGTGGGAAACCTTTTCATTTCTATGGGCTACTTTGAAAATTAGTACATGCTCTGCAGGAGTAGGAATGGATTGTAGGGATGTTTTGGGGTGTATCCAGATGGCAAAAAGAAAGGCAAGGTCTGGATCATGATATACTATTGTGTATATGTGTATCAGTGTTTTCAAGGGAACACTGTATCCTGAATTCTAGACTAGTAAATAATTTTTTTAAAAACTAGTTTTCAAAAGTTATGTACTGCTGCATATTAGAATTAATTTGAGATTTTTTTCCTCAACATTACAATCTATTTCTATGAAACAACCTGCAAACCCACAATATTTCATAAGCATGGCAAATCCATATGAAGGGAAAACCTTAACAACATTATGGCCATTATAACACTACAATGACTTAATTATGCTGTATTGTACCATAAGATACTACAGATCGGGATACGACAGTACCTTCTAGTTTTATAAATGTGAACCAAAATAGCAGTATCATCAAGCAGGTGAACCAATAATCCTATATGGTTAATGACAACATTAACTAAGGGGATGATGAATAAAGCAGATTAATTAAAATCGGATTTAGCCAAATCTGGGTTTTAGTACAGCAGAGATAAGATGCTTTAAAGGACAAAGGATGCTTACCGACTAGTACAAAAGCTGAACAAAATTTTCTTTAATTCCTCTTCTCTTCGTTTAAAACAATTACCTTGATGTTTACATTACCATTAAATATATTTTTAGGGGGCTGTAGAATTTATTTGTACCACATGTAGTATTATGAAATTTAGATTTATAAACTGCAAAGTATATATATGATAATGAGGGTGTAACAACAACAACAACAACAACAACAACGATGTCATATCAAAGTTATAGATAGATGGTGGGTATCCTGACATAACTTTGTTATAATTATGAACAGTGGGTCAAAAAAAATGCATTTCCTTCTTAACACTGTAGAAAAATGCTAACCACACAATTAACCATGAGTAAGTCCCATTGATCTCTATGTATCTTACTCATGAGTAAGTGTGCTTAGGATTGTGGTCAAATAGTTTTAAAAGATAACTAAGCAATTGAAATATGAATCTCTTACACTTGTCTTTTATAATACTCCTATATGCCAACTTCACTGACAAACTAACATACCTTGCATAAAGGCATTTCATACTTGGGTAACCTTCAGAACACCACACTGATCGTAACAAGCAGAGGTGGATTAAAATAGGGATTTAGGACTTCATGTTAGGGCTAGAAAGAGCCTAATGCAGTATGAATTGGTAGTGCACAGAAAACATAAAAAGCAAATGATACAAGGTGAAAACAAAACGAGACAATAGCCTCAAATGAGAGATTAGCTGACATTAGCCCACAGCGTTTATTAGGTGTTCGACAGATATTCATTCCCACCAGACGAGAGGCCACCCCCACTCTGAGCATCATCTTGGAGGATGTGGAGCCCACTGTGTGAGTGCATGCTGGCTAATGCACCTACGGAGCTGCTTCTCATCTATTGCGGTACGTGCAGCATACAGGTCTGCTAGGACCATACAGATTCCCGGGTGCAGTGCCTAGGCCTGAAATTATACATCATGGAGAATGCTGTTTCCATTGGCAGGTCATTCGCCTTCATTCACATGACACAGAAACCTACCAGCTTTTTTGCTGTTTTTACCTTTGTTGTTATTTTTTTTACAAGTTGAACCGAGCCGCTACGGGACCAGTCCCAAGCCCCATGTGCCAGAGTTCGCCGCAGCTGAGTCATGAGAGGAGAGGTGGTGGGCTGTGTGTGGTGCCTCCCTGTCTATTGAGTCCGTCTGCTGAACCATGTAAGCGGCGGCTGCGCGGGAGCTGCATGGAGCGAACTCAGCATGCTCTAGCATGCTACTGTCTCAAACACCCACAGCATGGCTGATCCTAGGGCCATCTCGCCCTAGACCCTTTGCTACATTATTACTACCACCTGATACAAAGGAACCATGCAGTGGAGTGATAGAAAATCTCATGTTTACTCATCAAACAGCAGATACTGAGAAGGAACACACTGTCTATAGGAAGGATAATTCAACTGAGGACATACAAATAGTTGTGTTTTATTTCTGTCCGAGGACAGCAATGAGGGGTTAGGAAACAGAACTATAGACTAGGAACTTTCTTGTGAAGGTGGAAGAGGGCTAGTTCCTCTGGGAATTATAAGCAGTGCTATCAGAGAAGCCAAGGATGCTGCAGCTCTTAACCTGACTGCTCTGAAAACCACTATGTAGGGGACTCAGCACCCATACCTGGCTAAGATCCAAAGACCAGGAAGTTTCTCCTCCTCTGTTTGTGTTACAGTAGGGCAGGCAAAGAAGAATAGGCAGGAGAATCATGGTGGGGCTGGGCCTGGAATAACGGTGAGCTCCCTCCTTTCCTGGCATGGTCTAGGATTTTTTTTTTTTTAAAAAGGGCACAAAAGGTGTGCTAAATCCTGTCACCCCAAAAGTCAAGAACATTTCACAGCTCAGGTAAGCATAAAGAGCTTACTGGACAGACAATGAGAGAAGGGGTGATAAGACACAAAAAATCCACTGTAAATCAGAGTTCATTCACACAATCCACAGACAATAAGAGAGGGAATATTGAAGTGACCCTGTGCTGCCTTTCTCTGCTGTCAGCAGGCTGTGTGAAGGGGATGTAAATGGGTTCTTTCATGCCACAAAGGCTGCGCACTATGTTCCCTCTTATAGTTGGAATGGTTATCTGGGCGGATATCTGGATATGGCAGATTTGCAAGATCCAAACCTCCATGGATCTGTGCATCTGTGGTGTGTGCACTTTACCTGTGTTTAAAGCTCCCTATGGGTGGCATCTGCAGTCTGCTATGGCTCAGGCCAACCTCCCTGGACACGTGTGTGGGTTTCCTGAGGGGATGAAAAGGCTCCCGCAAGAAGCCTATACATACCCAGAAGAGCATGTCTGAGCTTCTGTAGAATCAAAGAGGCCCACAACCCAAACTGGAAGTAGCACAGGGAGGCTAACGTGGGCCCCAACAGGCCCAGCCATGGAAAACCACTTCACCCGCCACTCCCATAGAGCTTTAAACTCCAGTCAGGCCTCCTGCATTGTCCCCTGTGCCTTCCTAACTTATTTTCTCTCAGATTGTAAGCCCTAGGGGCAGGGACCGTGTCTGTTTTATTACTTTGTAAAGTGTCAGGTACACTGCTGGCACTATATAAATGTTTGTTAATAATAATAATAATAATTTTAAACTGCCAGCTAATCTGATGTTATACAAATAGTTATTGGTAAACTGATGGATTAACCAATGGTTTTTGCATGCACCTTTCTCTGACGCAGAAGCCAGGAATTAAGGGAGATAATTCAAGTCTCCCTTTACCTTAACTGAAAAATACAAAGAAAGGAATTCTTCATTTTCTCCGTGAGCTCTGCTAGTGCCATAGAGGAGTTTAGATACAATGAGAAGCCTAATCTTTATTCTGAGGCTTTCAAGAAAGCAAAAAAGTCTAAGGGCGTTTTTACACAAAATGCATACACACAAATTTCCCAGTAAATGTGACAGTTACCTGCTTCTGTAAATGTCTCTTGTGGCAGTTGTCTGGGAAAACTCCTGGATTAAACCTCGATATCGAGGTTTTACTGATCCACATTTTAAGTTTCCCATGAGCTCTCCCTAGCTCCTCTAACAGCTGATGAGGGGAGGGGCTCCCAGAACGCATGTGCTCTCCACAGGCTATCCCAATAAACAACTAAAGGGGGGGGGCGGGAGAGAGAGAGAGCAGTGCATGGGCTCTCCCCAGCTATCCCAACAGCTGATCTGAGGGAAGGGGCTCTGAGCAGCGCATGGGCTCTCCCCAGCTGCTTTGACAAACAGCTGATTGGGGGGGGGGGCAGAACAGCTTGCCTGCTGTCCCTGGCTGCCCTGTCAAAGAGCTGATGGGAGAGGGGAGGGGGCTTGAATCAGTCTGCACTGTCCCTGGATGCCCTGACAAACAGCTATTTGTCAGAGCAGCCAGTGGGAGCACTTGCGTTTTCTACTGGGTACTATTGTTCCTTTTCATAAGCCTCCTGGGAAGAGAGACCCCCCATTAAAAAAAAAAAAAAGATTAGTAAGAAATGCCCAGGCTATAATATCTGATGTGTGCTATTATAATCTGCTTTTATTTGTTCAAAATAGTTGAGAGTTGGATTTAATTTTTTTTAAACAAACAAACATTTGACAGAGTTCTCCTCAGACCACAATGGTAGATGATAAAGGCAAAAATCTGTCCTGGACCTGTCTTCCAAAGATTAGATTTTGTGTGAAAGAATGCTAAGATAAGATTTAAGATGTGCAGGAGAAAGAGAAGGAGAAATAAGTGACAGTTCTATGAAGGCAAGCTGTCCCTGGAAGAAAAAACAACATAACAATCCAAGATTCCTTAAATAAGATATTACTGGACAACTAGCCAAATGAAAACTGAATTAGCTGAAGAGATTTGGGGGAATTTCTGTCCCTCTGAAATGATACATTTGTATTATATTATTTATATATAAAATGCTCCTGTGTCACCCTGCCTTTTTTTTTTTTTAAAAAAAGGAAATTTACTAACAGTACTTTTGACATTTCCTTACCAGAACAACAGATTAGTCCTGTACAATCTGTTCATATTTTATTACCGGTTCTTTTTAGCTCTTAGTTCCCTGCTGGTAGATAAGAATACCTTCATTTTTAAAGCTCAGGACTTGCTGTTCGTAAGTTTTGTTTTTGTTCCAAAAAAGGTGGTGCAAACTCAACGTACCTTCTCCACATATTCAAACACTAAGTATAATTTTCCTCTTCTTCTGAAGGCTTCCTTCAGCTCCACTATATTTTCCTGCTTCAAAGTGCGAAGCATTTTAAGCTCTCGCAAAGTTGTTTCTTTGACTTCTTCATTTTCTAAAAGATAAACAAAGATAAGTTTGGTACAATAAACCTAGCAACAAGCAAAGATAATATTTTTTAAAAATCCATATTACACAACACTTTGCCTTTTCTTTATTGTTGAAGCCTTACGTAGGAAAATCTTTTGCAACCAATTCTCAAGCTGTTCAGCACTGGTGCTAGACCTTAGCAATGGCAAATCCCACTGCAATGTAAGACACCTGTACTCGCACCAGACTGTTTGGGAACCATGATACCCAGCTCCTTAAATGGGTACACTCCACTGGAATGAAAAATAATCTAAAGCTCTAATAAATAATAATAATAAAAAAAGAACAGCTTCACAGAGATTTATGACACTAAAACACTGGCATCCCCAGATGCTTGTTCCATAAACTCCACTAACACCAGAACACATATAATATTTGAGAGATCTGGGTACTAAATATATCTCCCAACTTACATAGAAAATGACAGAATTTAAAATATTTTAAAATATATGTCTTCGCCTAGAAAGCCCTTCACAACCTTGCTCCCCCCTACCTCTCTGCCCTGATCTTCCTCCGAACTCCTGTTTGAGCACTCCGCTCCTTTTCCATCCCCTCCCTCACCCTCCCACGCCTCCCCTGCTCCCCCAACCGCTTTCGTCCCTTCTCCCTCGCTGCCCTGCACGCCTGGAACTCCCTCCCTGCCCTCGTCTGCCTTGCCCCCAGCCTCCACACCTTCAAGTTCCTCCTCAAAACCCACCTCTTCCATTCCGCCCTTCCTAACTCCTGCTAATCATCTCCACCCAGGATTATCCCCCACCTGTTATCTGCAAACTCCCCATTTACTGGAACCAAGCCAAGAATGTGTACCTAATTTCTCACATCCTCATAAATGTTGCATCCCTTGTCCCTCCCTCTGTTCCCCCTTCCCTGTCTCCCCTCCCCCTGTCTTTAGATTGTAAGCTCCCAGGCAGGGACCATGTCTATCTTATTCTCTGTAAAGCGCCAGGTACATTGCTGGCATTATATAAATAATAATAATAATATTGATAACTATTTTAAAAAAAGAACAGCAGCAAATCTGATTCCCTGTTTTACCTATCTTACAAAACTTTATTATTTAAACTGGGGTTCCCCTCCATCAGAATTATGAAGACATTATACAGACGAGGTGTAATTTGATATTCACCCTTCCCAGTTTCTTAGGTGTCTGACCAGTGGTATAAAATATGCATTTGTATTTTTAAAAAGTCTTATCCTCAAACATCTGAAGGTTCTTCATGAAGTGTGTGTCCTTTCTATGTAATATCGGTTAACCAAGTGGCAATTAATTGGCACATAGCACAACACTTGCGAGATGGGACATTTTTGGCCAATCACATAAGCGTCAACATCTTCTGACTTTGAGAAGTACCATGCAGTTTGTAGTGGCCGTGATGAGCATAGAAGAATAGACTCAACTACTGATTTAAGATCTCAACACCTTTAATTCAGGGGCTGTACTGTACAAATACACAGTTCAGCCACTGTTATTTCAATTAAATCTTAGATAACTACTTTTAGACTGTGGGCAAGAACCACCATTTTTTATCTGCACAAATCAGCACAGCAAGGTCCCAAGTTGGTCGGCCATTACCTGCTGCCATAGTACAATATTAAGTAAATAAGCCACTGCACTCCATAAAGTAGATATCTAGAAATACAGCTCCTGAAACCACTAGCATTTTTAAAAGGGCAGGATTTGGCTTTTCGATTCAGAAGATACAGGTCATCATCCAATTAGTGGTATTCTAATCAACCACCAAGCTGGGATGTATAGGGAGAAGATTTGTAGCACGAATTCAGCCANTTTTTTTTAAAGGGGGGAAAAAGGACAAAGAAAAGGCAAAAGCAAAGAGGAAATTTAAAACAACCAGCAGATCAGAAAAAAGGTTATGATTAAAATACAGAACAGAAGCAATTTAGAGCAATTAAAATCATTTTGTTTTTAAAGCGCTGTGCTTGTTGGCATAAATCACTCTGATTACACATTTTCCACTTTCACCAAATACAATCTTCCATATTGTACTTTGCTTGCAAATATCAATAGCAATATATTACAACATTAAAAACCAATTGAAGTCCACTCCCTTTCTAACAGACTACTGTATTAGTGAGACTCCTATGCTGCACACTAAAATAGACTACACATTTTTATCATCACATATTCACTGGAGCGGCTGAAAACAATTTCTAGCAAGTTTTAATAGCAGTCATCAGTTATGCAAATTGATATGATGGAGTTTGTTCTGTAATTTGTAACCAACAGTGACATTAAAAAAAACCAAAATAAACAAAACAAAAAAACCGTAAGCATGTGTTCTGCAAGCCTGAAGTCTGCTTACAATAAGCACTCTGTGGTAGGCTTATCACATCACAATGCATCTTCAATACCTCTAGTCCTGAATTAGAACTCTGGGTAATTTCAGACATTACGAAAATACCTTTCACCACAGTGAACCCCAGTGGATTCCCTGTGGTGGTGGTGTTTCCGTGAACGTCTGTTTGGTCCCAGCCAGAGGTTCACCACGGTAAACCTCTGGCCAGGATCAAGCTTGACCACGGTTCTCTACCTTCGGCCGGCCGGAGGTAGAGAACCATGGTTAGAGTGGCCACGATCCGGGATGGGTCAAAAGTAACATATGTTACCTTTGGCCCATCCCGGATCATGGCCCCGCCCATCTCCCTGAGGGCGGTCGGTCGGGGGAGCATGGGGCTGCGCGCGGCTGCACGTTGCACCGCACAACCCTGCCCACTCCCCGATTCCTGTTAGCAATCAGGCTGGCACGTCTAAAGGACAGACAGCCTTATCACGGACCAGGAGCCGAGATGGATCCCAGTCCAGCATATCAGGCCTCCAGGCCCATCACGTCTGAAATTACCCTCTGAAATATTGTAGTAACTGATTTATCACAATCATCAGAAACAATTTCATCCAGTATTTCTTGCTGTGGGTGTGAAACAGGATTCTTATTAGTTACATCATTTAAATGTCTGAATAACTATCCTGAAAGAAGTTTACTCTGGATTAAATGACAGAGATGAATCTGGTTTTATTTCATCTGCTTTGCCTAAAAATTACTTTGCTAATAACCAATTGAATCTCCATGATCATACACGATTTAACAGGTGTTGTGTTTGTGTATATGTCTGTCTGTCTGTCTCTCTCTCTCTATATATATATATATTAGACACATATGCACACACAGAAAATAATCTAATGGCCAACAATTTTACAATGACATATTTTAGACTAAATAGAGCCATTAAACTTAAGTCAGAGAAAGCGACAATACATTCCTCAGGAAGACCCTACTGATAGAATTAGGGCTCTATGGAACACAAGTTTTCTTCTTTGAAAAGAAAGGCAGACCTTACCTTCCCCGAGAGCCGTAGACTCATAGGGAATAAACTAGCTCATTGAAAGCTCTCCTACCTCTCTGCGCTACCTCCAGTCCGTAAACTTTGCTCCTCCTCTGTCCCCTTTCTTGCCCTCCCACGCTCCCCTAACTGCCTTCGTCCCTTCTCCCTAGCTGCCCCCCCACCTGGATCTCCCTCCCTGCCCA
>QEPC01001478.1:2959964-2971530 GCA_003113815.1 Sphenodon punctatus | reverse complement strand
TAGGTTGTGGAATTTACTGCCAGGGGAGGTGGTCAAAGCCAGCAGTATAGCTGAGTTTAAAAGAGGTTTGGACAAGTTTCTGGAAGATAGTTCCATTAGCAGCTATCAGCCAGATAGGACTGGGGAACAAAACCCTTTACTGTCGGGAGCCTGGTGATGACCCACAGGGAATGGATAGCATGGTGACCTGTTGGGTGCTTCTCCCAGGCCTCCGTGACTGGCCACTGTTGGAGACAGGATGCTGGGCTCCATGGACCGTTGGTCTGACCCAGTATGGCACTTATGTTCTTATGTACACGAGGAACAGGGGTAGGAGACATAGAAAGTCTAGTGCATCTGAACATATTATGCGAGGCAGGCATGGAAGGTGAACGTTTCTCTTCAACTCAGAGGATGAAAGATGGTGGGCTTCATTGAGTCTCTTAGCAGATCAAAAACCTTTGACAGCACAGACTCTAAAACATATATTAGCCCAGCTAAAAATTCTGACTGACATTGTGGAAGAGAAAACAAAATTTGAAACTTTACCAAGGGCAGCTCGGAATTTAAGACTGCCAGCCTCTAAGGGATGCCAGAACAAATTCTGTTAGGCAAAGCAGCGGACCGCTCAGGCCATGTTTTTTGCTTTCAAGGAATGAGATAGCCCTTACTATCCTTCCCTCCTTTAACGGAGTCATCCCAATGTGGGATACTCCATCCCAGGTTGGCAGGCATCTGTGGGCTGTGACCAATATTTGTTGTTAATCCTGATATAAGAGCTATGTTTATCCCCTAATTTACATTAATGGGTGATAGTTTTCAACAGACCTGCTCTGATAAGACAGCTATTTCGGGCCAATAAGCTCCTCAGGGCTTGGGGGATATGTCTGGCTAAGATATTTTCATTTTCAGATTCAGTCTCCCTGGTAGGTGAGGCAGAGTTAGGTAGAGGCACCCAGGATGCTGATATAAGAAGGTGGATAAAGCAAGGAACATGGAATGGAGGGTGATAGGTTGCCCTTTTAATGATGACCTCTACCATAATGAACTGGGGGGAGTAATAGAAGGAGACCAGATAACACCTTTTATAGATCTTGAAACTATGAAAGTAGGGGGGGGGGCAGAAATCAAGGTTTGGGTGGGCAAGCATTCTTACAAGGAAAGATCACTGAAGAGGTTCCAGATATGGAATTTGGAAGGGGAGATGGAGTAGAGAGAGCTGGGTCTTGTAACTATCAAAATGATGGTCTACAGCAGCGCACCCAATCCGTTCAGTGAGGCTGGAGGCACGGAAGCTGGGATCGGTAAGGCCTATTGCCCCTGGGGAGGCAATAGCTCAAGTGGTAAGAGCGTGTGCTTTGCATGTATAAAGGTCCCAGCTTCAATCCCCGACATCTCCTCTTCAGGATTCCTGGTAGCATGCCTGGGGGAGGCCTCTGCTGAGGGTTTGGAGGGGTCTCAGGTAGCACGCCGGGATAGCCTCTGCCAGAGACCCTGGAAGAGCCGGATTTGGATCTGAATTTGAAACCCCTGCTGCCATGTCAGGTTGTGGCAATACTGAGCTAAGATGGACCATTGGTCTGACTCAGTTAGGCAGTTAAGTTTTAGTTTAATGCATTTCTATGTATTTGGAGTTTATTTATTTATTACAAAAACTTGTATCCCGCAACCTCCTGCACTTCGGCAGCTCGGGGCAACGCACAGCATAAAACATAGTAATAAAACCAACTAAAACTACAATATATAAAAACTACAATATATCACACACACACCCACCTTCCCCACCCCTCCCTGAAGGCCTGGCGGAACAACCAGGTCTTACAACATCTACGGAAAGAGGGAAGGTCAGGGGACAGACGGGCCTCCAACAGGAGGGAATTCCACAGCCGAGGTGCGGCCACCAAGAACACCCTCTCTGCCGTTGCCACCTGGCATACCCGGGGGACTTCAAGTCGAGCCNCCAGCGCCACCTCCGAGGCCAACTCTGCTAGAGCGGTAAGGGATGCTGCTGGCCAGGAAGGGGCCCAATATACCAGCAGCACCCTGGTATACCAGCAGTTACATTATGACCACGTAAGCCCATCCTCAAGTCACTACACTGGATCTCCATTTGTTTCTGTATAAAGTCCAACCGTCTTCTACTTACCTATTAGCATCTTCATTCTGCACTACCCCTCCCCCTTCTTGTGACCTCCATTCATCAGGCAAGATGCTCTCATTTGCACCCTTCTCTTCTGTTGCCAACTCCCAACTCCATGCCTTTCACCTTGCTGCACCATATGCTTGGAACATTCTTCCCAAGACCGTGTGCCTGGCTCCCTACATATCCATATTCAAGTCCAGTCTAAAAGCTCACCTTTAAATCATGATCCCTATCATGATCTTAGATGGAATAAATCAATTACTGAATAAGCTGCACCCCGGAGTCCATGATTCATCTATTGCCTTGGTTTTAACTGATTGTGTCCATGTCTTATCTAGATTGTAAGCTTCTTGGAGCAGGGACTGTCTTTTATGTTATGTGTATTTGTTTGTACAACACTGCATACGACTAGTAACGCTTTAAAAATGATAAGTAGTAGTATTTATTTATTTATCCTATTTATATGCTGCTCTTCCCACAAGGTTCAAGGCAGCTCACAATCCACAAAAAAACAGTAACATTCAATAAACACTCACATCTCCCCCTGCTCCCCCACCTCCATAGTCCTATCCAAAAACCCACCTATGCCCTATTTATCCCTGCCTGCCAAATGCCCTTTCAAATAAAAAAGTTTTGCACCGCTTCCAGAAGATCCCCAGGAGGTTTGCTTGAACCCGAGCCTGGGCAAGGGATTTCCACAAAATGGGGGCAGAAACAGAGAATGCCTTCTTGCGCACACCCGCCCCATGGACAACGGTAACGAACAGAATCTGTAGGAGGGCGCCCCCAGCCGTCTGTAGGGGCCGGAAAGGGGCTTCGTACGATAGGCGGTCTTTCAGTTATTTGGGAGGGAACCAAACTGTTTAGGGTAGAAGAGTAGTAGTATCTTATTCAAAGATTAGATTAGATTTAGGTTTCTTAAAAACCAAAAAAGTTGAGCCACTAGCTAAATGAAAAAGGTAAAATAAATTTATTTTTAACTTCTATGAAGCTCCAAACTTGCTGGTCTAGCTTGATGTCAGGATTGGCATAAAATCCTTGAAAAAGAAAGACATTTGTCCTATTTTGTTCTTTCAAAGAACAGTTATTTATAAACACAACAAATTTCTAATTTCATTTCAAGGACAGAGTAATCAGTCTTGTTAAAGTACCAATTAGGTACTTCCAATAGTATAGAGAAAATAAAGAAAAGAATTTAACTGTAATTCTAGACAGCTCATATCCAACCTGCTCCCTATCTTCTGCCCTCATTTCCTGCTACGCTCCCACCCAGAGACTTCACTTCTCCACCATCCTCCCCAAAGTCTCCTACTCCCTAAAAAATTTTCATCTCTTCTCCCATGTGGGTCCCTTATGCCTGGAACTTCCTCCCTAAAACACAAACACCTCCCCCTTACCTCATAGATCTCATATCTCACATCTCCTCACCGCATGTCTCCTTATCCTGTCTTACCTTTCAGGATTCCCCTCCTCCCCATGTCGCTAAACTAAGCACATGCACCTGGAACTTTTCAAATTCCTGAATGTTTCTCTGTCTTTCTGTATGTGCATTTCTCACTCTCCCTCGTCTTCCCTTCCTTATTCATCCTAGATTATAAGCAGGGCCAGGGGGCAGGGACTCGTCTCTAATCACAACTATTCAGTGCCAGGCATATTGCTAGTGCTTTATAAACAAACAACACACAAAACAGCAACCACCACCAAAATTAACAAACAAGGCTGTAAACATTCACTCATCTGCTTGCCTCTGGCAAGTGTTTTGTTTGAAGAACAACAAAGGGGGCTATACAGAAGCAAAAGCCACTATTAATAAAGAAAAAAAAGAAAAAGAAAAAAGATAAAAGAACAAATGCGTATGCGTGAGATATTGTTTATTTGAGATATGAATGTGTTTGCCATTGTAATTTCAGACTTCGGTTTAAGAAGTGACTGCGAAATGTAATAGGGATAAAGGAATTGTGAAATACCGCTGAATAAGTCACGTATGAGGCGAAACGCTGGGCTTTTGAAGCATTGATGAACTATTCCTGCTATCCCACCTGTATGATTAATTAGTATATCTGGGGTTTTGAATTATTGTTGGATTATATCTGCTATCCTGTTTGAAGGATTTATCATTACTTTTGGAGAAATGTCTATGCATTGATTATGAATGTGAACATTGCCATTAATTGATAGTAAATTGCTTATATAATGGACTACTGAAGCATTATTTATTTCTGTGAAGTATTTTGTTTGAGCCAGCATGTGGATTTCTGTAGCCCTGCACCAGCTCTCACCCTGCAGCTCTCACCCGTCTGGTGAGTAGTTTTTTGTGCTTGGCTAGTGAACTTTTACAGCCCTAACATTGTTCATGTTATTAAATTAACATGCAGCTAAAATGAATCGATAGTACAACCTAGGTTCAACACTGGCTACATAAAATGGAGGGTTGATCTTTAAAGTGACTTAAATAAGGGAGTAGGTTGTATATGAAAGGAGGGACAAGATTAGGAATAGAGATATCAAAGATAAAATATTTTAACACAATGCAACACTCCCATTAATCTTAGTAGAAACTATGCTACTAATACTCCATGGATTGCACTATGGTATGAAGACAAGCCATGACAGGTTTTAGTGGACAATTATTTAATAACTTGGATTTGTTGCACCATAAGTCTGTAGGCCAAGCAGTAAAGAACTATTTAAATTTCTGGTATCAAAGCAAAACCAGAAGTACGATCGCTATAAACAAATTCTTCAAACACATACTTCACAAGAAATAAAAACTGCAAACAAGTCAGCAATGTATTGGTCCCTATACAATACCCATACTGAGTCAGTGTTGCCTTTCACATAGTCACAAACTAATAATAAAAAACATTTATTTAATTAATTACTGTTTTCTTTTCTTTCTTTTTTTTTTTTAAAAAAGAACTTTGTTCAAACAACTGACTTGGCAGTTTTTCTGAAACCAAGTCTGTTTCTTATTTCCTGAGCTGCAAATATATTACTGCATTTTAAGACAATAAAATACGGAGCTTTAATCTAGTGATACCTCAAATCAAAAATCTGAAGCAAGTCTCAGATTCAACTGTTCTCTCACTTGCAGAAGCACATCGAGATCAGTGGCAAATAAAACATGGACCATCTTTGGTCCTATTCAGGATGAAGATTACAGAGACCTGGCTGGATGAGGTTTCTGGGCCTATATTGTCCCAGATGGTGCAAGCTGGGTGTACTCAGTGCAGCACCAACATAGGATTGTGGGTCAAGGGGTGACGTGGAAGTGATCTGCAAAGATATCTTGGCTTTTCAAAGTTATCCAGTGCTTAGCTCAGCCAATATAGTGTGTGTCTACCTGGTGCTGGATTTGGCCAGGGATATATTAGGGATTTTGCTGGTCTACCAACCACTCTGCTGCACAGAAGACACCCTGACTGAACTGGCTAAGTTGGTCTGAGAAGTGGTCTTGAAGTCACCCAGACTTGTAGTCTTGGGTGACTTCAACATACATGTGGAGACTAACCTTTTGGGACACGGATTTCATGGCCCGCATGACAGTCACGGGTCTATCCCACATAATATTTGGCCCAATTCATGGAGGCGGGACACACATTGGATTGGATGTTTTGCAGCGGCCTGGAAATGGGGGTTCCAGTCCTTGGGAGTGTTGTTACAACACTGTTGTCTTGATTGGACCATTACCTTCTGAAGATTAATTCCTGCCCTCCAATGCTCTCATTGGTTGATAATCTATGCCTGGAGGTTGACAAAGAAAACCATGCCCTGTTTATCTTATTAGACATCTGAGCGGCCTTTGATACAGTTGATCAAAAGGTGTTGTTGAAATGACTGTAGGAACTGGTAGGAGTGCACGGGACTGCTCGAATGGTTCCATTTGTTCCTGTCAGAGAGATCCCAGCAGGTGGTGATGAGAGACTGCTCGTCGTCCCCCCTGGACCTCACCTGTGGTGTCTCTTGCAGGGTTTCGTCTCATCTCCCTTTTGTTCAATGTGTATCTGAGGCTGCTGGGCGAGATCATTCGGAGGTTTGAAGTGTCATCAGTATGCTGATAACACCCAACTCTACCATCGAACCTAGGTTCCCCAGTCTCGGTGCTTACTAAATGCCCGGCTGCTGTTGGGGACTGGATGAGGGAGAGCTGACTGAATCTGAATCTAAATAAGATTGGATTTTTTATTATTAATTATTATTATTATTAATTATTATTATTATAGTGCCGGCAGTGTACCTGGCACGTACAGTCAAAAGTTACAGACAGGTCCCTGCTCCAGGAGGCTTGCAATCTGAGAGAGACAAGCGAGGGGGAGACAAGGGAGANTGTTTGCCATTGTAATTTCAGACTTCGGTTTAAGAAGTGACTGCGAAATGTAATAGGGATAAAGGAATTGTGAAATACCGCTGAATAAGTCACGTATGAGGCGAAACGCTGGGCTTTTGAAGCATTGATGAACTATTCCTGCTATCCCACCTGTATGATTAATTAATATATCTGGGATTTTGAATTATTGTTGGATTATATCTGCTATCCTGTTTGAAGGATTTATCATTACTTTTGGAGAAATGTCTATGCATTGATTATGAATGTGAACATTGCCATTAATTGATAGTAAATTGCTTATATAATGGACTACTGAAGCATTATTTATTTCTGTGAAGTATTTTGTTTGAGCCAGCATGTGGATTTCTGTAGCCCTGCACCAGCTCTCACCCTGCAGCTCTCACCCGTCTGGTGAGTAGTTTTTTGTGCTTGGCTAGTGAACTTTTACAGCCCTAACATTGTTCATGTTATTAAATTAACATGCAGCTAAAATGAATCGATAGTACAACCTAGGTTCAACACTGGCTACATAAAATAGAGGGTTGATCTTTAAAGTGACTTAAATAAGGGAGTAGGTTGTATATGAAAGGAGGGACAAGATTAGGAATAGAGATATCAAAGATAAAATATTTTAACACAATGCAACACTCCCATTAATCTTAGTAGAAACTATGCTACTAATACTCCATGGATTGCACTATGGTATGAAGACAAGCCATGACAGGTTTTAGTGGACAATTATTTAATAACTTGGATTTGTTGAACCATAAGTCTGTAGGCCAAGCAGTAAAGAACTATTTAAATTTCTGGTATCAAAGCAAAACCAGAAGTACGATCGCTATAAACAAATTCTTCAAACACATACTTCACAAGAAATAAAAACTGCAAACAAGTCAGCAATGTATTGGTCCCTATACAATACCCATACTGAGTCAGTGTTGCCTTTCACATAGTCACAAACTAATAATAAAAAACATTTATTTAATTAATTACTGTTTTCTTTTCTTTCTTTTTTTTTTTTAAAAAAGAACTTTGTTCAAACAACTGACTTGGCAGTTTTTCTGAAACCAAGTCTGTTTCTTATTTCCTGAGCTGCAAATATATTACTGCATTTTAAGACAATAAAATACGGAGCTTTAATCTAGTGATACCTCAAATCAAAAATCTGAAGCAAGTCTCAGATTCAACTGTTCTCTCACTTGCAGAAGCACATCGAGATCAGTGGCAAATAAAACATGGACCATCTTTGGTCCTATTCAGGATGAAGATTACAGAGACCTGGCTGGATGAGGTTTCTGGGCCTATATTGTCCCAGATGGTGCAAGCTGGGTGTACTCAGTGCAGCACCAACATAGGATTGTGGGTCAAGGGGTGACGTGGAAGTGATCTGCAAAGATATCTTGGCTTTTCAAAGTTATCCAGTGCTTAGCTCAGCCAATATAGTGTGTGTCTACCTGGTGCTGGATTTGGCCAGGGATATATTAGGGATTTTGCTGGTCTACCAACCACTCTGCTGCACAGAAGACACCCTGACTGAACTGGCTAAGTTGGTCTGAGAAGTGGTCTTGAAGTCACCCAGACTTGTAGTCTTGGGTGACTTCAACATACATGTGGAGACTAACCTTTTGGGACACGGATTTCATGGCCCGCATGACAGTCACGGGTCTATCCCACATAATATTTGGCCCAATTCATGGAGGCGGGACACACATTGGATTGGATGTTTTGCAGCGGCCTGGAAATGGGGGTTCCAGTCCTTGGGAGTGTTGTTACAACACTGTTGTCTTGATTGGACCATTACCTTCTGAAGATTAATTCCTGCCCTCCAATGCTCTCATTGGTTGATAATCTATGCCTGGAGGTTGACAAAGAAAACCATGCCCTGTTTATCTTATTAGACATCTGAGCGGCCTTTGATACAGTTGATCAAAAGGTGTTGTTGAAATGACTGTAGGAACTGGTAGGAGTGCACGGGACTGCTCGAATGGTTCCATTTGTTCCTGTCAGAGAGATCCCAGCAGGTGGTGATGAGAGACTGCTCGTCGTCCCCCCTGGACCTCACCTGTGGTGTCTCTTGCAGGGTTTCGTCTCATCTCCCTTTTGTTCAATGTGTATCTGAGGCTGCTGGGCGAGATCATTCGGAGGTTTGAAGTGTCATCAGTATGCTGATAACACCCAACTCTACCATCGAACCTAGGTTCCCCAGTCTCGGTGCTTACTAAATGCCCGGCTGCTGTTGGGGACTGGATGAGGGAGAGCTGACTGAATCTGAATCTAAATAAGATTGGATTTTTTATTATTAATTATTATTATTATTAATTATTATTATTATAGTGCCGGCAGTGTACCTGGCACGTACAGTCAAAAGTTACAGACAGGTCCCTGCTCCAGGAGGCTTGCAATCTGAGAGAGACAAGCGAGGGGGAGACAAGGGAGAGGTGAACATCAGGAGAGACAAGGATCCATTCATGAGGTTGAGAAGTTGCAGGTGCAGGTGCTTAGCTTAGTTACAGAGAACTAACTTAGTAACTTTGTTACCGGGAAAAGATTCTGAGTGAGGTGGGAGGAAGAGGATGCAATTTCACTCATGAGGAGCTAGGGAAAGCCTGATGGAAGAGGTAGGTTTTCAGGAGGGATTTGAAAGTTGGGAGGAAGGGAGCAGAACAAATGTATCCAGGGAGGGAGTTCCAGGCAAGAGAGAAGGTGCAAAGGTGTTTAGAGGAGCAAGGGGGTTGTGAGAAGGTGGAGGTCGTGAACAGGGGGGGGAGGGGCAGAGGAGCAGCAAAGCTCCCAGACAGGAGTGTGGCAGGATAAAAGAATGGAGCGATATGGGGGAACAAGGCGATGAAAAGCCTTGAAGGTGAAGACCAGGAGCTTGTGCTGACTGTGTTCTCGTAGAGGGAGCCAATATACAGCAGAGAGGAAGGGCTGAACATGGTTAAAGCATCAGGCAAGGTGGATGACTTTGGCAGCAAAGCGTTGAATGGAAATGAGGGGGGCGAGATCGGAGCAGGGGAGACCGGTAAGGAGGAAGTTACAGTAGTCAAAGCGAGAGATAACTAGAGCATGGACCAGGATTTTGCAGTGCAAACAGTAAGGCAAGGTTGGATTTTAGAGATATTATACAGGGTGAAGTGACAGGATTTGGTAACAGCCTGGATCTGAGGCATAAAGGAGAGGAAGGAGTCAAAGATGAATCCCAGGCTACGCGTCTGAGGGACAGGCTGGACAGCAACACCCTCAATGGAAATTGAGAGGGAAATAGGTAGGGAATGTTTTGGAGGGAAGAGTTTGGTTTTGGCCATAATAAGTTTGAGCTGGCAGTGAGACATCCAAGCAGAGATGTCAGAGAGACAGTCAGCGCTGACTGGATGGAGGAGGAGAGCGCAGGAGTGGGGAGAGAGAATTGCGTGTCATCAGCATACAGGTGATACTGAAATCCGTGAGATTCAATGAGTTTACGGTTTGGGACCTCCTCCAGCTAGTTTCCCCTGAAGTGTGGGGTTGGTGGCTGGGACTAGAGCAAGTGCTGACACCTGGCTCCCTTGGTTTTTACAGGTATTTCCAGAGGGACTGAGCCCTGGGGGTGCCAGCCCTTGGGTGCCACTCAAATGGTGTTGGCTGGGTCATTTGTCAGCCTTTGTGGCTGTGGTCAGAGACCCTGGCCAAGTGGTTGTCCCGATTCAGGGGAGGAGGCTGGTGATCCTCAACGTGACAGTATTCTACTCCAGAGGAGACTGCAGTTGTGGCACCATCAAGGAGTTAAAAGTGCCTGGTTAATTATGTTGTTAAGTTAGCCTTTGAAGGGTAGAGAGAGAGAGTGTGTGTTTGCTGTGTTGGTCCCAAAAATAGGTCGTAGAGACAAAGTAGTGTAGAGATATCATTTATTGGACCAACTTAGGTTGGTGGAGGTTTGCAAGCTTTCGGACCTCACAGGATCGTTCGTCAGGCAAGTCAGAAATCCAAGCTGACTTGCCTGATGAAGAATTGTTAGATATTGGATAGGTTACACCTGTGTTACTTTAAGTCTATATAGCTGAAGACTCAGGAGTAAGTTTTCTGCCAATAACTATTGGTTGATGACAGTGCGGTTTCCGGGTCTTGATTAATTTACGTGGTAACTGCATTTTGGCATGCCTGATTCTGGATATAAATGTTTTTAGAGAACCTATATGGTATTATTATAAGGGGAGGTAGATGATTTAAGAAAGATCAAGCGTGTTTTGATAGGCATTGGGATTGGCCTACGTTGGGGGCAGCTATCTGTCTATCACCAAAATGCCTCCCAAACTTAAAGAGACCATGTATAGAGGAGGGCCAGAACTCCACACCAATTAAACAAAGGAAATTTGATTTTTATTTGAATAACCCTAAGGACAAAAGTCTGGGTGGACCAGACAGGAACTGATTGTATCACCCTTGAGGCATTTTCAAGTAAGGGGTTCTTTTTCACCTTCAGACCCATACATTGATGCCCCATCAACCAGGGCGCCATTAAGATTTATCAGATCACCACCTACAGTCATGCCTCACTAATCTCTTGGAATTCTTTGAGGGCGTAAACAAGCATTTGGACAGAGGAGACCCAGGAGATATAGTGTACCTGGATTTCCAGAAAGCTTTTGATAAGGTCCCACATAAACAACTCTTGAGAAAATTAAAAAGTCATGGGATAGGAGGTAGTGTTTTGCTATGGATTGGTAACTGGTTGAAGGATAGGAAGCAGAGAGTGGGACTAAATGGCCAGTTTTCACAATGGAGGGATGCAAAAAGTGGTGTGCCCCAAGGCTCTGTACTGGGACCAGTTCTTTTCAATGTATTCATTAATGATCTGGAAAAGAGTGTTAAGCGTGAGGTGATCAAATTTGCAGATGACATCAAGTTATTTAGAGTAGTCAAAACACGAGCAGACTGTGGGGAGCTGCAGCAAGATCTTACAAGACTGGGTGCCTGGGCATCTAAATGGCAGATGAGATTTAATGTGGACAAGTGCAAAGTGATGCACATTGGGAAAAATAATCCAAATTATGAGTACACAATGCTGGGTACTAAGCTAGGAGTTACCACTCAGGAAAAGGATCTGGGAGTGATTGTGGATAATACACTGAAATCCTCAG